>JAEHOC010000109.1:0-158349 GCA_016834605.1 Chlamydomonas incerta
GGTACGGGACGTTGTTCAGCCATCTGCTTGTCACCTCATACATTGCACACGCACTCCAAAGGCAAGGTTAAAACTTGCGGGCTCCTGAGCGCGGCAAGGATTTTCCTTGAACTTTCAAGTCGCACACTGGCTTGGCCTGCGCTGACATTGCTTAAAATCGCTACATCCAAAAATAAGTGATTGGCCTGTGTGCCTGGCGTTGGCTCTTCAGACCCAGTTGGCTTTTACATGTCGGTGAAAGCCAACTCGCGCGGGGCACGTCTTCAGCTTTGCGCACGTATGGAAGATATGTGCTATACGTGGGTATGATGAGCACAATCGGCGGACTTCCTTGCTCCAGGCGCGGACATACCCTGGTCGACACGCATCGGCACACACCGACTCCCTCAGTTGCCTGGGCGGCCAACATGACCCTTTTGCAGCTCAGGTAGCCCCAAACATGCATACACATGCGTATTATGTTTGTGAAGTGCCGCGGTCTGGACGCCTTGCTCACAGGGTGTGCGGGGGGGCGGGTGTGGCGTGGCGTGGCGTGTGGTATGGGCAGGTCACGAGGTCAACCCCCCAACTCCCAACTCCCCGATCTCCCAAGTAACCATCCGGTTACGGCCGACGGTTGAGCCCTGGCCCTTCACTACGCTGCAAAAGTCATGGTCACGTTTGCGCACCCAATGAAGCCTTGCGCCCTGTCCTTTGCCTCCCTTTACAATTAGCTCTTGCCCGCACGCCCAAACTCGCTTCCTAGCCTGAGAACGGTTCGATTTCCAGTCGAGTTTGCTCACATGGCCCCTACGCGCCCCCCTTAGGAAGTCCGTATGTATAGTTTGCTGCGCCTCTTTAAGAAACTGCGAAAAAGCTGTGCGCGGCTTGGGAACGGACCATGTCGCCCTGACTTATACGTGCACCTTGCGTATGCCGCCAATTGCTGGCCTTTGGGGCTCATACGATATACGTGGTATGATTTTGCTGTGCAACCTGGCGCTGCTGCGGGAAAGGCTGTACGGCGCGCTGCATGGGCGCATGGGCGGTCTAAAAATTCGCTTGCGCGCGCACGCCGGCATTTCCATACACGCATGTTGTCAGGACTGCCGTCACCAATTCCGGGTAGCCACACCCCTAGTGTACTCGGTGCTAGCTGGCCTCGTCGGGGCGCCATCGCTTTCACATGGTTTCTTGCGTGGAGCGGCCCACCACTGCTGCTAAGTGGCGCACCCAGGCATTTGGCGCTGTTGGTTTTGCCATGCGCCATGGAAGTAACCCCAGCTATGACTGCGCTGCGCTTGCGGGACAGACCTCTAGTATCCAGTGGCGGGGACACCGGGGCTGCAGCGTAATCGTCAGCCCGAGTCACACTGTTGGGAAGTCAGATTCCACGACTTATGCAGGGCAGTGAAGGGTGTGGGGGCACGGTACTTCGGCGCCCGGTTTTTTCGGCCTTTTGGGGCTGCACGCGGGACGTTGTTCCAGCCCATTCTGCTTGTCACCTCATACATTGCACACGGCACTCCAAAGGCAAGGTTAAACCTTGCGGGCTCCTGAGCGCGGCAAGGATTTTCCTTGAACTTTCAAGTCGCACACTGGCTTGGCCTGCGCTGACATTGCTTAAAATCGCTACATCCAAAAATAAGTGATTTGCCCTGTGTGCCTGGCGTTGGCTTCTTCAGACCCAGTTGGCTTTTACATGTCGGTGAAGCCAACTTCGCGCGGGGCACGTCTTACAGCTTTGCGCACGTATGGAAGATATGTGCTATACGTGGTATATGATGAGCACAATCGGCGGACTTCCTTGCTCCCAGGCGCGGACATACCCTGGTCGACACGCATCGGCACACCACGACTCCCTCAGTTGCCTGGGCGGCCACCACATGACCCTTTTGCAGCTCAGGTAGCCCCAAACCATGCATACACATGCGTATTATGTTTGTGAAGTGCCGCGGTCTGGACGCCTTGCTCACAGGGTGTGCGGGGGGGCGGGTGTGGCGTGGCGTGGCGTGTGTGTATGGGCAGGTCACGAGGTCAACCCCCCAACTCCCAACTCCCCGATCTCCCAAGTAACCATCCGGTTACGGCCGACGGTTGAGCCCTGGCCCTTCAGAAGGGTGTGGGGGCACGGTACTTCGGCGCCCGGTTTTTCGGCCTTTTGGGGCTGCACGCGGGACGTTGTTCAGCCACTTCTGCTTGTCACCTCATACATTGCACACGGCACTCCAAAGGCCAAGGTTAAACTTGCGGGCTCCTGAGCGCGGCAAGGATTTTCCTTGAACTTTCAAGTCGCACACTGGCTTGGCCTGCGCTGACATTGCCTTAAAATCGCTACATCCAAAATAAGTGATTTGCCCTGTGTGCCTGGCGTTGGCTCTTCAGACCCAGTTGGCTTTTACATGTCGGTGAAAGCCAACTTCGCGCGGGGCACGTCTTACAGCTTTGCGCACGTATGGAAGATATGTGCATATACGTGGGTATATGATGAGCACAATCGGCGGACTTCCTTGCTCCCAGGCGCGGACATACCCTGGTCGACACGCATCGGCACACACCGACTCCCTCAGTTGCCCTGGGCGGCCACCACATGACCCTTTTGCAGCTCAGGTAGCCCCAAACCATGCATACACATGCGTATTATGTTTGTGAAGTGCCGCGGTCTGGACGCCTTGCTCACAGGGTGTGCGGGGGGGGGCGGGTGTGGCGTGGCGTGGCGTGTGTGTATGGGCAGGTCACGAGGTCAACCCCCCAACTCCCAACTCCCCGATCTCCCAAGTAACCATCCGGTTACGGCCGACGGTTGAGCCCTGGCCCTTCAACTACGCTGCAAAAGTCATGGTCACGTTTGCGCACCCAATGAAGCCTTGCGCCCTGTCTTTGCCTCCCTTTACAATTAGCTCTTGCCCGCACGCCCAAACTCGCTTCCTAGCCTGAGAACGGTTCGATTTCCAGTCGAGTTTGCTCACATGGCCCTACGCGCCCCCTTAGGAAGTCCGTATGTATAGTTTGCTGCGCTCTTTAAGAAACTGCGAAAAAGCTGTGCGCGGCTTGGGAACGGACCATGTCGCCCTGACTTATACGTGCACCTTGCGTATGCCGCCAATTGCTGGCCTTTGGGGCTCATACGATATACGTGGTATGATTTTGCTGTGCAACCTGGCGCTGCTGCGGGAAAGGCTGTACGGCGCGCTGCATGGGCGCATGGGCGGTCTAAAAATTCGCTTGCGCGCGCACGCCGGCATTTCCATACACGCATGTTGTCAGGACTGCCGTCACCAATTCCGGGTAGCCACACCCCTAGTGTACTCGGTGCTAGCTGGCCTCGTCGGGGCGCCATCGCTTTCACATGGTTCTGCGTGGAGCGGCCCCACCACTGCTGCTAAGTGGCGCACCCAGGCATTTGGCGCTGTTGGTTTTGCCATGCGCCATGGAAGTAACCCCAGCTATGACTGCGCTGCGCTTGCGGACAGACCTCTAGTATCCAGTGGCGGGGACACCGGGGCTGCAGCGTAATCGTCAGCCCGAGTCACACTGTTGGGAAGTCAGATTCCACGACTTATGCAGGGCAGTGAAGGGTGTGGGGGCACGGTACTTCGGCGCCCGGGTTTTTCGGCCTTTTGGGCTGCACGCGGGACGTTGTTCAGCCCATTCTGCTTGTCACCTCATACATTGCACACGGCACTCCAAAGGCAAGGTTAAACCTTGCGGGCTCCTGAGCGCGGCAAGGATTTTCCTTGAACTTTCAAGTCGCACACTGGCTTGGCCTGCGCTGACATTGCTTAAAATCGCTACATCCAAAAATAAGTGATTTGCCCTGTGTGCCTGGCGTTGGCTACTTCAGACCCAGTTGGCTTTTACATGTCGGTGAAAGCCAACTTCGCGCGGGGCACGTCTTACAGCTTTGCGCACGTATGGAAGATATGTGCTATACGTGGGTATATGATGAGCACAATCGGCGGACTTCCTTGCTCCCAGGCGCGGACATACCCTGGTCGACACGCATCGGCAACACACCGACTCCCTCAGTTGCCTGGGCGGCCACCACATGACCCTTTTGCAGCTCAGGTAGCCCCAAACCATGCATACACATGCGTATTATGTTTGTGAAGTGCCGCGGTCTGGACGCCTTGCTCACAGGGTGTGCGGGGGGGCGGGTGTGGCGTGGCGTGGCGTGTGTGTATGGGCAGGTCACGAGGTCAACCCCCCAACTCCCAACTCCCCGATCTCCCAAGTAACCATCCGGTTACGGCCGACGGTTGAGCCCTGGCCCTTCGAAGGGTGTGGGGGCACGGTACTTTCGGCGCCCGGTTTTTCGGCCTTTTGGGGCTGCACGCGGGACGTTGTTCAGCCCATTCTGCTTGTCACCTCATACATTGCACACGGCACTCCAAAGGCAAGGTTAAACCTTGCGGGCTCCTGAGCGCGGCAAGGATTTTCCTTGAACTTTCAAGTCGCACACTGGCTTGGCCTGCGCTGACATGCTTAAAATCGCTACATCCAAAAATAAGTGATTTGCCCTGTGTGCTGGCGTTGGCTCTTCAGACCAGTTGGCTTTTACATGTCGGTGAAAGCCAACTTCGCGCGGGGCACGTCTTACAGCTTTGCGCACGTATGGAAGATATGTGCTATACGTGGGTATATGATGAGCACAATCGGCGGACTTCCTTGCTCCCAGGCGCGGACATACCCTGGTCGACACGCATCGGCACACACCGACTCCCTCAGTTGCCTGGGCGGCCACCACCTGACCCTTTTGCAGCTCAGGTAGCCCCAAACCATGCATACACATGCGTATTATGTTTGTGAAGTGCCGCGGTCTGGACGCCTTGCTCACAGGGTGTGCGGGGGGGCGGGTGTGGCGTGGCGTGGCGTGTGTGTATGGGCAGGTCACGAGGTCAACCCCCCAACTCCCAACTCCCCGATCTCCCAAGTAACCATCCGGTTACGGCCGACGGTTGAGCCCTGGCCCTTCACTACGCTGCAAAAGTCATGGTCACGTTTGCGCACCCAATGAAGCCTTGCGCCCTGTCTTTGCCTCCCTTTACAATTAGCTCTTGCCCGCACGCCCAAACTCGCTTCCTAGCCTGAGAACGGTTCGATTTCCAGTCGAGTTTGCTCACATGGCCCTACGCGCCCCCTTAGGAAGTCCGTATGTATAGTTTGCTGCGCTCTTTAAGAAACTGCGAAAAAGCTGTGCGCGGCTTGGGAACGGACCATGTCGCCCTGACTTATACGTGCACCTTGCGTATGCCGCCAATTGCTGGCCTTTGGGGCTCATACGATATACGTGGTATGATTTTGCTGTGCAACCTGGCGCTGCTGCGGGAAAGGCTGTACGGCGCGCTGCATGGGCGCATGGGCGGTCTAAAAATTCGCTTGCGCGCGCACGCCGGCATTTCCATACACGCATGTTGTCAGGACTGCCGTCACCAATTCCGGGTAGCCACACCCCTAGTGTACTCGGTGCTAGCTGGCCTCGTCGGGGCGCCATCGCTTTCACATGGTTCTGCGTGGAGCGGCCCCACCACTGCTGCTAAGTGGCGCACCCAGGCATTTGGCGCTGTTGGTTTTGCCATGCGCCATGGAAGTAACCCCAGCTATGACTGCGCTGCGCTTGCGGACAGACCTCTAGTATCCAGTGGCGGGGACACCGGGGCTGCAGCGTAATCGTCAGCCCGAGTCACACTGTTGGGAAGTCAGATTCCACGACTTATGCAGGGCAGTGAAGGGTGTGGGGGCACGGTACTTCGGCGCCCGGTTTTTCGGCCTTTTGGGGCTGCACGCGGGACGTTGTTCAGCCCATTCTGCTTGTCACCTCATACATTGCACACGGCACTCCAAAGGCAAGGTTAAACCTTGCGGGCTCCTGAGCGCGGCAAGGATTTTCCTTGAACTTTCAAGTCGCACACTGGCTTGGCCTGCGCTGACATTGCTTAAAATCGCTACATCCAAAAATAAGTGATTTGCCCTGTGTGCCTGGCGTTGGCTCTTCAGACCCAGTTGGCTTTTACATGTCGGTGAAAGCCAACTTCGCGCGGGGCACGTCTTACAGCTTTGCGCACGTATGGAAGATATGTGCTATACGTGGGTATATGATGAGCACAATCGGCGGACTTCCTTGCTCCCAGGCGCGGACATACCCTGGTCGACACGCATCGGCACACACCGACTCCCTCAGTTGCCTGGGCGGCCACCACATGACCCTTTTGCAGCTCAGGTAGCCCCAAACCATGCATACACATGCGTATTATGTTTGTGAAGTGCCGCGGTCTGGACGCCTTGCTCACAGGGTGTGCGGGGGGGCGGGTGTGGCGTGGCGTGGCGTGTGTGTATGGGCAGGTCACGAGGTCAACCCCCCAACTCCCAACTCCCCGATCTCCCAAGTAACCATCCGGTTACGGCCGACGGTTGAGCCCTGGCCCTTCACTACGCTGCAAAAGTCATGGTCACGTTTGCGCACCCAATGAAGCCTTGCGCCCTGTCTTTGCCTCCCTTTACAATTAGCTCTTGCCCGCACGCCCAAACTCGCTTCCTAGCCTGAGAACGGTTCGATTTCCAGTCGAGTTTGCTCACATGGCCCTACGCGCCCCCTTAGGAAGTCCGTATGTATAGTTTGCTGCGCTCTTTAAGAAACTGCGAAAAAGCTGTGCGCGGCTTGGGAACGGACCATGTCGCCCTGACTTATACGTGCACCTTGCGTATGCCGCCAATTGCTGGCCTTTGGGGCTCATACGATATACGTGGTATGATTTTGCTGTGCAACCTGGCGCTGCTGCGGGAAAGGCTGTACGGCGCGCTGCATGGGCGCATGGGCGGTCTAAAAATTCGCTTGCGCGCGCACGCCGGCATTTCCATACACGCATGTTGTCAGGACTGCCGTCACCAATTCCGGGTAGCCACACCCCTAGTGTACTCGGTGCTAGCTGGCCTCGTCGGGGCGCCATCGCTTTCACATGGTTCTGCGTGGAGCGGCCCCACCACTGCTGCTAAGTGGCGCACCCAGGCATTTGGCGCTGTTGGTTTTGCCATGCGCCATGGAAGTAACCCCAGCTATGACTGCGCTGCGCTTGCGGACAGACCTCTAGTATCCAGTGGCGGGGACACCGGGGCTGCAGCGTAATCGTCAGCCCGAGTCACACTGTTGGGAAGTCAGATTCCACGACTTATGAATGCGACATTACAAAGAAGGGACAGTCCGACCAAGCAAGGGTGCCCCGCACCCAGGTCGGGAGGGACCATCTCCGGCCCGAAGGGAAACCACCCTCCCCCCAGCTGTCTGCCGACCTTCCACCGACACGTGCATTAGGCCCATGTCTCAGCTGCTAACCTCGCAAGTCGAAGCCAAGCGTAAGCCCGCCAAAGCCCCACAAAGTGTAGCAAACCGTGTCTGCGCACAAAGCGCTGTCTACAGCACCAGACGCAAAACCAGGCACGCCAGGCATATAGTCCGGCGACGCCCAATCAAACACCAGCACTGCAGAAGAAAAGGCACCGGAAACCCAACGCAGAAGCGCCCGCCGCCCACACCCCAGACGCGGGGTCAAGGGGAGGGGGGTGGGGAGTCCACATCATCAGGCAAGACCAGGATCAGGCAGTCCCCAGCACCCCGGGCAAGGAACGGATGCACAGACGGCACCGTATCCCAGTCTTTTGGGCGAACTCCCAGGCTAACAAAGGACTGCAGCCGACCCCAGAAATCAGAAACAACCGACACACTAATGCCCATGACATGGGCCGAAGACAAAGCCCGACCCGCACGCAGCCCGGCCATGACCACCAGCTGCCGGCCCAGATCCAGGGCGGACAGCGCAGCAAGGCAGACCACATCCCACACCGGTGGCGCCAGCCCAGCAGGCGGCTGCACCAACCACAGGTCAACACGCGTAAAACACTCCTCACCAGACCCGGGCACGGCACCCATAGCCAAAGCCATGTTCTCCCGCAGTGCCCGCGCCACCACGCAATCCCAAAAACGGTGTCGACGGTCTCCGTCACACATATCCATCTCACAGGCACGACACAGGGGCATCCGGATGCCGGACGCACGACGATCGGCATTTTTCGGGAAGGCCCAACACGCATTGGCAGCCACCCGCCACAAAGCCTCCTTCTGGCGATTCTCCCATTTCAGCGCCCACAACCGGGCCAAAGTGCAGCCGAACGCCCCAACCGCGAGCGGCGCACCCTCCGCCGGCACACCGGCATCCCGCACAAACAACAAATGCTTAGCCCGCAGCGCAGCCAGGTGCGGAGCCATTTGCATCTCCGTCCCCGCGCGCACGGAATACTCCAAGAGCAGAAGGGGCGGCCCCCCGTCCAGCGCCCACCCCAAGCCCCGCACCACCTGCGCGAGGGCCTCAGCCGCCGCGCACTGCACGTCGGCGGCCGGGAGCGGCTTGAAAGCGTCAACCCCGCGGGCCAGCCGGGCAGCCCGCGCTGCCTCCTCCCAGCCCGCAGGGAGCAGCGCCACCGCCGCCGCAAAGCGCTCTGCAGCCAGCACGGCCGACGCGGGCCCCACCAGAGGGGACGGCAGCACCCACCGTCGAAGCACCAACCGCCACACCTTCAGCCGATACACCTCCAGCATCGCCGGCCCAAACTCGGCCCCCCACTCCGCACGGCGGGGGTAAGCCCACCGCACCTCCTCCAGCTGGTCACTGGCGGCCACCAATTGACCCACGTGACGGAGTCCCGGCAGAGCAAACAAGTCCGCAAACGCAACCTCAAACGTCCGGCCCTGCTCACACAGAGCCGGATTCGCCCAGAGGGGCACATGGCAAACCCAGGACTTATGCAGGGCAGTGAAGGGTGTGGGGGCACGGTACTTCGGCGCCCGGTTTTTCGGCCTTTTGGGGCTGCACGCGGGACGTTGTTCAGCCCATTCTGCTTGTCACCTCATACATTGCACACGGCACTCCAAAGGCAAGGTTAAACCTTGCGGGCTCCTGAGCGCGGCAAGGATTTTCCTTGAACTTTCAAGTCGCACACTGGCTTGGCCTGCGCTGACATTGCTTAAAATCGCTACATCCAAAAATAAGTGATTTGCCCTGTGTGCCTGGCGTTGGCTCTTCAGACCCAGTTGGCTTTTACATGTCGGTGAAAGCCAACTTCGCGCGGGGCACGTCTTACAGCTTTGCGCACGTATGGAAGATATGTGCTATACGTGGGTATATGATGAGCACAATCGGCGGACTTCCTTGCTCCCAGGCGCGGACATACCCTGGTCGACACGCATCGGCACACACCGACTCCCTCAGTTGCCTGGGCGGCCACCACATGACCCTTTTGCAGCTCAGGTAGCCCCAAACCATGCATACACATGCGTATTATGTTTGTGAAGTGCCGCGGTCTGGACGCCTTGCTCACAGGGTGTGCGGGGGGGCGGGTGTGGCGTGGCGTGGCGTGTGTGTATGGGCAGGTCACGAGGTCAACCCCCCAACTCCCAACTCCCCGATCTCCCAAGTAACCATCCGGTTACGGCCGACGGTTGAGCCCTGGCCCTTCACCTGAAGGGTGTGGGGGCACGGTACTTCGGCGCCCGGTTTTTCGGCCTTTTGGGGCTGCACGCGGGACGTTGTTCAGCCCATTCTGCTTGTCACCTCATACATTGCACACGGCACTCCAAAGGCAAGGTTAAACCTTGCGGGCTCCTGAGCGCGGCAAGGATTTTCCTTGAACTTTCAAGTCGCACACTGGCTTGGCCTGCGCTGACATTGCTTAAAATCGCTACATCCAAAAATAAGTGATTTGCCCTGTGTGCCTGGCGTTGGCTCTTCAGACCCAGTTGGCTTTTACATGTCGGTGAAAGCCAACTTCGCGCGGGGCACGTCTTACAGCTTTGCGCACGTATGGAAGATATGTGCTATACGTGGGTATATGATGAGCACAATCGGCGGACTTCCTTGCTCCCAGGCGCGGACATACCCTGGTCGACACGCATCGGCACACACCGACTCCCTCAGTTGCCTGGGCGGCCACCACATGACCCTTTTGCAGCTCAGGTAGCCCCAAACCATGCATACACATGCGTATTATGTTTGTGAAGTGCCGCGGTCTGGACGCCTTGCTCACAGGGTGTGCGGGGGGGCGGGTGTGGCGTGGCGTGGCGTGTGTGTATGGGCAGGTCACGAGGTCAACCCCCCAACTCCCAACTCCCCGATCTCCCAAGTAACCATCCGGTTACGGCCGACGGTTGAGCCCTGGCCCTTCACTACGCTGCAAAAGTCATGGTCACGTTTGCGCACCCAATGAAGCCTTGCGCCCTGTCTTTGCCTCCCTTTACAATTAGCTCTTGCCCGCACGCCCAAACTCGCTTCCTAGCCTGAGAACGGTTCGATTTCCAGTCGAGTTTGCTCACATGGCCCTACGCGCCCCCTTAGGAAGTCCGTATGTATAGTTTGCTGCGCTCTTTAAGAAACTGCGAAAAAGCTGTGCGCGGCTTGGGAACGGACCATGTCGCCCTGACTTATACGTGCACCTTGCGTATGCCGCCAATTGCTGGCCTTTGGGGCTCATACGATATACGTGGTATGATTTTGCTGTGCAACCTGGCGCTGCTGCGGGAAAGGCTGTACGGCGCGCTGCATGGGCGCATGGGCGGTCTAAAAATTCGCTTGCGCGCGCACGCCGGCATTTCCATACACGCATGTTGTCAGGACTGCCGTCACCAATTCCGGGTAGCCACACCCCTAGTGTACTCGGTGCTAGCTGGCCTCGTCGGGGCGCCATCGCTTTCACATGGTTCTGCGTGGAGCGGCCCCACCACTGCTGCTAAGTGGCGCACCCAGGCATTTGGCGCTGTTGGTTTTGCCATGCGCCATGGAAGTAACCCCAGCTATGACTGCGCTGCGCTTGCGGACAGACCTCTAGTATCCAGTGGCGGGGACACCGGGGCTGCAGCGTAATCGTCAGCCCGAGTCACACTGTTGGGAAGTCAGATTCCACGACTTATGCAGGGCAGTGAAGGGTGTGGGGGCACGGTACTTCGGCGCCCGGTTTTTCGGCCTTTTGGGGCTGCACGCGGGACGTTGTTCAGCCCATTCTGCTTGTCACCTCATACATTGCACACGGCACTCCAAAGGCAAGGTTAAACCTTGCGGGCTCCTGAGCGCGGCAAGGATTTTCCTTGAACTTTCAAGTCGCACACTGGCTTGGCCTGCGCTGACATTGCTTAAAATCGCTACATCCAAAAATAAGTGATTTGCCCTGTGTGCCTGGCGTTGGCTCTTCAGACCCAGTTGGCTTTTACATGTCGGTGAAAGCCAACTTCGCGCGGGGCACGTCTTACAGCTTTGCGCACGTATGGAAGATATGTGCTATACGTGGGTATATGATGAGCACAATCGGCGGACTTCCTTGCTCCCAGGCGCGGACATACCCTGGTCGACACGCATCGGCACACACCGACTCCCTCAGTTGCCTGGGCGGCCACCACATGACCCTTTTGCAGCTCAGGTAGCCCCAAACCATGCATACACATGCGTATTATGTTTGTGAAGTGCCGCGGTCTGGACGCCTTGCTCACAGGGTGTGCGGGGGGGCGGGTGTGGCGTGGCGTGGCGTGTGTGTATGGGCAGGTCACGAGGTCAACCCCCCAACTCCCAACTCCCCGATCTCCCAAGTAACCATCCGGTTACGGCCGACGGTTGAGCCCTGGCCCTTCAGAAGGGTGTGGGGGCACGGTACTTCGGCGCCCGGTTTTTCGGCCTTTTGGGGCTGCACGCGGGACGTTGTTCAGCCCATTCTGCTTGTCACCTCATACATTGCACACGGCACTCCAAAGGCAAGGTTAAACCTTGCGGGCTCCTGAGCGCGGCAAGGATTTTCCTTGAACTTTCAAGTCGCACACTGGCTTGGCCTGCGCTGACATTGCTTAAAATCGCTACATCCAAAAATAAGTGATTTGCCCTGTGTGCCTGGCGTTGGCTCTTCAGACCCAGTTGGCTTTTACATGTCGGTGAAAGCCAACTTCGCGCGGGGCACGTCTTACAGCTTTGCGCACGTATGGAAGATATGTGCTATACGTGGGTATATGATGAGCACAATCGGCGGACTTCCTTGCTCCCAGGCGCGGACATACCCTGGTCGACACGCATCGGCACACACCGACTCCCTCAGTTGCCTGGGCGGCCACCACATGACCCTTTTGCAGCTCAGGTAGCCCCAAACCATGCATACACATGCGTATTATGTTTGTGAAGTGCCGCGGTCTGGACGCCTTGCTCACAGGGTGTGCGGGGGGGCGGGTGTGGCGTGGCGTGGCGTGTGTGTATGGGCAGGTCACGAGGTCAACCCCCCAACTCCCAACTCCCCGATCTCCCAAGTAACCATCCGGTTACGGCCGACGGTTGAGCCCTGGCCCTTCACTACGCTGCAAAAGTCATGGTCACGTTTGCGCACCCAATGAAGCCTTGCGCCCTGTCTTTGCCTCCCTTTACAATTAGCTCTTGCCCGCACGCCCAAACTCGCTTCCTAGCCTGAGAACGGTTCGATTTCCAGTCGAGTTTGCTCACATGGCCCTACGCGCCCCCTTAGGAAGTCCGTATGTATAGTTTGCTGCGCTCTTTAAGAAACTGCGAAAAAGCTGTGCGCGGCTTGGGAACGGACCATGTCGCCCTGACTTATACGTGCACCTTGCGTATGCCGCCAATTGCTGGCCTTTGGGGCTCATACGATATACGTGGTATGATTTTGCTGTGCAACCTGGCGCTGCTGCGGGAAAGGCTGTACGGCGCGCTGCATGGGCGCATGGGCGGTCTAAAAATTCGCTTGCGCGCGCACGCCGGCATTTCCATACACGCATGTTGTCAGGACTGCCGTCACCAATTCCGGGTAGCCACACCCCTAGTGTACTCGGTGCTAGCTGGCCTCGTCGGGGCGCCATCGCTTTCACATGGTTCTGCGTGGAGCGGCCCCACCACTGCTGCTAAGTGGCGCACCCAGGCATTTGGCGCTGTTGGTTTTGCCATGCGCCATGGAAGTAACCCCAGCTATGACTGCGCTGCGCTTGCGGACAGACCTCTAGTATCCAGTGGCGGGGACACCGGGGCTGCAGCGTAATCGTCAGCCCGAGTCACACTGTTGGGAAGTCAGATTCCACGACTTATGCAGGGCAGTGAGAAGTGCCGTGTTGCAAGAATGATTCTGACACCTGCTAACTAGTTTGCTGCGTCAGCGAATGGGGATGTGCTTGGATTGCGTCCCCAGTCAGCGGACGCACAGGGCCTGCGTGTCACGGGTTGGGCAGGATTTCTGGTGCTTGGCGCAGCGGTGTTTTGGGTGAGGGGGGTTGTGCGAGAGGGTTTCAGGTCTATCTTTACCGCGGCTTACTTGTGGGACTGCTGTTGTAGGGAGGGGTTGCCCTGCCCGCGTTGTTGTGGTGCCTGTCGGTGCCCGCTGGGTGTGCGTGTGTTTGGCCGTCGTCTCGGTTGTGTAAGAATGTGTCCGTGCCTCTATGCGTGTGCCAGTGCCACCGTGCCTCCGGGGGGCTTTGGGTCCATCCAGCTGCATCCGCTGAAGTCAAGCGCCCACGGCAGTTCCACAGGCGGCAGCTTTTCAGCCTCAGGGCGTGAGCAGCCCCGACGTCCAGGCGTCCAGCTCCTGTCATCCCTATCAATACGCATTCCACCTGGTATGAAATGCCTAGAATACGCGTATGCTACGCCGGCCTAAAAGAGTTCACCGCCGCAGTAAGCGGTGTCGGACCCGATGCTAAACCCCCAGATGTCAGGATGTTGGGATGCGCACGTGGGATGTCCAGTCAACTTCAGTCCATTCTCGTGTTTGCTATGACTCAAGTTGCGTTGCATGTTTTATATGAGGCCACCAAGCGCAACAAGCAGCTAAAATCAGTGTGGAAGCGTGTGTTGGTGATCAACATCCCATGCTCGACATCCCTGAGGATGCCCTCGGTGTCTCAACATGTTCCTGGCACGTACTTTCCAACGTTGGAACTGCCACGCAAGAATGCTACCCCTAATTACTATTGCGCACTACGTACTGCAACCCTGACTGTGCCAGCAACATGAAGCATAGGCCAACCTGACCTAAGAATGCTGGGCTCCGAGGCTAGGGGAGCCCCTGCCGCATGCCCCGCACGCCTCCCCTCCTCCATTCGGAGCCCATACGGTACATCGGGAGAACGGACACCTGCAGCCCAGCGCTACCGCTCAATCATGGAGCGGGCGCAATGCTGCAGCACACCTCAGCAGTACGTTTGCCGTGTTCTCTTTGTTTCTTTGGGGTTGGGTCTCGCAAGTTCAGGGCCCGACCGCAATAAATAGCGTTTCTCGCCTCGAGAAAAGGGTTCTCCGACGATGGAACGTAGAGTACGGCAACTGACCTTGCCGGAGTATGGTGAGCAGCGCTCTGCGCTGCACGGCTATCCGCCGTTTATACTTCCTTATCCTCTGCTTTACCGCAGAGACTCCTATTCCTAAAGCACCCGCCCGCCGCCCTCATGCCCAGGCTCCCGCCCGCCAGTGGCACCGCACGCCCGCCTGCGCCCCGCGGCGCCCCGGCCAGCCCGAGCGCCCGCCGCGGGCGGGGCCGGGGCGCCTCCCGCGGCCGCGGTTCCGCCGCCATCGCCTCCGCGCCAGCCGTGGCGCCCGCGCTGCCGCAGCGCGGCCGCGGCCGCGGCGCTTCCCGTCCTCGCGCGGCGTCGCCCATGGCCACGCGCGCGCGCGCGCGAGCCGCGCCTGCGTCGTAGCCCAGCCGGCCTGCCAGCCGGCTGCCGCCGGCGTCCCACGGGGCCGCCGCCGCGCGCTTCCTCCTCAGCGCATTCCAGCCGCAGTCGCATGCTGTCTGTCGTAACCGTGCGTGCGCGTGCCCGTTCTTGCTTTTCCTGCACGCATTGCCGGCCTGTGCCGCCGGGAGCATGGTTTGCGATTTTGCTGGCCCGTAGTGGGGGCTGATTTCTTTTTCTAATGCATTGCCGGCCACCGTTGTGGTCCGGTTTGTTAAGGAGTATTGCCGGCCACTAATGCCCGGTTTGTTAAGGAGTATTGCCGGCCACTAATGCAACGTAAACATCGGGGTGACAAGGGGTTCGTCGGTAGCATCGGTCGAAGTAGCGGGGAATGGCGAGGAGACGATTGGGACGGAGACGATTACAACACTGGACATAAGCCGACCGGGAGCTGATTGCCGGTCAGGGTTACGGCTGGGGCTTATGCTTGCCTCTCGTACTGTAAGTTCCGAGGAGGAGAACCTCCATATGTTTTGGCATTGAATGTCGCTCCAGTCGTGAAAGATCCTTGGATTAGCGAACCGGAATGCAGCACGCAATGACATGCGTCACCAGAGGAACCCCTGTGCGTCACTCTAGTGCACTGTCCCACTTCTTGTGTGATGCAACTCTCAACATCCAACCTCCTCAGCGAGGCTTACTCAAGGGCTTACTACCATTAAGGCAACGCACCGCTCGCAATATTCCGTAAGTTCGCCGCTCCTCGAATATGCGTAAACGAATTAATGAGCCCTGAACCCTCTCCCTTCCTAGCGCATCAGTCGACCTAGACCTGCATGGGCACGAACCGCACCCGCACCGCCGCCGGCCCCGGGCGCAGCGATATGAACAGCTGCTGCGGCAGTAGCAGGTCCACATCCGCGGCCTCTGCTGGCGGCGCCGCCGGCGGCTGTAGCAGCTCCATCCGGTACCGCAGCACCACGTGTGCCACCAACAGCTTCACCTCCGCCGAGCCGAAGGCGGCGCCAGGGCAGCCCCGTGGCCCTGCGCCAAAGGGCAGATACGGCCCCGGCGGCTGCGGCTGCGGCGGGACCCCGGCCGCCACCGCCACCGCCCCCGCCGCAGCTTCGGGCGCAGCCGTGAAGCTACTGCTCTGTACCGCCGCCGGAGGCGGCGGCGATGGCGGCGCCGCGCCGGCGGCGGGCGTACTACTGCTACCGGTGGCCCCCGCCGCACCCGCGCCATGTCCGGTATTGCCGCGTGTCGCCGCCACTGCCGCCGCCGCCGCTGGGACCGATGCCTGCGGCAGGATTCCGGTGCTGGGCTCCTCACGGCTGCACAGCTGCTGCTGCTGGGGCGTAGGCGGCCGGCGACGCGGGCCGCCGGTGTTCGGGTCATCAGGACTGGCAGCAGAAGGCATTGCTGCCTCCACCTCCGCCTCCGCCTCCACCGCCGCCGCCGCGGCAGGGGCTGCCGCGGGCGACGTGCGCGGTGACGGAGCCAGCAATCCAGGGCTGCTCAGACCCCAAAAGCGTGCGACGATGTGCTGGCTCCCTTGCTGGCTGCCGCGCGCGAAAGAGCTCGCCCTAGCCATGCCCGCGCCGACACCACCACTTACACCACTGCTGCTGCTGCTGCTGCTACTGCCGCCATTCTTGCTGCCGCCGATCCGCATCACATCCAGCACGCCGCTCGCGCTGGTGCTGAAGGCGCGCGGCGGCGGCCGCCGCTGCTGCTGCTGCTGCTGTGGCGGCGCCCCGCGAGCCGACCGGGCCTGCCCGGCTAGGCTCTGCGGCGGCAGCAGCTGCGCCGGGCCACCGACACTGGCTTGCGCAGCCTGCGCAGCCTGCGCCCGGTGATGTTCGTGATGCGGTGAAGACAGGCGCTGCGGCGGCTGCGTCGCCTGGGCCGCCGCCGGGGGACTGCTGCTGATCGGAGCGGTGCAGGCTGTGGCGGCGGCGGCGGCGGCGGCCGCGGTAGCTGCTGTGGCGATGGGTCGGAGGGGCGGCGGCGGCGCCGGCGGCAGGAAGCGCTCTGGGCGGAAGCGGGCGGCGTGCGGCCCCCACACGCGCGGCAGGCGGTGCAGCACGTAGGGCGCCACCACCAGCTCCACCTGGGGGCGTGATAGATGGGGGCAGCGCAGCGGCCGGGGGATGGGGCGGGGGGTTGTGAACACCATCCAGCCCAATACCCGATCCCAGTGCAGATGCGTTTGCATGCGGGACGCGGCGGGGGGCAGGTGGCGGAGGGGCATCCGGGATGGTCATTAGCGCCTTACGGGGTGCGTGCGTGTGTTCGGTGTGTGCGTGGGAGGCGCTGGATTGGGGCACTCGGCAGTTGGCAGTTGGCAGTTGTCCACGCCCGTGCAATCGAGCCTAACCGCTGCTGCACTTACATCCTTTGGGAGCGTGACGCCGTTGATTGTGACGTCCTGCGGGGACGGTGCGTGATAAGCAGTTGGATAGGGCAAATCGAACAGCTAGCGTCATTGCTGCGCCCGTGTTAGACGGCGGCGCGGCCCGCCCGCACGTCCTCGTTTCACATGGGTTGCGCTGCGCACGCCCCGCTAGGCGCTAGCCCTACCCCGCCGCAAGGCCGCAAGCCTCCGTCCCCCTCCCGCCAGCTCCCGCCGGGCCCAGCAGCGCAGGGGCTCCCTCGCAACCGCCCACCTCGCCCCCCCCCCGCACCAGCAACTGACTGCACAAGTTCAAGTGACTTTCCCAAGTACGGTGGGAAGGAACTGCAGCCCCGCTGCGCGCCAGACCTCGCCCCCGCCAACACCCACCCACCCACACCACACATGCCGTCGCGCTGCATCGCATGCACAGTCTCTGGCTGATTTTCCTTGTGCTCTATACCACACGCACACACACACGCACCGTGCGCGCGCCGTCGTTTTTGTTATTTAACACACGCACCTGCTTCAGCTGCCGCGACAGCATGGGCACGGGCGGGTACAGCCGCAGCGTCTCCCGCAGCACCGCCTCCAGGTACGGCAGCTGTAGCAGGGCCTCCGTGGGGATGGCCGCCGTCGCCGTGTCGGCAGTAGCAGCAGCAGTGGCAGCGGCAGCAGCAGCAGTAGCGGCAGCGGCTTCGGCAGTAGCAGCGGCCGCAAGGGCCGCGCTAAGCTCCTGGTGGAGCGCCTGCTGCTGGTGCGGGTGCGCCGCCAGCAGTAGCAGCGCCCAGGCGACAGTAGCAGACACGTTCTCGTGCCCCATGCCCACCAGCGTCAGCGCCACGCCCTCGGCTGCTACAGCCAGCTGCTCCGCGTCCGGATCATCTGCTGTAGCTGCTGGTGATGGTGACGCGGGCTGCTGCTGCTTGCGTCCGGCGTTGGCAGTAGTAGCAGACTCTGCCGCAGCGCGCTTGACAACCTCATCCGCGATGATCCGGACCAGCGGCGGCGGCGGCGGCGACAGTAGCAGTGGCGGCGGCGACGGCACCTCCGCCGCCGCCGCCGCCTCGGCGACTGATTGAGCAGCTGCAGCAGTGGCAGTAGCAGCAGCGGCCGCGTCTGCAAGCGCGGCCCGCACCTCCCGCCGTACAAATACCGACAAGACCTCCTGGCTGTGCTTTAGCCGCTGCGCCGCCGCGTCGCCGCCGCAGTCCGCCCGGAGCAGTGCGGCCGCGGCGCAGCCGAGCGCCCGCGATGCGCCGGCCAGAGCCCCTGCCCGGATGCGCCGAAACAAGCGCCGCGCAAGGCAGGAGCTGCTGCAGGAGCCTGCCGTGCCCGAATCCGCCGCGGCATGTGTTTTCCTGTCACCTGTGGTGGCCGCCGCGGCTGCGGCTGCGGCGGCGCATGCCTCAGAAGCTGCAGCCGCCGCCTGCTGCAGCCGCCACAGCGGCAGCAGCGCCACGGCCCGGCGGTGCCACTCCTCCATCACCGCCCGCAGCGCCCCCGTGAACGCCTCGCGCTCCACCGCCGCCGCCGCCGTGTTGGCCGCCACCGCGGCAGCAGCAGCCGTGTCACCACCGCCCGCCACCCCACTGCTACTGCTGACGCACGCGCCGCAGCTGCTGCCACTGCTACTGCTACTGCCGCTGCTACTGCCGAACACGACCTCCATCACCACGCCCAGGCTCCAGCGCCGCACCTCAGACGCCAGGTCCTCCACCACGAAGGCGCCGGCATCACCTGTGTCGCCCTCACGGCGAGAGCAGCTGGAGCGATCACCTGCTTCGCCGTCGTGGCCAGCGTGACGGCTTAGATGGCTGCTTGTAATGTCGTGGCCGCCGCCGTCGTGGCCGCCGCCGCCGCCGCCGCTGCCGTGCCCAGCCGACTGCTGCTGCGGGTCATCTGCAGGCGCAGTAGTGCTCACGGCGCAACTCCCCTCCCGGTTGGAGCTGGTGCTGCCCGCCGCCGCCGCCGCCTCTACCGCCGCCGCGCTGTGGCTCCCGCTGTGCTGCTGCGGTGTGTGCCCACTGCCCCCAACAGCGTTGCGGACAGAGGCTGACGGTGGCGGCGGTAAAGAGGACTCGGCGGGCGCTGGCCCATGCGGCCCATGGTCTCGCGGCCGCTGCTCCAGCTGCTGCTGCGCTGCGCACCGCCGCCGCCGGGGCAGGCCCGCGGCAAAGGCGCACGCGGCGCGGGCGAGGGTGGTTGGCGTGTGGCGGCTGCGCGCGGCGGCGAAGGCGGGCGAGGCCAGGGCGTGCATCAGCCGCCACGGCCGGCCCTCGCTCACCAAAAGGTGCCCGGGCGTGACGCTGCGAATGGCGTCGTAGCCAGGTCCCTGCGGGTGGTGGTGGTAGTGGTAAGCTCTGAGTGGTTGGGTGGGACACATCGACATCCCGGGCGCGAGACATCATTGACCGAGTTGATGCGCTGTTGACGAGCCGCGGCGCGCGCCGTGGTTCCTGAACCCGACGGGCCGCAGTATCGTCCGCAACGTGTGATATTGCAAAGCATGCCGAAGCTCTATCGCAGCTGGAGCGATTCCACACTGCACACCTTACTCGACAGCTCGCTGGCGTCCAACCGCAGCAGCCGCAGACCGAGCTCGGGGTCGACGACCAGTACCAGCGGCCCCCGCAGGACGCCGAACCCGATCCATATAAAGCTGGTCGCCTCCCTCTCCCGATTCGCAATCTCCAGCAGCGTGCGGTGCGGCGCTTCAGGGCGGAACTCGGCTGCGCACCCGAAGATTGGCGAACCCGCACGCCGGGCCCCAGGCGCCAGCTTGGCCTCTTTCCTCCGCACACGGCTCGCATGGCGCCACCAAGCCACAGCGCAAGGAAGTGCGACGGCCAACAGCCAGGCCGCAAAGTTTGGGGCGATTTGTAACATGAGACCAAAATTGCCCGCGCTCAGTTGCCCGGGGCCAATATCCTTCTGCTATGAATATTTATGCGAGTATAAGTAGCCATACACGCTTGGCAACCAGTTTTGCGACCAAAAAGCGAAACCGTAAAGTCGCTGTGCGTGCCAGGCCTTGGACGCCAGAGAAATAAATGAGGCGAGCGAGTGCCTAGGTCTAGACTCTGAACAGCCACACAGGAGCCCGACACCTACGTAACGACGCAGATCGCAGATCCGACGTCCAAAACAGCACCGCCAGCAGTCACGGGCGGCGGTCGACACCTAGATGTTCAAAGTACGCCTCTTACAATGCATCTTGTAAGAAAACCATCGGTGTCGATGCGGCGCGATGCCCGCCCACCCGGGGCCAACCGCTGGCAGGGCACAGCTCGCGGTTTCGCGCAGCGCGCTTGTTTCGTGGTTCGGGGTGCGAAGAAGTAGAGTCGTAGGTCGCCCCCAGGCCCCCGGAACTTCGCAACGATCGCGTCGCCAGTTAGCATGGCAGATTCGAGGGAGAGTGAACATGCGCATGCGGCACTCTCCCCAAAAGCAGGGACACCTACCCTGCCCCAAAGCCTCCCAGCCGAAGTTTCCGACCGTTTCCGAGCACACGTTGTTTGGGCAGTATCTGCTGGGCGCATGCGCATCATGGCACGTACTGTACAGTACCGTGCCATGATGCTCGCAGTCGTGGTCGGGCAACAGGTGCGTGTCGTAGCGCGCATGGTCCTTCGTGCGAGGGACCGAGGGAGGCCTGCTGGTGTTTGGCAGGGCTCCGGCAAGACTGCGCCTCCTCCGCAGTCCGCACCAAGGCAGCACCGTGCGAAACGCGCGCCTGCACTGACAGGCCTGTCATATACTCATAGCGAAGTGACATACGGAACGCACTGGTGTCGGATACTCGGGTGGCAGGCAGGGGGCAGGCGACTAGGCGAGCCCACTGCGCCGGCGCTGGGCTCGGCCAGGTGGCTGAGGCGTGAGCGCGGGGCCACCCGAAGCAACGCTCAGCGAGCCCATCCACTTCCTTACACCCTGGTGCAGCACGCGGGCCATCCGCCCATCCATCCCGCGCAATGACACCCATTCCTCAGGCCCCCACGTGCTCCGCCTGCCGTACTGCGCCCGCGCCTGATGCCGTCAGCCTCAGCCGCAGCCCCCCTGTGCGCGGCGGCCGGCGGCCCTCCGCCTCCTCACCAGAGGTCTCGCTCCACACCACACCACACCACATCATCGGTCACTACTGGGGCGTGCCAACTCTCGCCCTTGCCCTGGTCCTACCACACGCACCACAGCATGCGCTAATACGGCACCACCCCACAGCGCCGCCTGGGGTCGTCGCGGTCCTTGAGACGGACATTCCACACACACACACGCACTTGCATTCGCAGTCGCATCTAAGCATTTCAGTGACACACCGTGTGAGCTCTGTACTCTGTACTGCTTTCCCAACCATCCTTTCACCCCCCTTCGGCCCCCCCCCGGAGACCACCACCCCACCCCTGCTGCTGCAGAACGCCTGTGACGGAATTCGAATATTCGAACTCCCCCACCATACACACATACACACAGCAGCCATCGGGCAGTTTGTTGGTGAGTAACACACAGCAGACACACGGCCGTCGTCGTTATTGCTCCCCACGCCAAATACAATGCAATTGCAATACCGTGACATTACCGGGAACCCGCGCGCGCAATGTTCGCGAGCGGCGTCCCTGGCCGCCCCTTTTTACGGGCTGGGATCCCCACAATCGCCCACTCGCACCCCCACTCAAATCAGAAACACACCGCACCAATACATGCGTGTTGAATGGCTTCTTCGTGTTCCTGTCGCCAGGTAGCTCATGCCAGCTCATGCCATGCTCTCATCCGTACACGCCGCAAGCGCGCGCTCCGCCCTCGCTTTCTCTCTGTCCTCTCTCCTCTCAACTCCATTTCCTCCTAACCCGGCTTCACTACCCCTTAACAGCTCGGCCCTGCACTCGCCTGCTGTACCTCTGTCGCGCTAACGCGCCGCTGTACGCATTCACCGCTTTGCCGCTGCAGCTGCCGCTAGCCGCGGGCACGCTTCCTGGTGCTTCCCCGCCTGCCAGTGCTGCAGCTGGCACATGCCACAGCAGTAGGTGACGGCGCGGCAGCGCGCGCACGTCTTGCCAGCGCCGGGAGCCAGAACGGCCGTGGGGCCGTCCAGCTGAGCACACGCAGGATTGCCGCACAGCCGCACGCCATCGCATGCGCTCGCACCATCACCACCACCACCGCCGCCGCCGCCGCCGCCAGCAGTGCCGCTGAAGCTGCCGCCCGCCGCGCCGGCACCGCCGCTGCCTGCAGCTGCTTGCTGCAGCTGCCGGGACACCTCGGATGGTGACAGCATCCATGCCTGCTGCGCTGTCAGCTCTTGAAACCAGCCCGCCCCCGCCACCGACGCCTGGAGCCTGCATGTAGCTGGATCCATGCTGTGCCTCCACGTACCAAACTTTTCATTGATGGCCGTTGACAGCGCCTTTGGATCCGCGTCAGGCCGCAGCACGGCGTCTCCCAGCACGCGCCGCGTGGCCACGGACCCAAGCTGCAAAAACTCGGCCAGCTCGGGCCAGTCGTGCGCGGACGCCAGCGCCGCCAGCTCGGCCACGACCGCGTCATCACACCTTGTCGCGTGACTGCGCCCGCTGGTGCCGCCGCCGCTGCCGTCGTCCCGCGCTGCCCCTGGCGCGCCTGCACTGCCTGCGCCTGCCTCGCCCGTGCCGACCGCCGCGGCTCCATCCTCCGCCGCCGCGACGCCTTCCTCGTCCCCATCGCGGCGATACGGCCAGACCCACCAGGAACACGCGATAAACGTCAGGGCCATGCAGCTGCTGTTCAACCACCACAGCACCAACAGCCGCAGCAACATCGACTGCAGCTGCCGGTCGCCGCTCCGCAGCGCCGCCGTCACGCGGCGGGGGTTGGCCGCAGCCAGGCCAAGGCGTTCGTAAACTTCCGCCCAACCCCGCGCAGCGGCCTCCGCCTCTGCCTCCTCCTCCTCCGCCTCCTTCAGCTCCCGCAGCGACGCCGCCGCCGCCTCCGGCGGCACGCCATCCCGGCCCTCGCGACCGTGCGTGCCACGCAGGGCCCGCGCCCTCGAGGCCGCCTGTACGGCTCTCCAGCTCGACGCCAGCACCTGCGCAGCGAAGGACATGTGAGCGCGGTTTGCATGGTGGGCAACGGAGGTGGTGCGCCGTCGCGCGCACCGACGTGCAACAACTGCGCTTGAGGAGCTGCGACCTTGGTCTGGTGCCTGCTCCGTACACGCCATGCAAGCGCATCCTTGGAGGCCCAGCGCTGCGACGGCACGCATGCACGCAGGCCACGCCACGTCAGCACGCCGCACTGCCCCCCGCAGTACGGTACTGCCCCATCCCATCCCTCGCACCTGGACGAGCACGCGTGTGATGACCGGCAGCAGCAGCCGAAGGGCCGCGCAGGCGTCCAAGGACAGCGGCCCTTCAGGCGCCTTGTTGATGATGTGTAGGGCTGTCTGGGCAATGCAGTTGGACCACAGGTGCATTGCCAGGCTGCACAAGAGCCGCTGCTGCGCCGCCGCCGGCGCGCTGGGTGGCGGCGCGCCGCCCGACGCGACCACCCAGGCCCGCCATTCCGCGTTCCGCCACACCTCGAGCCTGCGCCCCTGCGATGACGATCCCATCTGCTCCGCCTCCTGCTCCTGCTGCTGCTGATCCTGCAGCTGCTCCAGCTGCTGCTCCTGTTGCGGCGGCGGCTGCGCCCGCGGCGCCGACAGGTCGCCGCCGCCACCTTCAAGCGCGGCAAGCAGCTGGTGCAGCAGCCCAGCCAGGCAGCAGCCGAATCTGAGCTTCGCGTGCTCAGGGCCTGGAGGCTCCCCGGAAGCCGGCAGCCCCCGGGCCCACTCCACGAGCTCAGCCAGCGGCATGTCGCCCTGGTCTCTGGAGACCGTGGACACGGCGGATGCGGCCGCGGCCAGCGTTGCAACCAGGCCCGCAGCCTGCGCCAGGGGCCCGTGCGCCACCGCCGCCGGCCACACGCCTGTGCTGATCAGCAGGTGCCGCACCGCGGTAAGGAGCCGGACCGCGTTGGGCTCGTGGGCTTCGGGAGTGCTCTGCAACACCACGGCTGGCTGCCGCAGCGCCCGCTCCAGGCCGCCCAGGAGCCCTGCGTCCAGTGCGCAGCGCAGGCTGTAGCAGGGGCCCGCGCGCAGGCTGTAGCTGGGCGGGTGCTGGTGGCACTGCTGCGCGGGCTGCTGTGGCCACAAGCGATCCGCACTGCCTCCGTCGGCGCTTGCGGGCTCGAGCTGCAGCCCCAGCAGCAGCCCTGCCGCCTGCGCCGCCGTGCCCCCGTGCGCGCCAGGGCACGCTTCAACATCACTGCGCGCGAGGTCCGGCAGCAGGGGCACCAGCGCCGCCCACAGCCCCGGCAGCCGCGCTGCCGCCTGCCGCGGCGGCAGCTGCACCAACAGGTTCGCGAGGAGCCCGGCGGCGTTGGGACGTCTTAACTCGTCCAGCGGTTTGGGTCTCTGGGGCCCCACCGGGCAGCCACGCACTAGGTCGTAGACGCACACGCAAGCCAGCTGTGGCCGCGCCCCGCCGCGCTCCGGCCCCGGCTGCTGCTGCGGCCGCGACGGTCGGGCCGGGTGGTGGTGGCGGTTCTGCAGCTCCGGCCGGGGTGCCTGCGGCTGCTGCTGCTGCGGCGGCGGAGGCGGCTGCGAGGCCTCCCACGCCTGTGCTTGCGGCTCTGGGCTGCAGCGTGGAACAACATAAGCGACAGGCAGGCGTTGCGGCCCATCCGCGAGTATTCGCAGCGCTGCGAACAGCCCGCCCTCTTCCTCGATGTTGCCAGGCCGCAGAGCACCAACGAGCGCTGCCGGCAACCCACACACTGCTCCTGTGGCCGCGCCGCCAGCGGCAGCGCCTGCCGCGGCAGCTCTGCTACGGGCTTCGCTGCCGCCGCCGCTGCCGCTGCCGTTGTTGCCGCCGCTCCCAGCACCCGCGCTTGATGCTGCTGCTTCGCCAGCGGCAGTCCGCTCCCGTGTGCAGAACAGCACCCACACAAGGAAGCACTGCAGGCAAGGACCCTGCAGCAGCGACAGCAGCGGCTCGACGCGATCACGCGCCGCTGACTCCACCGCACCCGCTGCAAGCTCCGTAGCGGATGCTGAGCCCAGCGCAGGCTCAGTGGCGCGCGCAGCTGCGGACAGGGACTCTCTCGCTGCCCCGGCGCCCCTCACTGCTGCTCCTGCTGCATTGCCTCCACCTCCACTGCACGTTGGCTGAGGGTCCGGCTCCTGCCGCGGGGTGTTGGGCTCCACCTCCGCCGCGCAGAAAGTCGAACACACCATGTCAAGCAGTGAACACATTTCTCTTGCAGCTGTCACCACGTTGAAGGTTGGCATGCTGGGGTCGCAGCTGGGCGGCTCCGGCTGGGCAACATAACGCAGGATGGTTGCCGCAAAGTGCTCCAGCGCGTGCGAGCGGGAGAGGGCGACGTGCAGGGCCGAGGCGAAGGAGGGGTCTTCCGCCTGCGGGGCCACGGCCCTCACGATGCTGGTCGCCAGCTCCAACACGGCCAGGCAATCAAAGCCTGGACTGCATGGGCGAGACGCCAGACCCGCGTAGACGTTGAATGCGTCGGCCTGCAGCAGCGCCTTTGCAACCTGCGCGGAGTCTTCCTTCTGGAAGATTCTGACCAGCCAAAAGCCAGTGTCGTCAAACAGCTGCTGCTCTCGGGAAACGTCCCTATCCCTGTCCGCTGATTTAGCAAGCATGGCTCGTGCTGCCCAGCCATGGCAGCTGATTAAGGCAGCTGCGAAGTCAGGTCGCGAAAGCCGCTCGGCACCGAGCGCGTCCAAGCGGTCCGTAAGCGCGTCAAGCTTGCTTTCTGAAGGAGTGGTAGTTGTAGGGAGGCTAACAAAGTGTTGCAGCAGGCCGATGGCTCGGGTCTCAGTGGGGTCTGCATCGTTTCTGCTGCGGCGCATGTTCACCAAATGTTCATAAACATATGCAAGGTAGCGGACCTATAAAGCCACTACCTCAATCAACAGTTGGAGTTGAGGCGGCGCTGCGAACATGCATGAGCGCGCCTCATGACGCCCGCCGCTCACCCGCCCTCGTCCTCGGTCTGATCCTCCTCCTCCGCGTCCAGGTCGTCCCAGACGTGTTCATCTCCGGCGAAGTCGTGCCAGAACGTATACCAGCACTTGTAACGCGCCGGGTCGCCATCATCACCACCGTCATCATCGCCGGGCCGCCGCAATTCCTCATCCCAGCCGCAGCCCGCCCCCAGGTCCAGGTGCCGCAGCTGGGGCAGCCGCACGTGGCTCAGGCGCAGGTGGCCGGGGCTGTCGCACATGACGCGCACGGTGTGGAGCGCGCTGCCGGCAAAGGCCTCCAGGCCGCGCAGGCAGGCCTTGGCAGGCAGGCAGAGCTCCTGCAGCGCCGGAAAGGCGCCACGCAGCGCGCTGTGGAGGGCGTACAAGTAGCCGAAGCCGCCTGCGCCGCGCGGACAGGTGTTGATCTTGAGCGTGTGCACGTGGCGCAGAGCTCCCGCCAGCGCGAGCGCGACGGTGGTCAGCGTGGGGAGGTCCAGGGCGCCCTCCAGACTCAGCACGGTGATGTTGCGCGCCGCATCGGCGCCCATGCCCGCCACGCACGTAGAGGCCAGCAGCGGCGCGTGCTGAATCTTGCCGTCATCGCCCCCAGCGCCTTTGAAGTGTAGTGATAAGCGATTGCAGAGCCGGAACCGCGCCAGGCGCGACATCAGCCGAGTCTGGCGCCGAGCCTTGCTCATCGTCTCATCGTCCCAAACCAAGAAGAGCGTGAGGCTTCGAACGTTGGAGTCCACATAGTCCCGCAGCTCTGTGCACGCGCGCCGCGCGCCGACCCAGCGTCCGCGTGCGGCTGATGATTCCTTGTGAAAGATGCGGCCCACAGCGCGGACGTCCAGCTGTCGCAGCACATCGAGGAGATTCAAAGCTTGCATTTGCTGCGTTATACCAGCCTCGCTGTTTTCTGTCCGAGGCGAGTTGGACATTTTCGCGACCAAGGAATCTGTGGCGTGCCTCACGCGAAACCACAGGCGGCAATGAGTTTGGTCAACTCCAGAACGTATACAAGTCAGCTTGGAGGTCAAGCGTGCAGAATGGAGGTTGATTTCCGCCAGACGTGGATCCAGCCTAACAGAAAGCGCGCCGACGGCCCCCGCGCTCGCCATGCGGCACGCGCCCACGCTGGTCAACCCATCGCTGCGCCTGCCATGCAACAGCTGCAATTGTTTCTGCTAGAACGATCCCGGGCGTTGCCCCCACCTCCTGGCCGCCAATGCGCCGGCGACAGCCACAGCCCTCTGTCCACCTCACCACCCGAGGTCTCGCGCCGCACCGCACTACAGTCTACAGCACATCACATCCCGCGCTGACACGGCACCGCAGCGGCGACCAACACCGTCTGGGATCACGGCCCCGGAGACTGACAACCCACACGCCTTTCCCCCAAAACCCGCTATTCTTACCATCCTTGCACGCCCCGGACCCCCGCCCCACCCCTGCAGTACGGTAGCAACCCCACAAAAGAAAGTCGACCCCAAACCCAGCACAGCAGCCACAAGGTCGTCGTCGTTATTGCTCTCCACACCAGAAGAATGAACACACACGCCTGGAACCAGCATGCAGCAAGCGGGGCTCCGGACCACCCCTATTCACCCACTCACAAAGAACACACGAACAACACGACGCATGCGTGCGTTTCCTGCCACCACCCGCTAGATAGCTACCGTAATGTCACGCGCTCCCATCCGTACACGCCGCGAGCGGAGCGCGCGCTGCTCCTCCGTCCGGTATCCGCCAGCAGCGGCGGTCGTCGGCGAATCGGAACACACCTCACCGGCTCCAGGCGGCCCCAGGCGGGTCAGCCAGCGCTCGCCGCGCTCTGGCATCCACCCCCCCTCCGCCCCGCTCCCCGCCCCCCAGCGCGACGCCCTGCAGCGCTTCCTCCTCCCCTTACGCGGCGGGCTGCTCGTCGTGGTGGGCGTGGAAGGAGAAGGGCGTGAAGCTGTAGCCGTCGCCGCGGTAGAACTTGTTCTGGAACTCCACCTGTGGCGTGAGTGTTGGAATTACAAATAAACATCAACGTCGTGGGGGCGCAAACTGAGCAATGTCGGCGTGTGTGTGTTTTATGTGGGCTGGCCACAGACGGTTACAGCAGCCCTGTAAACCCTGCAGCCCACCACCATCCCCACATTCCCACCCCAAAACAATCCGCACACTTCCCACGGCGCGCATCCCCACACGCCCACACCCGCACACCCACCCAGTGCAGACGCAGCGCGTGCAGGAAGGCGGACAGCGACTCCATGACCATGAGCACGCCCAGGGTGGCGCAGGCGAACACGAAGAAGCCCACCACCATGGCGGCGGGCGAGCCCGACTGCACGGCGGGCGGCGGCGGCGGCAGCAGCAGGGGAGGGGTTCCATGCATGATTAGTCAAGACGAGAAGATGATGATGGCAGGTTCTTGCAGCAGGGGCAGTAGGGGTTGTGAGTGTACCCGTCCACGTGAATGTGTAGTACCGGTAATCCCCTCCCTTGCCCCGTCCCACTTTGGGCGGGGCTAGTTTGCTTGGGTGCACTCGGTCGGGACTGCTTTGGGAACTGGAATGAACACCCCCCTCCCCTCAGCCTCCACCCTCCACAGCATCCCTCCTCCCCACCCCTCCTCCCCTCCCCGGTTGATTTGGGAATTGGAGAAAACTACCCATCCCCAGCCCACACACACCCCGCACCTCGATGGCTGCCATGAGCACGCGGTCGTAGAAGACGGCCGACAGCTGCGAGTGCGCCAGCGACAGCGCCCACAGGCGCAGGTAGGAGGCGGTGTTGGACACGGCGCCCAGCACGAACTCGATGGTGTGGATCATCTGGTGGAGTTGAGGGGTGGGTAGGTGGGGTGATAGGGGTGGGGTGTGGGTGGGTGGAGGGGTGGGGCGTGTGGGTGTGGTGGGGTGGGTGGGGTGGGTAGTGGTGGTGTGTGTGGGTAGTGGTGGGGTGGGTATGAAGATGGGGGGTGAGTTCCATGTAGATGATTACGGTAATTGGGATGAGAGATGGTGTTGTGGGGAGGGGGATGCGGGCGGCGGGGTGTGGGCGGCGGGCCGCCAGGAAGGAGCACCTGCCACCGCCCCTCCCTCCCCCTCCCCCCCTCCTTCCCGTCCCTTACCCCACCCATCGCTCTCACCTGGTGCACCAGCACCTCGCCGAAGTCAAACTGCTCGCCGTGCCCGTGGCCGCCGCCGCCGCCGTGCGCGCCGTGCGTGGCGGTGTCGGAGCTGTTGGCGTGCTGCCGCCCCGTCTCGGTGTCCTCGTTCAGACGGTGGTACTCGCCGCGCACCTGAGGGGCGGAGGGGGAGGGGGTTACATTCATCAGTGGTCAAAGACGAGATGATGATAACAAGTTGTTGCAGGGTTCCTTGCATGATTAATTATATGATGAGATGATGATGTCAGGTTGTGTTGGGGGGCCGGGGCGCGTGTGTGTTGGGTCGGCAGGAGGAGCTCTGCTGGGCGCGCGCCTGTGCCCCCTGTATTCACAACCCCCACCCCACACCCCCATCCCATCCAATCCAATCCCATCCCACAGCCCCTCACCCTGTGGTCCCTCACCCATAGGCACAACCCCTCACGCCCCGTTCACACCCTCACAACCCCGCCCCTCACCCGCGCGGCGGCCTCGGCGCGCTGCTTGAGGATGAGCGGCTTGGGCAGCAGCATCCAGGGCACCGCCACGAACGAGATGAGCAGCAGGAACACCTGCGCGCGTGCGGGTGCGTATGTGCGTGTGTAGAGCGTGTGTGAGTGTGAGCGTGTGAGTGGTGTGTGTGTGTGTGTGTGTGTGTGTGTGTGTGTGTGTGTGTGTGTGTGTGTGTGTGTGTGTGTGTGTGTGTGCAGAGGGGGGCATGGGGGCGGTCAAAGGACCGGGTCGGCCCAGGGTGCGTGGGAGGAAGGGGGTGTGGACGGGGCGTGCCCGGGAATGAGGGACGGGACATCGCTACGGTCCGACCCGCACCACACACACACCAGGACGCCCAGGCACGGCCCCAGGCCCCGCGTCCAAGCCCCCATCATCCGGTTGCCCTCCCCTCCCACACACCCGTTCATTTGGGCTTGGCTGAGGTGCGCCCCCTCCCCCAGCCCTCCCGCCCCCCGCCGCCCCACTGCCCCGCCGCCCGCCTGCCCCATTGCCCCCCCATTGTACCCGCTGTTCCCACTGGACATCGGCACTTCAAACCTGTGATTTATTCACTCCGTTCTCCATGAACGGCTACCCCCCCCCCCCCCCCGCCCCCCCGCCTCCCGCCCGCCCGCCCGCCGGCGCACCTGCACGCCCGCCTGGCCCGTGAACAGGAAGCCCGCCTCGTCCACGTTGCCTGCGGGCAGGACGAGGGAGGAGGGCGGAGGGCAGGAGGGGAAACGGTTGGTTGGGAACATGACACCCACATCCCCGCCCACCCACCCACCCACCCACCCACCCACCCACCCACCCACCCACCCACATTCGACCCACCCCCCTTCACCCGCCCCCCACCGCCCCCCCCCCCTTCACCCGCCCCCCCCCTCCCGCCCCCCCCCCCTCCCGCCCCCCCCCTCCCGCCCCCCCCTCCCGCCCCCCTCCCGCCCCCCCCTCCCGCCCCCCCCCTCCCCCCCCCCCCTCCCGCCCCCCTCCCGCCCCCCTCCCGCCCCCCCCTCCACACACCCACACCCACACCCACACCCACACACGCCCACACGCCCCCACACGCCCGCCCCTCACCCGGCTGCAGGAACATGTAGATCATGACGTGGTACAGGTCGGTGGTGGCGCCGGTGACCCACTTGGCCACGATGAGGCCGGACAGGTAGCCGAACAGGCTGTTGAGGAAGATGACCTGCGGCACGAACTCGCAGATGGTGGACAGCCGGTCCCTGCACGGGGGGCAGGTGGCAGCGTGGCAGAGGGGTTGGCGGCGGGGGGTGGCAGGGGCGGGGGCGGGGCAAGCCGGTAGTTGCAAGGTGTTGAGGAGTTGTAGGATATGGAGCCGGGGATGGCAAGGACGTGGTGGCGAAACGGTACAGCGGGCACGAAACGCGGGTGCGTTGGAGGATGAAGGGAGGAAGGTCGAGGCTATCTTTGCGCACGGCTATCTATGCAAAACACCGCCACATGGCCGCCCGCCTCGCCAATTAGCTTGGGCTGTGATGCCGTATTCACAAACACACACACAACCCTCTCCCACGCACCTGAAGTAGTTGTTGTTGAGCAGCGACATGAGGATGCCCAGGTTCATGTGCGCCACGCCCAGCAGGATAGACATCTTCATCTTCATGGAGTTCAGGAAGGGCAGCTGCCGGACAGGGGGTTGGGAGTTGGGAGTGGGGCGGGGTGCAGGTGGTTGGGTGGGTGGTTGCAAGGATATTTGGAAAAGGTGGTTGGGTTGGTGGGGGCGGTGGGTGGGTAGGGTGGCGAGGACGGTAAGGGAGGAGAGGGGCGCAAAGGCCTGCAGGCAGCCGACACGGCGGCAGCCGCTGCCCCGCCGTGACACAGCCTCTGTCAACGAGGCGGGCGCGTCGGAGGCTGCTAGCTCCCAACCAACGGCAACCAATCTAACCAATCTAACCAACCCACGGCAACGGCCACGCTTACCTCGGTCTTGGTGCCGTGCCAGATGGGGTCCACGCCCAGCAGGTAGGGGCCGCGCGAGCGGTCCATCAGCACCTCGCCGCCCGCGTAGCTACAGTCGCGCCGGTCGATGGAGCTGTCCTTCACGCCGTTCACAAAGCAGCTGCGAGCGGGCGACATACGGTACATGGCGGCATCATATAATTAGACCAAAGAATGTAAACAAATACACGATGATACGATGCGTCTCCTGTGGCAGCAACTGCGGTACGTGCGATCTCAGTGCCAATGCAAGGGAAAAAGGCTCGCAGCTCGGGCTCGGGCGGCGACTCACGCGTAGGCGGAGCTGCCGAATATCTCCATGGGCATGGAGAAGAACTCGTTGTAGATGAGGCCCATGTAGAGCGAGAAGAGGCCCATGAGGAAGATGACGTAGCGGCCGCCGTACAGCATGCCGAACATGTCGTCCAGCTGGGGGGTGCGGGTGGGGGTGGGGGTGGGGGTGGAGTAGGAGTGGAGTAGGAGTGGAGTAGGAGTGGAGTAGGAGTGGAGTAGGAGGCAGGGGGTGGACGGGGCGCGCGCGGCTGCGCTCGTGCCGTTCGCATCCCCTCTTCCCCCCTCCCGGGCTGGCGTTCACCCTCCTCCTATCCTCTCCCCAAACCCACTCTCCCCACCCTCCCACCCACCCTCCCACCCTCCTCCCACCTGCTGCTTGGCGAACTTGGACTCGTTGATGAGCAGCCAGGTGCCGAACACCGTCATGAGCGCGCCGTGGCCCAGGTCGCCGAACATGACCGCGAACAGGAAGGGGAAGGTGATGATGGTGAACACGGCGGGGTTCACCTCGCGGTAGCGAGCCACGCCGTACGCCTCCACGATGGCCTGCGTGACGCAGGTTGATTGGGTTTGGGTTAGGGTTGGACGTGAGTGGAACCCAGTCCATTCATTACCATACACGCGTGGACGATTTCGACAGGTTCGTGGACACGCTGCACAACACAATCACAACACAATCACAACACAATCACAACACAATCACAACACAATCACAACACAATCACAACACAATCACAACACAATCACAACACGCGCGCGCACAACGCGCACCTGGAAGCTGTGTGTGAACTTGTTGGTCCTGAAGTAGGTGGGCGGGTTCTCGTGGCTGGCCAGGGGCTGCAGGATGGACCCCACCTGCGCCGCAGAGCTGGCCACGGCGCGCAGCGCCTCCTGCGGAGCGAGCGGAGTGTGGACATGATGTTGACAGGGTGTGGCGGAGTTGTGCCACGAATTAAGGGGTGTGCGGGTGTGCGGCACCAGGCCAGCAGCCCCCCATGAGCATGCCGACATGTCCCCGCCCGCCCGCCCGCATGCCGCCGCCGCCGCACCCACCTGCACGCGCGGCCGGGCCGAGGAGGGCACCCACGCCTCCGCCACCAGCACCTGGGGTGTGAGGGGGCGCACACACACGTGCGACGACGACGATCAATGACAGGCGCCAGCCAGCAACATACACGCGGGAGCCCCAATAGCCAAATCTACAATCCCTAGCGACGCAAAGTACTTAGTTAAATCACGGCGGCCCCGGCCCCGGCCGCGCCCACCACACCCGCACCCACCTTGCGCGTCACGTCCCACCACACCCGCCCCCCACCTTGCGCGTCACGTCCCACCACATCCGCCCCCACCTTGCGCGTCACGTCCACGTTGCACTTGTTGAGCGTGTGGTACACCGCCTTCTCGCGCCGCACCAGCGTGGTCCACACGTCCAGGTCTGTGGTGTGTGTGGTGTGTGTGGTGTGTGTGGTGTGTGTGTGGTGTGGTGTGTGGTGTGGTGTGTGGTGTGGTGTGGTGTTGCATGATTGGCCAAGAGGTGTCGTGCGGGGTATCTTGTGTGGGCGTGGGAGTGCGAAACCCTCCCAATGCTACACTCACCCGCCGCCACCTTCTGCAGCAGGCGCGTGCGCTGCAGGTCGCCGACCTCAAGCGTGGTCTTCATCTCCGTCAGCCGCCCGCCCACCTGGTGGCGCATGTGGGTGCGTGTCATGTGGGCGCGTGTGTCAGTGTGCGCGAGTGAGTATAGGAACAGGGTGGGTGGGGAAGCAAGACACGCAGGGTGGCGGGGCCGTGTGTGTGCGGAGCTGCGCCATGAATCATGCCGTGCCCGCCGCCCCAACCCGGCGCGCCGCTGCAGCCCCTGGCCCTGGCCCCGCTGCAGCCGCTGCAACTACGGGCCCCCGCCAAATGGACATTACACATCCAACCACTCAGCCCAGCCCGGCCCCCTGCCCGGCCCACACCCGCCACCGCCACCCCCTCACCTCGGCGGCCATGGCGCGCTGGCGGTTGGGCTCCTCCGGCAGCGGGTAGCGGTTGGCGCCGAAGGCCTCGCAGATCTGCCGCGACAAGAACACACGAAGACGGTCAGTTGACGGTCAGTTGGAGCAAGGCGGATCAGAACGACGGCCCGCCCCTCCTGTGCCCTGCGGCGAGCCCGTCCTCCACACAGCCCGGCCGCCGATGCCCCTGCCCCTCCCCGCCGGCCGCCCGCCCCGTCCGCCCCCGCTACGGCCTTTCCCACATAGACGGCTACACCCCACCCCCCATCCTCGCAACCCCACCCACCCCCCCGCCGCCCGCCCCACCTTGCCGATCTTGGTGCGGGCGCGCTCTCCCGCGAAGAACACCACAAACACCGCCTTCTCCACGCTCTCGCCTGCGGCAACGGCAGCAGCACCAGGCGGCATTGAGGGTGTGCACGGGCGTGCACCGGCGCAGTGCGCTCACCCCCCCCCCACTTGCTCTCGCTCTCGTGCACCACATAATCGCCCCCTCCCGCTCCCACACTCGCAGTCGCCACCTCCTCGCTTCCACACACACCATCGCGCCTCTCCCCCCTACAATCGCTCCCCTCGAGACGCAGTCTTCAGTGCATCCTGTGCCGCTTTTCCAAACATCCTTGCAACCCCCCGCCTGCTGTCTACGCCACCACACTGCTATGTACCTCCCTCCCTCCCTCCCTCCCTTCCCCGCCCCTCCCCCTGTCCCCCTGTCACCCACCTGTGGCGGGGTCCATGACCTTGCCCACGCTCATGCTCCTGAAGTAGTTGTTGCCGCGGGTGGCGCGGAACAGCAGCCGCTCGAAGCCGGGCAGCCGCTCGCGCGCGATGAGGCCGGCGATGGAGCCCAGCCGACCGATCTTGGGCTCGTACTGCGTGTGGGGTGTGTGGGGTGTGTGGGGTGGGGTGTGGGGTGTTCGGATTCGATAGAGGAGGAGATAGAGGAGAGGTAGGGGCGCCATAACGCCGGTGGCGCGGTTGCCGACGGCAGCGCGGGCGTCGCTGCGCATCAGCGGCGCAGCCGTTGTTGCACCGGAGCGCTGCGTTGCCGAGCCCCTGCCCCTTGCAGCGCCGCATGCCGCGTGCCGGCGCCATCCTCGCCCGCCGCCGCCCTCCCCCCTTTTTGTACCATCTTTGCAACCTCCGCCCCAGCCCGCCCCGGCCCATGCGCACCGTGGCAGGTGCCTCCACGGCGCTCAGGCCGCCGCCGCCGCTGCCGCCGCCCAGCAGCGGGCTGCTTACGTCCGCCGCCGAGCCGCCCACGCCGCCCGAGCTGCCCACTGCGCCCAGCCCGCCCGCCACGGTGCCGGCGCCCACCGCCGCGCGCCGCGCCGAGTCGAAGAACTTGCCTGCGTGCCAGCAAGCGCGCGAGTTACATTTGCATGGGAGCGTGTGAAGAGCACAGAGGGTGGCGGCAGCGGCCTTGAAGCGCGTGGCGAGCCGCGGCAGCAGTGGCACGCAGGCGCCCGCCCTGGCCCCTTTCGCAGCTTCCTCCAAGCCCCATGACCACACTGCGCCTCCACCCCGCCCCCGGTCCCGCTCCCCCTGCTCGCGGCCGCCCCGCCATGCCACCACGGCCGCCGCCCCGCGGCCGCCCTACGGCTGCCTCAGCCACCCACTCACCCGCGCAGTCGAGCAGCAGGCTGAGCTCCGCCAGCTCCGAGTGGGCGCGCTACAGGGCGGCGAGCAGAGGCGGTAGCAAGGATGGCTGGGCAAGCGGGTGTTGCAGGCACACGGGGCGCTTGTTGCGGCACACTTCCGACACTACGTCGCCTGGCCGGATAGCCACCCGGCACCCCATCGCCATTCAACTATCATCGACTTCATTGTGGGTGGCGGTGCACCCGGCCGCGCGATACGAGCGCCGGGCGCACGGGCACGCGACACACGCGCCACGGGCGACACGGGGCGCTGCGCACGCACCTGCAGGCGGTCGTGGTTGGCGTTCATCTCCACCGCCTCCCGCTCCGCGCCCTCCAGCAGGCTCTCCAGCTCGTCCAACGTGATGTTGGCGCGGCTGTCCAACAGCGAGCGGCTGGGCACCGGGATGTGCGCCTTCTCAATCTGTTGTTACACAGGTTGTTACCATATGCACCAACATTCTGCGTCATTATGCGCGTTGTTGCTCATCGTTGCTGTTCCAGGGGGTTGGACGGTGAGGTGTGGATCCCAGGTTGACGCCGGGCGTTTGCGCCGCGGTAGGCCGCTGCGCTGCTGCCCCAGCCTCCGCCCCCCTCCTCGGCCCCTCTCCCCCCTCCTAGATCCCCGGTCCCCCCGCGCCCCCATCCCCCGCCCCCCGGCCCCGGCGCCCCGCACCTGCTCCTTGAAGAACCGCAGCTTGCGCGCCATCTCGTCGCAGCGCCGGACCTGCGAGAGCGAGGGCGATGTGTGAGTGTGTGTTTGAAAGCAGAGAGGCGGGACGACGCGCGACATGCGAAAAACCCGTGGTGGAATGGACACGGTAGCGGCGCCAGCCCGCGGCTAGGTGTGTCGCGCGTGCGGGTGTGTGTGTAGGATTGTGTGTATGCCTTGGGTGCTTGGGGTCCGATGCCGATCGCGGCGCGCGGCACGGGCAGCCGGGGTGCCACCCAGGACGACCCCGGCTGCGTGTCGCCTCGCCACGCCGCGCACTCCCCGTCGCCCCACGCCCCGGCCCCCCGACAAAATCCCTTCCTCGAAGAGACCCCGCCTCCGCCCCTGCGCCTGCCACGCTGCCAGGCCCTTCTTGTGTCGAGCAAACCCAGCGACGCGGCACGCGGGGCGATGCTGTGCAACCCACCTGGTTGGCATACGTCCGCTGGAACGCAGACTTGTCCACATTCAAGTCCTTAAACTGCAGCAGGCCAATCTCGCCCAGCGCTTCCACGGTGTCGTGGGCGTTGTCGGCCGGGATCATCAGCTGCGTGAAGTTCAGTTGCGTCGCCAGGGCCAGGCGTTAGCTAGGGCGGCGCGTCCGATGCATAGAAAGCCTCAGCTGGAAGCCATGTAAGGCAGCCCATGCACTTAATTCACGGCCTGTGCGACTTCCGAGCGAGGGCGGGGTCCTGCACTCGACGAAAGCAAACCGATGGCGCACTGGCCCCGCCACGTGCGGACATGAGATCCTTTCCAACCGCCCGAAGCTGCGGCGAGTGCGCCGAAACGCTGCTGTGACCAGCTTCCGAGCATGGGTCCTCCGCAACAGCTCCCCTCCAGCTTTCGCCCCACTGGCCGCTCCGACAATCACTTGCCTGAACTAGCTGCATCTCCTCGCTGCGCCATAGGTCTATATTTCCGAGGTCCAATAAGCGAGCCATCCTGAACAACAACCCTGCCCCGCGCGGGGCGAACAGCTACGGGTCTTACAAGCTATTTGGTGGGAAAGGAACGTCGATATGTAATGTTTTGTGGCGTTGCATTTCGGGATTCGCCGGTTGAGAGCGGCACCAGGTCGCCTCGCCTCGCTCATGCGCATCGCTCCCGAGCAGCCGGCGCAGTGGCCGGCGCCCCCGGCACAACGGCACCTCCCCACGCTTGCCCTTCACAGCCTGCGCGACTGTCGCACCTTGGACTGCTTGTAGCCCTCCCGTGCAAGAGACGCCGCCGGGAGCCTGGTGCTTCGCAGCACCGGAGCAGACCGGAGCAGCGCAATCATCCACACGGGGACTTGCACGGGGACTTTAGGGCACTCCTGTTGGGAGCTGCACGTCCGGGGACGCGGTGTGCGCGTGGTAGGCTGGTAGCGTCCGTCAGTGTCCGTCAGCGCCGTTCGAAACATCCCTGATCCCGGCCGTGCGTGGGGCCGTGCAAGCTGCGCGCCGGCCGCACCCTGATGTACGTGGCTTGCGTGCGGCAGCGCAATGCCGGGTGCAGCCTAGGACGCAGCAGTGGGCCGTGCTGTGCCAGAGGTGGTCAGGCAGTGACTGCACGGGGGTACCTGGAGTATGTCGTGTGGTGATGTGTCTCAGTAGCTGCGGCAGACGGCAGTGCCGCTGCGGGCGGGCTGGAGGCTGAAGGGCGGCGAGGTCGTGTCCGGCTGCCGCCGGGCCCAGCCGCGCACGGAACGATCACTGCTTACAACCACCGAAGGAGTGAAGGACCGACGACGTGGAGTGACGCCATGCGCGCCACGCCGCCACCGCACGCCTGCCTCGCTCGCTTCAGGGCATTGCAATTTGCAAGCCCCCTCGCTGGGATGGCCTCAGCCATCAGGGCGCGTCGCCATGGCATTGAAGCAGCACCCTGCGGACCGCCAGGCACGCAGCTTGATATCCCCCCTCCATTTCCGGCGTCGGTACGCAGCCCACCGCAGCCCGTGCAAACCGCGGCCGGCCTCAAACTACCGTATTAGCCTGGCAAAGCGCCCCAATTTCGCGCTTGAAGTAAGGAACCCGTAGATCACGCCCCCAAGGACCTAGCCCAAGCACCTGGCGTCTCCCAACGTCAGGACTCAGATGCTGCCGCCAACGCCATGACTCAGACTCAGGACCAGGCTGCGCGGTACACCAGGATCGGAGCGCGGAGCTTGCCCGCCGCCACCGCCGCCCCGTCCGCCGGCTGGGACAGCACGCCCGTCGTGCCTCTGCCGTGCGCCGCCGCCTTCGCCGCCTCCCGCGCCTCCTCCTCCTCATCCGCGCCGCGCATGTCCGCATCCCCCTTCCCGGCGCCATCAGCCTCGGGCTTCGACTTTGCTTGCTGCTGCTCCGGCTTTGTTGCTGCAGCTCCAGCGGCCGCGGCTGAGGCAGCGGCGGGCGCGGTCGCGTCGCCTCGCAGCGACATTGCGGCCACGCCGTCTGACAGCTGCGCGCAAGGGAAACGAAGCAGAAGCGGGTTAGCAATAGCCGTGCGGATCCTTCACGCTGTCGGTAACAAACACACAAACAAAGGACTAGGAGGTTGCGCACGGTCCGCCGAGTCCGCACCTCCTCTGCACCGGGCTCCTCGAACAGCGCGAGCGGGTCCAGCGACCCCAGCCCACCCGCCACCCGCCGGCCCGCGCCCGCGCCCGCGCCGCGCCTCCGCGGCGGCGCAACAGTGGGCCGCTTCGCGGCGTCTACGTCCCCGCCGCCACCGCCGCTGGTGGAGGCCGCGGCGGTAGGGGCGGCGGCGGCGGCGGCGGCCGGCGCCGGTGCGCGGGCTTCTACGGGCACGGCCTTGCGCATGCGCGGCAGGTGCGACGTGTCCTGTTGTGAAGGGAATGGTAGAAAAACCGAGTTCCATTGTCTGGAAAATGATGAGCAACGCCGCCCCCGCCAGCCCGCCCCCGTCCTTTGCAACGGCTACAATGCCTCGACCAGGCAGCGACTGCGTCCCGCAGGCGTCTGTTTACCGCCGCATCAGTTCATCGGTCCACATCTCCCCCATCAGCTTTCCCTCCCCCGCATCATTCCTCACGATCATTTCCTTGTGTGCCCTCTAACACACACCTCTGCGCCCCCACGCGCGCACCTGCGGCTCGCCAGCCATGGCCACCGCGCCGCCGCCGCGCGCCACGCCCACCGCCAGCTGCGCCGCGTCAGGCCGGCCGCTGGGCGCCAGCAGCACACAGCTGGGGCCGCCGGCTGTGGGCAGCGCGTGTTGGGCGGCGGCGTTTCGGGGGATTCATGCAGGATTAATCAAAATGAGATGGCGTTGGCAAGGCGTTGCAACAGAGCAGTCTTTACGGGGGACGTGGGGGAGTGCGGCAGCCGGGTTGTGTGGGCAACGCTCCGTTTGCTGGAAGGACAGGAGAGCAGCTGTGGCTCCCAGCGGAAGAGGTCCCGACGAACGTGGTGACACATGCACATGCACATGCACATGCACATGCACATGCACATGCACATGCACATGCACATGCACATGCACATGCACATGCACACGCACATGCGCATTCACGTGCATGTGCACATGCACACGCACATGCTCATGCAACATCGTCATTGCCATAGCAGCATGACTGCCACACCGCGAGATGCACACACACGCGCGCACACGCAGCCCACCGTGTTGGTCCAGCGCGTATCCGTACACGCCGCCGTCACGGCACGCCACCAGCCACGCATCCGCGCCCCCCAGGCCCTCCGCCGCGCCCGCGCCCGCCCCCGCCGTGCCGGCGGCAGCCGGCGCGGCGGCGGCGGCGGCGGATCGCGGCAGGTACGACACGGTGAGCGGCGAGGCGGGCAGCGGCCGTGAGGTCAGCAGCTCCAGCGTGCGCACGTCCTGTGTGTTTGTTTGCACAGGGAGCGAGAGAGGAGGCGCGCGGCGGGGTGCGCGGCGGGGTGACGGATGTGTATACCAGAATACCAATTCGAAGCAATGCATGGAGTCAGGCGGGTGCCGGTGCTCCCGGATGCACCGTGCTCCCCTGTACGGCGTTGCTTCGGTTCTGCCGGCTGTACGGCCTAGGTACAATGCGCATCGCCCCGCGGCCGCCCCTACGTGCAGGTTTGTCTGCCCCACCCCCGCCCCCAACGGCCTGCGCGCTCACCAGCTCCACCAGCCGCCCCTCCCGGATGGTCACGCCCAGCCGCCAGCCGTCGTCGGCGAAGGCGCAGCCGGTGCACATGGGCGAGCCGGGCAGCGAGATCTGAGGGGCGGGTGGTTCCATGCTTGATTAATTAAGATAAGATGATGTTGACAGGTCGTTGCAGCAGATCAGTCTTGGTACCGTTCCCCCGTACCCCTCATGCGGGCCCGCCTTTACGCCCCCCCAAGTGAACGCAACCCTCCCCACATGTAACTTGGGCGGACTGACAGCCACCCCCAACCCCTCACGCCCCGCCTGCACTCACGTGCCCTAACCCCGGCCGCACCCCATAACAAACGCAGGACGCCCCCCGCCCAGCCCAGCCTGCCCCCACCTGCCCAGCCCAGTCCAGGTGTCCGCTGGGCCGCAGGCTCCACAGCCGCACCGCGCCGTCGCAGCAGGCCGCCGCCACCAGCGTGCCGGCGGGCTGGCGCGTCACGGCGAAGATGTAGGCGGGCTTGGCGCCGGCCATCATGGCCTCTGAGAGGACACGTGTGTCGGGAGATGTGTCAGGAGATGTGGGAGACATGGGAGACATGTCAGGGGACGTTGGGGGACGTGGGAGGCATTGACATGGACGTTTCACACATATTGGCATGTGACACATATTGGCACCTACAGTTCAAGTCGACCGGGGCTGCTGACCGGGGTTGCTAGCGCAGCATGTTGGGGACATGCTGGATGCGGATGCGTGGGTGGCTGGCTGGTCCGCTGCCGTGTGTGTGTGTGTCGTGGGTGACACCTACACACCTACACGGCGGTTGGTTTCCGTGTGTTGCCCAACACACCTGCACACGCACAAACACGCCCTCCACCCCCCATGATTTGGGAATTGGAGAAAACTACCACACCCGTACATCCGCGCCCCGCCGCACCCTGCGTTATGGTGCTGCCGCTGGTTCCGGGCGCGTCCGCCTGCTGCTGCACCGCGCCCTGCTGCAGGCTCCACACGAACAGGCTCTCGCAGCTGGCGGCCAGGATGTGCGTCTCGAAGGGCGGCAGCGGCACGGCGCCGCCTGCACGTCAGACGTGCGCGGCGTCGATGCAACGGCAAAAGGAATGAGAGCGGAACCAGGGCCGGCGCAGGAGCAGTTTCGGTGGTTCGAGGTGCAGCGCAGGTGCGTGGCGAGCACGGATCGATCCGGATCGGATATCGTATAATAATGCAGCAGCGTGCGCCGACCGCCAGCGGCCCGCACTAGGCGCCAGGCGCACCCACCTCCGCCCTCGCCGGCCGCTCCGCCGCCGCCCGGCCGGGGCCGCTCCGAGGGCCGCGGGGCTGGCTGGCCGGGGTTCATCAGTTCCACGTGGTACACCTAGCGGCAGGCGGTGGGGGCCAGGGTTGCAAGGTTAAGAAGTTGAAGAGGGGGGCCAATGAGTCCGGGATACACACACACACAATAACTTCTAGAGGCACCACCACTTTGGGGCATCGACAGTTTGAGGCATCGTCCATTTGAGGCACCACCGCCCGGCGCCTGCTGTCCGCTCAGCACACACAGGCACGTGTCATCATAGCCATCAGCCACCGGCCCGCCGCAAACCCTGCCTGCCTGCCCGGCCCGCCCGCCCGCCCCGCCCCCCGGCCCCACCCCGCGCGCGCACCTCCTCGGGGTGGCCGTCCAGCACCGCCAGCTGCCGGCCTGTGCAGGAGAAAGGGGGGGCAGGGAGCAGCGAGGAGGGGGGCAGGCAATCACATAAGGGCGGCAACTCGGGCCACAAGTTGGGGGCTGGCGACACGTGACACAAAAATCCACATGTTACGTGTGCCATCTACCCCAAGCATCTACCCTAGCTGCTTGCCCCCCGGTGCCCTGGATCAAGCCCGGCCCAGCCCAGCCCCACGGCCCAGCCCCCAGCACCGCAACCAAAGCCCAGCACCGCAACCAAAGCCCAGCCCCGCAACCAAAGCCCAGCCCAGCCACGCAGGCAGGTGGGCCCGGGCGCTGACGGCGCTCACGCACCCGTGTAGCTGGGCTCATCCAGGTCGGCCGCCCACAGCCGCACCGTGCGGTCCGCAGAGCCTGGCGCCAACACAGCAGCGCGGTGCGGGGCACGGGTGCAGGGTAATAAGGGCAGTGGGTGAGGTTACACGGGGGCAGTACCGAGGCGGGGTGCCGAGACAAGGGCCAGGGCACGGCAAGATTAGCTCCAGCTCCAAGCTCCAAGCTTCAACAGGTGTCTTCCGAGGCATTGCCAGCCCGGCGGCTGGTGGGTTGGGCCCCCTGACCGCAGCTGGTATGGCCTCATGCGCCGATGCGTGCCGTGGTCCCATCCACTGACACCCGCGGCCCACACCCCACCCCACACCCCACATTCAGACATCCACCCCTCAAGGCCAGCGCCAAAGCTCACAGCCATCGCCTGACACCACCACCACCACTCTCACCGTGCGCACACACCCCACCGCACCCACCTGACGCCACCAACATGCCGTTGGCGGACCAGCCCGCCCGCAGCACCTCGCCCGAGTGGCCCAGGTAGGCGCGGACCTGGGCGGGGTTGGGGCGTGTGTACGGCAGCAGCAGGAGCAGCAGGCCCGTTTGGGGACGGGGGCAATCGTGTGACCAGCACGAAAACCTGTGTGCTGTGACTGGCACATGTCGTTGCGCCTCTGCACGAACGGGCGTCTTTGCCCGTTTGGGGGTGGGACCCGCACTCGAGGAAGCGTGTGTGACCAGCACGAAACCCTCTGTGCTGTGACAGGTCCTTGGTGCCTGGTGGCCCCAGCACGCCAAGGGTGCATGACCCCGCTAGTCTGTCGCACTCAGAGAGCGCTTCGCAAGGATACCGCTGGCGTGCTGCGCCTAGCTGCAGGACCCCACCTGCTTGTACATGGTCGAGCCCTCGGCGCGCCTCCACATGCGCACGCTCGTGTCCTCCGAAGCCGTGACCACAATGTCCTCGTTCAGCGGATGGAACGAGACATCAAAAATTCGCTCGCTGTGGCCATACCCCTGGCCTAGGTGCCAGGGCGCAGGCCGCCCAGGCAACTGCACCGTCTCCATCGCGCCGCTTGCACGCCGACAAGAATCGACTTTCGTGCTTCTATTGACTACGCTACGTTATAAGCAACAATAATTCCTGGATGAGTATTAGACGTGACAGCGGCGTGGCGTCGGCTCGCAACGCGGGAGAAATGGCGCGACTGGTGAATTTAGCAGAAATCAAAGCAGCGTTAAGAGCCTAGACTTCGGTAATGGAGCACGCTTGATGTATCTACAGTATTCTTCCTCCCTGGCGACGGTCGGCGGTCACGACACGCCTGTTCGCGCCGAAGGGCCCCCGTTCACCCCGAGCGGCCCTCGCTTGCCCCCTCTTCCCCCCTTGTCAGCCTGCGCCAAGATGACCTCCCCTGATCCGCACACATCCGATACGGTTGCGAAGGAAAGGCTGGCGATGTCCTCCAGACAGACTCCCGCGTTCTGGATCCGGTGCCTCCGTTCCGCGCAAAGTCGCCCAATTGTTAGCGGGGTGAAACATACTGTTGCATAAGTATATGCAGTGATGCAGTAAAGCAAATCGTGTGTTGAAAGGAAGAGAAGACTTGTACACGGAGCTCTACATTTACGCGCGCACAGCTTCTTTTGCTTTGTTTAAAGCTGCCACATCTGTAGAGAGAGCATATGATTAGTTACTCGATCTATCGATAAACTTCATTATCTCGGGAGGTCTGCGCCCGGCCCGCATGTCGCTCCAGTAGCGCTTCTCCGCCGACGACGCAGCGAGTGCCCGCGCAGCCATCATGGCAGCGCACGAGGGCCCCCCAACGCTGCTGAGCTGCTGCATCGTCATCGACGGCCCCTCGGGCGTGGCGACGCGCGTGCTCCCCCCGGCGCCGCAGCAGCACCACCACCGCGCCTTCCCTGGCCACGCCCGACCGGCCTTTCCGCCGCAGTGGCCTTCCGCCGGAGTAGCAACAGCAACATCAGTAGCAGCACCGCCTGTGCCGCCCGTGCCGCGGACGCAGACGCTGGTGTCGTTCTTCGGCTCGCGCGAGCTGCGGCCCCTGCTGGGCGCGGACGGCCGCTCGGGGCTGCAGCTGGGCCCGGCCCTGCAGCTGTACGAGGCGCCCGCAGCGCCTCCTCCCCCTCCTCCTGCTGCTGCTCCTCCTGCCGCTCCTCCTCGCCAGCCCGGCGCCCCAGGCCGGGAGCCGCCGCCGCCGCCGCACCAACCCCACCACGGCCACGGCCACGGGCACGCCGGTGGCCACCCCGCGCCGCCGCGGCGGCCCTTCGTCTCCGCCGCCGGCTTCGGCCACATGACCTGGTGCCCCTTCAGCTCCTGCCTCTACATTATCGCCGGCCAGGCCATCCTGCGGCTGACTCACGACGACTCAGTCAGCCTGGTGGCGGGTCACCCCTCCGAGACCTTCCGCCGGGACGGGCCCGGGCCCAGCGCACGGTTCGTGGCGCTCCGCTTCTTGACCGCGGACGGCCGCGGCAGTCTGTACACGGCGGACGGGACGCGGCTGCGCCACATACGGCTGCCGGCGGCATGGCGCGCCGGCAACGCCTGGGGCGGCGGCCCGGCGGCTGAGGACGGAGCGGGGGCCGGCGGCGCGGGCGGTGGCGGAGCGGAGGGAGAGGAGGCGGGGGAGGCGGAGGAGGCGGGCGCGGAGGCAGGCCGCCCGGGAGGAGGGGACGGGCAGCAGGACGGCGGCGGTGGCGAGGCGTCCGGCAGCGACGGGGAGGGCGAGGGCGAGGACGAGGGCGCGGGCGGCGCGGAGGAGGGGGAGGAGGGCGAGGGCGAGGAGGGGCCGGTGCCGGGCGCAGAGGCGCTCGTCAGCACGCTGCCCTTCGAGGCGGCGGCGGACGTGTGGGGCCTCGCCTTCGACGCCACTCGGGAGTACAGCCAGCTGTTGCCGGGCGAGGGATTTGATGGCTTCGCGGAAGCCGGCGGCAGCTATGAGGATGATGGCGATAGTGATAATGCGGACGGTGGTGACGACTGGGGCAGGGGCGTAGGGTGGGGCACTCCTGGGTACCCGGCGGCCGGCGCCAGCGGCCGTGGCTGGGCGTACGGCAATGATTATTACGGCTACGGCGGCCGCGGCGGCGGCGGCGCCGAGCAGCAGCAGCAGCAGGGCCCAGGGCAGCGGCGCGGGCGGCAGCGGCGGCGGGCGCCTGGGGGCGGCGGGGTCGGAGCGGAGGACCCGGCGCATCCGGGGGCGTGTGGCGGCAGCCTCATCTACAACACCGACACGGCCATCTACCGCGTGCCCCTGCCGCGGCCGCGCCCGCCGACGCGGCCGCGGCACCGGGCAGGGCGGCACGGCGCGGGCGCCGCCGCCGGCGCCGACGACGCGCCGGCCGCTGCCGGCGCCAATGGCGCCGCCGCCGGCAGGGCTCCGGCCGGCGGCGCGCGCTCCGGCGGCGCGCGCAACGGCGGCGGCGCCGGCGGCGGCCCCGCCGGCGGCGGCGTGCTGGCGCCGTGGCTGCTGGCGGGCAACGAGTTTGAGGCGGGCAGCGCGGACGGCCGTGGCGATGAGGCGCGCTTCCTCAACATCTTTGGACTGGTGCTGGACGGCCGCGGCTGCGTGTACCTGGGTGCGTGCGCGCGCGCGTGCGTGCGTGCCGGGGCTGTGGCTTGTGTGTGCACGGTGCTTGGATGCGAGCGTGCGTGCGTGCCTGGGCTGTGTGCTGGTTAGCGAGCACAAGGGAAGGAATCACAAACTGGGAAGGGAAGAGAAGGGCGACGCAGGGCAGGGTGGTTCGTGCAAAGCGGGGAGGGGTGCAGCGAAAACAGTGCCTTAGCCAGCCAGACCCATGCAGCCCCACAAGCTGCATGCAGCCCTCTTCCTGCCTACCTCTCAAGTTGCCCACCGCCGCCACCCCCACCAAAACCACCACTCCCCACCTCCTCCACCGCCGCCCAACCGCCCCCACCTCCGCCACCGCCGCCACCCCGAATGGTCGATTTGGGAATTGGAGAAAAACTATCCCAACCTCACCCCCACACCTCCTCCTCGCCCCGGCCCGCGCAGCCGATCGTGATGTGGAGCGCGGCGTGAGCGTGGTGCGCCGCGCCACACCCGACGGCGCCGTGGTGGTGGTGGCGGGCGGCCTGGCAAACGACCTGGGCCGGCCCGCGCTGCTGCCCAACGGCTGCCTGGCGCTGTGCAGTTACGACGTGGAAGGGGTGCACGTGGTGGGTACGGCGCTGCGGCCGCCGCCGTGCCACGCCGCCGCCGCGGCGGCGGCGGCGCGGCGGCGCGCGGCGGCCGCGCGGGCGCGCGCGGCGGCGGCGCGCGGCGCCGCCGCGGCGGCGGCGGCGGAGGGCGGGTGCGGCGGCCTGCTGGGCGCGGGGATGATGTTGGGGGGCCGGTGGCGGCGGGCAGGGGCTGGGGCTGGGGCTGGCGGGCGCGGGTGGCGGCGGCGTGGGGGCGGCGGCGGCGCGGCGGACTCTGGCGGCGGATTGGGGCGCGCTGCTGGACGCGGCGCCGGACGGCAGCTCGGACCTCACCATTGTCGTCGGCGAGCGCCGCTTCCCCGTGCACCGCCTGGTGCTGTCCACTCGCTGCGACTACTTCAGGCAGCGCCTGGCGGCCGGCGGCGGCTTCGCCGACGCCGCCGCTGCGGAGCTGGAGCTGCCGGACGCCGACGCCGACGCCTTCGCGCTGCTGCTGCGCTGGCTGTACACGGGCGGTGTGGTCGTGCCGCCAGCCGCCGCGCCGGGCGTGGCGGAGCTGGCGGACCGGCTGCTGCTGCCGGAGCTGTGCGCGGAGGCGCAGGGCGTGGCGTTGGGCGGCGTGGGCGCGGACAGCGTGGTAGAACTCATGTTATGGGCCGATTCCTGCGGTCCGGCCTTCGCGCAGCTGCTGGCAGCGCTGAAGGGCTGGTACATTGAGCATCAGGAGGAGGTGGTGGCGGCGGCGCCGGACAGCCTGCGGCGGCTGCGGCAGGCGCCGGACCTGGCGGTGGAGCTGCTGGTGGCGGCGGCGCGGCGGGCGGCGGCGGTGGCGGCGGCGGCGGCAGCGATGTCGTCGCCGGCGGGGCAGCAGCAGCACCCGCACCCGCACCAGCAGCCGAGGGTGTTCCATCTTTAGGGCGGTCAGCCTGGGAGCGGTTGGTCTGGGAGCGGCGGCGCGACGGTGCCTGCTGTCGGCAGCAGCGCGGCGACTGTGTTGGGTCCTAAGGCCTGAGCTGGGTGAGTGTGTTTGAAGAGTCGCCGGTGCGGCGCTGGTGCTGGTGATGATGCTGACGTGGCAGTTGGCGTGCGGCGCGCGCCGGCAGCTCGCGCTTTGCCAGCGGCGTGAGTTTGTTCAGGATGGCTCCGGACGCATCTGCGCAACCCGGCGGGGTTGAATGCAGCGCCGGGCGGTGGTGGGGAGACGTGGCGCGCGTGAGGACCATTGTGACGCTGGTGCTGGTAATGATGCTGACCTAATGGTTGGGACAGGCGCCCGGGCCAGGGCAGTACCAGGCCCCGCCCCCTGGTCCGGGCAGTACCAGGCTGAGCCGGGATGTGCAGTTGCGGCCGGGCTTGGGCGGGGGAGGGGAGGAAGCGCAGGTGCTGCACTGATGCTGAAGAAGAATGCGGGTGCGGGGCACGGCCGGGGAGGGCAGGAGGGGGCCGGGGGGCCGGGGGAAAGGCCACGGGGAAAGGCGGAGACCTCCTCCTCCAGTCTGGCGCTCTCTGGGGCGCGGGGGAGGGGGGTGGCTGGTCGCGGGGGCTGTCGCAGCCACAGGGCAGTGACAGGGAGGGGGGGGGGGGGGGGTATCAAAAGCGAGACCCGCATTGCGGGAAGAAGTCTCGGTCGCTCCGATCGCGCAGCACGGAACTGCGCACATCGCAGGAAAACAATAACATCATAACTGAAAAATAGCCTGTTCCTAGATTGTCAAGCAGTATGCGTAGGAATAGAGCCGGAGCCGGCGCGGCTCCGACTCGGCAAACGAGCGCGGTCGAGCGAGACCTGTCCACTGCACTCACAGCGCTAGTTGCTGGCCAGGGGCTGCAGCGGCACCTGATTGACAGGCTCGGCTCCAGTTATGATGAGATGCAACGAATGGAGCGATCGCCGGCGAACGATGGAGCTGTGCTCGCGGTCCTGGGCTGGGCTGCACGCGAAGCGACAAGCGTGGCCCAGGCCCTACAGCAGCAGCAGGAGCAGCCGGGCCCGCGCGCAGCGGTGCAAGACGAGGAGCTCGTGCGGCTGCTGCAGCTCGTGTCTGTTACGCTGGCGCGGTTGACCTTGCTCTCTGGGGAGATACCTCACCTGGGTCGCGCCGTGGTGCGCTCACAGCTGCCCCAAGCGCTGGTGCGGCTGCTCGCGGCCCTGTGCCCACCCGAATTCAGGTGCTGTGGCAGCGCCGGCGGCGGCCGCGCCGGCGGCAGCGGCAGCGGGGGCAGCTGGGGTGTCAGCAGCGCTAGCCACACGGCGCGGCTGGACCTGGTGGTCGGCATCGGGACTCTGACCGCCTGCCTGTGGGGCGTGGAGCAGCGGTCGCTCGAGCTGCATGACCGACAGCCAGCTGGTGGAGAGTGTCGCGGCTGCCCTGCTGCGCGTTCACACGGCGGAGTGCGGCCAGCAGCAGCAGCAGCAGCAGCAGCAGCGCGGCGGCAGCGCAGGCGCCGGCCCCTCGACGGCACCGGCTGGCCGTGGCGGCAGCGGCGGAAGCTGCTATGGGGCGTGGCTCCGGGGCAGCAACCGCGCTAAGCAGCTTTGGCCCGTGTTACGTGCCGTACTGCACGATGTGGCCACTGTGGGTGCGCCCGCCGTGCCGCCCCGGACTTGGCAACGGGCAACGCTTCGGCCGAACGTGGCCGAGACCCTCCCGCGCTGCCGTGAGGCGCTGTCGGGTCCGGCCGTACAGCTGCTGCTGGTGCGGATGCTGTTGGCGGAGACGAACAGGTGTCTCGCGGAGGCGGCAGCGGAGGCAGAGGCGGCAGGGGCAGGCAGCTCGGCGGCGGGCGGCTCGCGGGCCGCAGCTGCGGCGGCAGGGACGGGTGCGGTCTTGCAACAGTCCCTCCGTCCCGGTGTACTGCCGCTGCCAAGGAACGGCAGCAGCTCCAGCAGCTTACTAATGGAGGTTTTGGAATGCGTCGGGACGGTGTGGGGCTTGGCAGTGTCGGGGCCCCGGCTGCCGCGCCTGGGGCTGCAGCCTTTCAGATTCATGTTTGGGGGCCATCCCGCAGCTGAGGCAGTGTGCAGGGTGGTGGGAGGCGTCGCAACACCGGCGGAGGAGGCGGAGGTGGCCGAGGCGGGGGCCCAGCTGCCGCCGCTGCACCCGCCGTCGTACACTGCCGTGCAGGTGTACGAGCTGACGCACGCGGCTCTGACTGCGGCGCTGGCCCACGCGCCCGCAGAGGCCGAGAGTTTCAGTGCGCCGTCGTTGCTAGCGCGCTTGGTGATGGAGATGCCGCCGCGACAGGCGGCGGCGCGGCTGCCGGGCCTGTGGCGCACGCTGTCCTGTGCGCTGCCGCGCCTGGCGTGCGGCGCCGATGACGGCACCGCGTTCCAAGGCCCATTTTGGGGGCGCTTTGGGGTGTGTCGGTCGGAGTCCACGCGGTTCCTGCTCTCCTGCCTCGGCATCCTGCTTCAGCTGCAGCTGTCAGCAGGGACGGCGGCTGCAGCCCACCCAAGCAAGGGACCGGCGGCAGCAGCGGGCCCTGCAACGGCGGCTGTAGCAGCCGGAGCAGTGGGGCCGCCAGCCGCCCCATCTGGCGTAGCCGCGCCGGGGCCAGGGCCGGACGTAGCCTGCGGTGCGCGCTGCGCGGCGGCCTCCTGCCCGCCATCGAGGCCCTGCTGCGGCGGCTGCTGGGCCGCACTGCTGCCGTCGCCCTGGCCGGCCCGCAGCAGGCGGCGGGCTTCATGGACGCGGCGCAGCAAGCTGCAATCACTGTGGACGCCCTGCTCTGTAGATCGGGCGTGTGGCCGGCCGTGCTGGCGCACGGGCCGCCGCAGCAGGTGGCGTCCCTAGTGCGCACCATGGGCAAGGCGCTGGCGGTGGTCGGCGACACGTTCCACGCACTGCGGCAGCGGCCGCAGCTGCAGGAATCGGCGACGCAGAAATTGCGCGCGTGCAAAGGGCACCGACGAGGGGCAGGGCGTCCTGTTCGGCGTGCTCTCTGCACTGATGGAGCAGGCGCGCTGCATGACGGACCAGGTGTTGCGCCTCCAGCTCGCGCCGGACGCGCCGGTCACCGCGGATGCTTGGGGTCACCGGGTGCGCCGCATGCCAATCAACGACGGCCTCGGGCGGGAGCGGTTCGCGCTGCGCGCCGACTGGGCCGAACGCCTGGGCAGCTGCCCTTCTGCGGACACAGCGGCGGCGCACCAGCAGCGGGTGCTGGCGGACTGGGCTGTGCACCAGTGGATGCGGGAGCTAACCCACCAGGTGGACCAGGACGACCGCACACGCGTGTGCAGCACCTTCACAATGAGCCTTCTGGTGGATATGGCTTGCCGGGCCCAGTGGCCAGCGCTGCGGGAGAACCTGATAGCAAGCGATGCGGCGGCCGCGGCCGCCGCGGCCGCGGCCGCCACGCCGCCGGGCGACGCCGCGGCGAACGCCGCGGGCTGGCGGCGCTTCCTGCTGCACGACCTGGACGCGCTGGGCTGGGCGGAGCGGGTGCTGGCGCAGGCGGCGGCGACCGCAGATCTAATGCCGGCCGGCTGGCGCGTTTTGGGGTTGTTGGGGCTTTCGTTCCTCTCCATCAGCCAGATGGGGGCGTGGCCGGAGGGGTGCGAGGCCGCGACCGGGAGCGGCGTCAGCGCGGCTGCGGCGCCAGCGCAGCTACAGACAGAGCGCAACAGCGGTCTCCTGCAACAGCAACAACAGCACCAGGAGCAGTGCCGCAAGCTGCTGCAGCAGCTGCGTCGGACCGCACACAACATGGGCGCGGAGTGGTCCGCGACGGTGGAGGCGATACAGTTGCCGCCGCCGTCAGAAGCGGCGGCGGAGACACCAGGGCTTCTGCAATGCCCGGTCAGGGTACCAGAATTTCTGCTGCAGCAGCTCACAGCTCAGCTGGGCCGGCCGTATCTGCTGATCTGTGGGGTCGTGCCCCCCGCCCCAGATGCGGAGCAGGTCACGGCATTGCTTGGTGGTGCGGGCCTGGCGCTGTGCGGGAACCCCGCCTGCCGCAGCCTTGAGGGTGACAGCGAGGCAGGGCTTATGGCGGCACCAGCACCGGCGGGGCGGCAGCCGGGCGGTGGCGGTGGCGGTGGGCGCGGTGGTGGCGGCGGGCGCATCAAGACGTGCACTCGCTGCCGCGCGGTGCGCTACTGCTGCGGCGGGTGCCAGCTGCAGCACTGGACCACGGGCGGGCACAAGGAGGCGTGTACAGGGGCTGCGGGGGTCGGCAGCAGCCCGGGCGGTGGTCAAACCGCCTGCAGGTAATGCGAGCGGAAGTGTGAGACCCCGTGCATGGGGGATTGACAACATCGAGGCGCTGTGGCAAGACAAGCAAATATACTCGTTTGAAACCCGACGTTGTATGGCTGTCTGGCGGGTGTGCGGGTTGTGGGATTGCTGTGCACAATGCGGCAGCTTTGTTTCCTGAGAGAGTGGTTACGAAGGACAAGGCAGGGGAAAGGCACAGCAACTACGCAAGGCAGTGCAGCAGGTGCTCGGCGGCCATTATGGGCGGCAGCAGCCGCGCGCTGCGTTAGAGTGAGATGTCGCCGCAGAGGGTGTGCGCCGCTTGGTCGCACCTTAAATAGACCGTAAAAGAAGTGCTTGCTAGTGAGTACCGTAGTCTAGCGAGGTTATGGTGTTTGACGCGTCGATGAGGCGGAGCCGCTGGTTTGTGGTGTGGATGCATGTCGCCGGCAGTTGCGACGGGTGTGGGACCACATGGCAATGTGTCGGGCGGCTGGCTAGCGCGCCGGAAGCGGCGTGATGTGTTTTGATTCGCCATGCGTGGCTCGGGGGGCGGGGGGAGAGGGCTGGCGTGCCGTACTGCATCCACTTATGTTGAACTGGAGCATGAGGTGTTACATGACTGATTGAAGGCCCCACCAGCTCCTTTGAGTGCGGAGGCGCGTTGATAACGTGAATTGGAGGGGGCTGTGTGCGTACCGCATGCCGTAGAGAGCGCGTTAGAGGCCACCAGGGACAAAACACAAAGACTGCCGGGCTGCCAGTAGTCCAGTACTGGCCTGGGTGCGCGCGGGCCGGTGCTGCGTGTTGGGTAGAGGACACCAGGGAAAGAACACTGCCCTCACCAGGAAACAACAGTGCCCGGCTGTGTGTGTACTGTACGGCATACGGCTTGCGGGACTTGCGTGCAGGCATACCACGGCAGGCGCTAGATATCGCCGGTATCGCTGGCCGATCTTTCCTGACGGGCATGCCGTCGGCGCTCTTTGGACCTGGCACGGGAGCTTTCGCAGCCACAGGGCATTGGCAGGGGACGCGTCGTGCTCGAGTGCAGGCGTTTTAGGACGCGAGAGGGCATCCGCATCGCAGCTGGAACACACAGGTCTGCATCCAGGACGAGCCGGACCTGTCCGCCGCACTCAACGGCTGCCTGGCGCTGCGCAGCTATGATGCACTCAAAGGCCGCCGCAGTATGGACGTGCTCTAGCGTTGTTGTACTAGGTGCACTGCGTGTTGTAATTTGGGAGGCGCACTTGGAGGCAGGAACCCCTGATTGGAAGGGTAGCTGGAAGGGTAGCTGGCTATGGTGGGCATCATATCAGAAGGTGGAGTGCGTATGGTGAGGGACGACAGGAGCTGGACGCCTGGGCGTCAACGTCGATGTCGGGGGCTGCTCACGCCCGGAGAGGCTGGAAAGCTGACGCCTGCAGCAACTGCCGTGGGCGCTGGACTTCAGACGGATGCAGCTGGATGGACCGAGCTCACGTGGAGCCCCCCAGAAGCACGGTGGCATTGGGGCATAAGGCGTAGACATGGTGTTAAACAATCGACACGACTCACGGCCAAACGCACGCATACCCAGCGGGCAGCGACAGGCACCGCCAGCCACAACAACAACACGGGGCGGGGCAACGCCGCAGGCATCCGTCCCAGGAGGCCGCCCCCAACGCCCGCTCCCTGAAAAACCCGTCCCCGCAAGTAAGCCGCCGCGGTAAAGATGGACAAGAAATTCGCTCCCGCGACCCCACTCGCCCCAACATCGCCACGCCAAGCACCAGCAACCATGTGCAAGGTTTGCCAGGCGGGGGGGGGGGGGGGTAGATTGCATTGGTTACAGGAGGGACCTGCTGACGCAGCTCACGAGCCAGCGAGCACGTACTAGTACGGACGCCCTGCTCTAGACCTCAGGGGCGCGCCACCTGCAGCGCCGACAGCCTACTCTGCGCCTTGGGCTAGTAGGCCTTGCTCCCATGGGAGCGCCACCATCTTCTAAACTCAATCTCCTTCCTCTTCAACTGTAATGAAAGTCGGCTTATTCATCCGCATACTCCCGTCTTCCCTTCTTTCAATCCAAGGGTGGCCTGGTGGGATTTCGTCCCACCCCCTTGGCTTGATGCCCAGGCTCACATACGTCTGCAAACGCTCCCAAAAGTCTGCTTTAACTTGCGTTTTAATCCTGCTAATCGCTGTTTCTTCTACCTTGCCTTGTTCCCCTCTGGAGGCAAACAATAGCCTCCTACCGTACTCCATGGCAGAGATCGCAGCCAGGCATACAACGTCCCAGATGGGTTGCTGGATAGCCTAGGGGGTAGGAACAAACGTTTTTGACCCCATGCCACAAAACCTCCCGGGACCCCCGACCGACCGACCGACCGACAACTTTGGGGCCCCCTTGCCCGGTCGGAGTTGTGGCTGGTCCAGCCGCCTGTTGGGCTGTGTCAGCCGTTGTGGGATGTTGTGTGTCTTGCTGCGTTGTCGGCCATGGACTTGGGGCGGCAACGGGTGGTTATGGCTGGCCACGGTTTGCCTGTGTCCGCAACCCTCCCGTCAGCGCGTGTGTTAGCTATTGGTGTTGCTGTCATTACGGATTTCTGGGGGCGCCTGCAGGCCTTCTCTAGTTTGGGTGTGAGGCCTGGTGGGTGGGATGCGGTCCCCTCTGGCCACCCCTTCCTGGCGCGCGGGTCGGGTGGTGGGGTGGCGTTATTGGTTCCGCCGTGGGATGATGCGTCTCCGCCGCCGTCTCCATGAGGTTGGTGTTGTGCGTCAGTGGGAGTGTTTGGGCGTGCCCACCTGTTTCGCAGCCCTGGCTTGCGTCTGCTGGCGCTAGATTCCGCGTTTTAAAACGAAATTTCGTGTGGTCTGTCTGCTTGGCTGTTGCTCAGATTTGCGGTGCCTTATGAGCCGCGTGCTTTGTGATGCTGCTGTTTGGTGTGGCTTTGGCGGGCTGCGGCTTAGCTTCGACGCGCCTACGCAGCTGTGAGTTGGGTTGGCAGCCAAGCGGGGGTTGCGGTTTGCTGCGTTCCTCGGAATGGTGGCTTCCCTCGTAGCCGTGATGGTGTTTACACTGTCCCCTTCTTGTAACCTCGCAATCATAACTTTGCACCCAGAAACCCTTTTTCGATTTTGAAAGCGGATTCGTGTTTTCTCTTTAAGCTCTATCTATTTGAAGCATGGGGTCTGTTTTGGAAGATTCTACCCCCCACCCCCCTGAGCAACCCTGCCCAACCCGTGACACGCAGGCCCTCGGCCCACTGACCAGCAGGGGCACACCACCGCTCGCAGACGCACTCGCCGACTAGATAGCAGAATCATTTCCGCAACCCTGCACTTCATGCATGGTTTGGTTTGGTTTGGATTAGCTTGGGCTGGCGCCAACGGTACGGTACCACTGAAGTCCAACAATCCACACATACACTGGCACGGCCGACGCCTTGCATGGAGGCGCACCGAGTCCGGATATGCCGTTGGGCCTGGGACCCGGCGCAAGGGCCCGCCAATCCGCTATGATACCGCTCTGTGAAAAAGTCGCAAGGTGTGAGGGTCTGCACTGACGCTATCCCTGACAACGACTATTTCCTCTCCATGTCAACTATCCCTTAGGGCCGATCGGCCCGGCCGCGGTGATGACCTCATCATATGGGCAGCCGGCAGCCGGGCTGTAGGAGCCGCCGTGCGCAATGATGGCGTCCCCGTACGCCCCAAAGGGGAACAGCACTTGGTCGATGATGTAGATCGTGCCGCGCTGATCGATGCCGGGGTAGGGCTGCGAGGCGAAACGTAATGGGGAGAGGTGCATGCGTGAGCGAGGGCTGTTACCGCAGCCAAGCAGCAGGGCGGAGCCGAGCTTGATCAAAGACGGACCGTGGCGTGCGTGCCTCCAAGAAAATTAAAGCGCAACAATCATGCATCGACTGGCGGGCGACCGCCACTAAGGCGGCGGTGCGTGCCGCAGATGCTTGCTTGCTTACCGCGCCGGCGGGGATGGGGCCCTTCAGGCTGCGCGCAATGCCGACGCAGGGCGGGTTGGCGGTGGTCTGGAAGGCCAGGGTTGCGGCGTCCACCGGCGGCGTGGTGTCCAGTTTGTAGACGATCTGGGTCTCCGCCGTGCCGGGCGTGCCCGGATAGGCGGTGCTGTGGTTGAGGTATGCGTAGCGGGCGGTGTCGGGCACGCCAAAGCCGGACGTCAGGTTGTAGGTGGTGGGGTCGAACGAGGGAAGGAACTGGTGCTCGAAAAAGTCGTAGTAGGGCACGATGGCGTACTGCATCAGAGCCCGGCAGACGTCGGCGTGGCCGGGAAGGGTGGGCGCCTCGCAGTCGGCAAAGGTCATGGCGCGGCCGCCCAACGTCACGCGGCTCAGGAAGTCGTGCGTGGCATTCACGGAGGGCACCAGGACCGTGGCCACACAGTACCATTGGTTGAGATAGTGGTGCGTGAGGGTGCCTTCATGCGGGTACCCGGGCTCCTCGGAGATGTTGTAATAGTCGTAGCGGTCGACCAGCTTCACGAACAGAGCCGCTTCGGGCTCGTTTAGCAGGCCGGCGTACACCGACTCTTCGGATTCGTTCCAGTACGGGTCGTTGCCCGGGGGAGGCGGCGGTGGCGGCGGAGGCGAGAAGGGCATCGGCACCTCAAGCACGGCGCTGATCATGTGCGCGACTGCGGTGTTGCCGCTGATGGCGTTGTCGTACCTGTGTGTGTGGAGGTTTGAGGACAAAAAAGCGAAACCGAGGTAATTCAGAGTCGATACTTACATCATTTCAAACACATGCAGTAGCATGGTTGGCGGTAGGTGGTGTGGAAGCGCCAGGCCAGGGCCAAGGGGTCCACCGGGGAAGGCGAGGTGGCTGGGTGTGGTGCGTGTCCAGGCATTCCAAGGACCAGAGACAAGGGACTGGATCTCGTTCACCCCATGAATGAAATCAATGCAATCCTGGCGACACGTGCCGCGCTGCGGTACGCACCTGTTGGCAACAAACGTCTGGCTCGTTACGGGGCTCTGCTGCTTGACCGTGAACTCCCCACGAAGGCTTAGCAGCTGGATGTGGTAGCTAGGATAGTAGGCATAGGAGTAGAGGTCAGCGGGCGTGCCGTTGTTGGCGGTGATGGCGGATGAGGAGATGACGCCCGACAGCATGTGCGCGGCGAGCATCGCCGCAGTCCTGTTGTTGTTGCCGTCGGTGGTGTTGCACATCGCCGGTACTGCGTAGTATATGCTTATGTATTGTCGAAACCACCAGTGGCCGTAAAAGTCACGGAAAGCAAAGTCGAACGCATCATTGGTGGGCGCCAGGATGGTGAGCTGCGCGCCGTTGTTGATTTCGTTCTGGATCCGGGCGGTGGTGTTGGTGCAGAACATGAGTGCGCTAAAGAACCAGAGCTCTGGGTACGCGCTGAGGTACGTCTGCAGGCCGTTGGGGTACGCAGGTGGGGGAGGAGGCGAGGGCGGCAGGGGAGGAGGCGGCGGGCTAGGCGGCAGCGGGCTTGGCGGCGCGGGACTTGGGGGCTCGGGGCTGGGCGGCACAGGGGGAGCGGGGCTGGGCGTCTCTGGGCTGGGCGGTACAGGAGGCGAAGGGCTGGGTGGGACCGGGCTCGGCGGTGCAGGAGGTGCAGGGCTAGGTGGCTGTGGGCTTGGTGGCACCGGGGGAGCAGGGCTGGGTAGCGCGGGTGGCACAGGGCTGGGTGGTGCAGGGCTGGGCGGCTCTGGGTTGGGAGGTGCAGGTGGCGAAGGGCCGGGTGGCGAAGGGCTCGGCGGCACAGGAGGCGACGGGCTGGGTGGTGCCGGGCTTGGGGGTGAGGGAGGCGTGGGACTGGGCGGCGCGGGGCTGGGCGGCGCGGGGCTGGGAGGAGCAGGGCTCGGAGGAGACGGGGGCAAGGGGCTGGGTGGCACAGGGCTGGGTGGGTCTGGGCTGGGCGGTCCAGGACTGGGAGGCACAGGAGGCGAAGGACTTGGCGGCTGTGGGCTGGGAGGTGACGGCGGCGCGGGGCTGGGCGGCTCAGGGCTGGGCGGCACAGGAGGCGGAGGGCTGGGCGGTGTCGGGCTGGGAGGTGACGGCGGCGCCGGACTGGGCGGCACAGGGCTGGGCGGTGCAGGGGGAGCAGGGCTGGGTGGCTCCGGGCTGGGCGGTGCGGGGCTTGGAGGAGGAGGGCTCGGAGGAGCGGGGGACAAGGGGCTGGGTGGCTCCGGGCTGAGCGGCACACGCGGCGCCGGGCTGGGAGGTGAGGGGGGCATGGGGCTGGGCGGTGCAGGGTTGGGCGGACTCGGTGGAGGCGGCGGCGGCGGAGGGGGTGGGGGGCTGGGTGGCGGTGGCGGCGGAGGCGGCGGTGGCGGGCTGGGGGGTGGCGGGCTAGGCGGCGACGGACTCGGCGGCGCAGGGCTTGGGGGGGCCGGACTGGGAGGCTGCGGGCTGGGCGGCGCCGGCGGGGCAGGTGGGAGTGGGCGTGGAGGCGCAGGTGAGAGAGGGTATGAGGGAGGGTGGGCGGGAGGGTACGATGGTGGGTACGCAGGCGCCGGGTGTAGTGGCGGCGCTGACTTGCTGGCGTCAGCTGGTGAAGGAGAGGGCCTGGGAGAAGGCGCACTGGGGCACGGTACGTTGATCACTCGACCTCGCGTCAGTTCTGTGGAGTGCAAGCACACATGCGCATGGGATTCAGGAGCAATACGCGAAACAACATCACTAACGAAGCGAGCCCAATGCGTTCAAGTGCCCGCTCAACCCGCGTGTTGCTCTTGTGGTGCTCTTCATCGATCTGAGGTGTGCGGGCGCCGGGGGCCCCCATTCACATACCTCGCGGCCACACGCGCGGGTTCATACGCTTGACACTGTCGCGTGTGACATTGAGGTCCGCAGCCACACCCTCGAACTGCCCGTCAGGTAGGGGCACGGGTGAGGAATGGGCTTGTGAATGTGATGCACAGCGCATCGGCACATATGCTGGCCCCTCGCGGGCGCGCTCATGGCTCGGGTGCACATTGACCCCAAAGCACTGTACAGACACGCACGGTAAATAAAGTGGCCTCACCGATCTGAAGGTGCTGCGCTTGGTGATGGTGTAGGTGCAGGGCGCGCATGGGATGGTGATGGACTGTGTATCGGACGTGGCACATGCGCGTGTGAACCCCGCCCTGCTGCTGTCAACAGCTAGCAGCACAACGCCCCCCACGCACAGTAGGAGCCATACATGTCCAGCGGGCACCCCTCACGCGCACCAACGGGCACTTGGACCAGTATACACCGGCGCAACAAGTAAGACGACCGCTCACCGTGCCTGGCTGCTGCAAGTCCCTCCCTCCGTTCAGGTCCTTCAGCTGCATCCACGTGACGTTGGCAATGCCGTGTGTTCGCAGCAGGCCAGCGATTGAGCGGTACTGCGTTGCACAGGGGGGCGGTGGCTGGATGAATGACTCGGCATCAAGACCACGATCAAGACGCAATCGGGCAGGTGCTGCATGCTCAGCAGCAGTGTTCCGGCACGGCACGTGTCTGCCGCAACTCGCCGTGTCGCCAACAACGACCGGGAACAAGGTGCACGAGGCATTGCTGCTTTGGACGGCGCCCAACTGCTGCAGGACGCGGTCCTTCAACGGAGCCTGCGCAGCGGGTAGGAGTGGAATTCATAAGTGCGGCAAGCAACCTTAGCCGGTGGATCCGTGGATGCAAGGGGCGGCGTTGACTGCGCGCGTGTTCAACTAGTCCTGCCAAGGCCCCGGAACGAGCCGAAAGGCGGGAACCTGGTATCGGATGGTAACCGCGTACGTGCCGGCAGCGCGGAACGGAACGCTCACCGCTGTCTCTACGATTCCAGGCAAGAGCTCTCCAGCGTGACCTGAGATACATCAATGTCAAGCGACGAACAAGGAGCGGCCGCGTTGAGCGGGAGCGAGGCGGCGACTTTGCCGACATGGACGCCCCGACACGCACGTTCCACAAAGTCGCCGCGTTGCTGCAGCGCACGCTCCCTACGCTTGGCTTGAATCTTTCACCCACTGCACGCAACCCCACCTTTTGCATAAGGCGCGCTGTTGCCCAGGAGCCAAAGGACCACAGCGAGCAGAGGAAAGTGGCGCGCAGAAGTATTCCACATCACGGTGTGATCGCTGCGTCGTATCAAATTTAATTTTGACGTGCAGCACGTTTCAAGTTGTGATCAGAAACCCGTCCGTCAACTGCCTGTTCGGAGTACTGCCTGCTGAGAGCATGACCCTGGTTCAATCTGCTGGTGCAACAAGTGCCAGCGATTTGTGTCGACAAATTCTAGGCGAAGGCTATCATCGTTACGCGGAATGTCAAAAAGAAACGGAACAGGATCCAGGCACTTTATAGGACCCGCCCATGGATGTCGGCATACTTCAGGGGGTATCAAGGATGTTTTGGCCTTGCGCTGGGACTGCGAGCGACTGCTGAGCTGGCGGGGCAACACTAACTATTTGGGGCAGTTTGTGAAGCCGTCGAGCAGAAACGTCTGTATCAAGTAACCGCCAATAAACACTTCTATTTCGACTGTTGCGCCGGCTGAAGTGTCGCAAGCGTACTTTTGGTTGGATCCGCCGTGCCGTTCTTCCTTTCGGCGCCGATAGACCAAAACCATGTGTGGGCAGTTAATCAATAGTATCCAACTTTACGTCTCAGTCCTGAGGATAATCAGGCGCAGCTTTCTGCCGGAATAAGCGGCAGTTAGAAGTAGTGTTCGGCTGCAGGGGCAATCGGAGACTCTGCAGACGTTGATACTATTTGATTTAGGCGGCCATACCCATATAAAGTGATTGAGCTCAGCGGATGGCTTTATATAATGTCCTGCTCGCTGTGGTCCTCTCGCTCCTGGGCAACAGCGCGCCTTATGCAAAAGGTGGGGTTACGTGCAGTGGGTGAAAGATTCAAGCCAAGCGTAGGGAGCGTGCGCTGCAGCAACGCGGCGACTTTGTGGAACGTGCGTGTCGGGGCGTCCATGTCGGCAAAGTCGCCGCCTCGCTCCCGCTCAACGCGGCCGCTCCTTGTTCGTCGCTTGACATTGATGTATCTCAGGTCACGCTGGAGAGCTCTTGCCTGGAATCGTAGAGACAGCGGTGAGCGTTCCGTTCCGCGCTGCCGGCACATACGCGGTTACCCTCCGATACCAGGTTCCCGCCTTTCGGCTCGTTCCGGGGCCTTGGCAGGACTAGTTGAACACGCGCGCAGTCAACGCCGCCCCTTGCATCCACGGATCCACCGGCTAAGGTTGCTTGCCGCACTTATCAATTCCACTCCTACCCGCTGCGCAGGCTCCGTTGAAGGACCGCGTCCTGCAGCAGTTGGGCGCCGTCCAAAGCAGCAATGCCTCGTGCACCTTGTTCCCGGTCGTTGTTGGCGACACGGCGAGTTGCGGCAGACACGTGCCGTGCCGGAACACTGCTGCTGAGCATGCAGCACCTGCCCGATTGCGTCTTGATCGTGGTCTTGATGCCGAGTCATTCATCCAGCCACCGCCCCCCTGTGCAACGCAGTACCGCTCAATCGCTGGCCTGCTGCGAACACACGGCATTGCCAACGTCACGTGGATGCAGCTGAAGGACCTGAACGGAGGGAGGGACTTGCAGCAGCCAGGCACGGTGAGCGGTCGTCTTACTTGTTGCGCCGGTGTACTGGTCCAAGTGCCCGTTGGTGCGCGTGAGGGGTGCCCGCTGGACATGTATGGCTCCTACTGTGCGTGGGGGGCGTTGTGCTGCTAGCTGTTGACAGCAGCAGGGCGGGGTTGACACGCGCATGTGCCACGTCCGATACACAGTCCATCACCATCCCATGCGCGCCCTGCACCTACACCATCACCAAGCGCAGCACCTTCAGATCGGTGAGGCCACTTTATTTACCGTGCGTGTCTGTACAGTGCTTTGGGGTCAATGTGCACCCGAGCCATGAGCGCGCCCGCGAGGGGCCAGCATATGTGCCGATGCGCTGTGCATCACATTCACAAGCCCATTCCTCACCCGTGCCCCTACCTGACGGGCAGTTCGAGGGTGTGGCTGCGGACCTCAATGTCACACGCGACAGTGTCAAGCGTATGAACCCGCGCATGTGGCCGCGAGGTATGTGAATGGGGGCCCCCGGCGCCCGCACACCTCAGATCGATGAAGAGCACCACAAGAGCAACACGCGGGTTGAGCGGGCACTTGAACGCATTGGGCTCGCTTCGTTAGTGATGTTGTTTCGCGTATTGCTCCTTAATCCCATGCGCATGTGTGCTTGCACTCAACAGAACTGACGCGAGGTCGAGTGATCAACGTACCGTGCCCCAGTGCGCCTTCTCCCAGGCCCTCTCCTTCACCAGCTGACGCCAGCAAGTCAGCGCCGCCACTACACCCGGCGCCTGCGTACCCACCATCGTACCCTCCCGCCCACCCTCCCTCATACCCTCCCTCACCTGCGCCTCCACGCCCACTCCCACCTGCCCCGCCGGCGCCGCCCAGCCCGCAGCCTCCCAGTCCGGCGCCCCCAAGCCCTGCGCCGCCGAGTCCGTCACCGCCTAGCCCGCCACTCCCCAGCCCGCCACCGCCGCCTCCGCCGCCACCGCCACCCAGCCACCCACCTCCTCCGCCGCCGCCGCCTCCACCGAGTCCGCCACCGCCCAACCCTGCACCGCCCAGCCCCATGCCCCCCTCACCTCCCAGCCCGGCGCCGCGTGTGCCGCTCAGCCCGGAGCCATCCAGCCCCTTGTCCCCCGCTCCTCCGAGCCCTCCTCCTCCAAGCCCCGCACCGCCCAGCCCGGAGCCACCCAGCCCTGCTCCCCCTGCACCGCCCAGCCCTGTGCCGCCCAGTCCGGCGCCGCCGTCACCTCCCAGCCCGACACCGCCCAGCCCTCCGCCTCCTGTGCCGCCCAGCCCTGAGCCGCCCAGCCCCGCGCCGCCGTCACCTCCCAGCCCACAGCCGCCAAGTCCTTGGCCTCCTGTGCCTCCCAGTCCTGGACCGCCCAGCCCAGACCCACCCAGCCCTGTGCCACCCAGCCCCTTGCCCCCGTCTCCTCCGAGCCCTGCTCCTCCCAGCCCCGCGCCGCCCAGCCCCGCGCCGCCCAGTCCCACGCCTCCCTCACCCCCAAGCCCGGCACCACCCAGCCCGTCGCCTCCTGTGCCGCCGAGCCCTTCGCCACCCGGCCCTTCGCCACCTGCACCTCCCAACCCAGAGCCGCCCAGCCCTGCACCACCCAGCCCTGTGCCGCCTGCGCCACCCAGCCCTGCTCCCCCGGTGCCACCAAGCCCACAGCCACCCAGCCCTGCACCTCCTGCACCGCCGAGCCCGGTCCCACCCAGCCCTGCACCTCCTTTTCCGCCCAGCCCAGAGCCGCCCAGCCCTGCACCACCCAGCCCCATGCCGCCCGCACCACCCAGCCCTGCTCCCCCGGTGCCACCAAGCCCACAGCCACCCAGCCCTGCACCTCCTGCACCGCCGAGCCCGGTCCCACCCAGCCCTGCACCTCCTTTTCCGCCCAGCCCAGAGCCGCCCAGCCCTGCACCACCCAGCCCCATGCCGCCCGCACCACCCAGCCCCGCTCCCCCTGTGCCGCCCAGCCCCGAGCCCCCAAGTCCCGCGCCGCCCAGCCCGCTGCCGCCTAGCCCGCCTTCTCCTCCCCTGCCGCCCTCGCCCCCTCCCCCACCTGCGTATCCCAACGGCTTGCAGACGTACCTCAGCGCGTACCCAGAACTATCAATCCTGAACGCGCTTATGAACTGCACCAACACCACCGCCCGGATCCAGAACGAAATCAGCAACGGCGCGCAGCTCACCATCCTGGCGCCCACCAATGATGCATTCTCAAGCTACCTTGTCATGAACAACTTCCGTGGTGACTGGCAGGCGGCGATAGCGGCGATGTGCGACACCGCCGACGGCAACAACAACAGGACCGCCGAGGTGCTCGCCGCGCACGTGCTGTCGCGCGTCATCTCCTCATCCGCCATCACCGCGAACAACGGCACGCCCGCTGACCTCTACTCCTACGCCTACTTTCCCAACTACCAGATCATCATGCTGAACCTCGGCGGCGTGTTCACCGTCAAGCAGCAGGTTCCCTTCACCACCCAAACGTTCGTGCCCCGAAAGTACGACAACGCCATCAGCGGAAACGCCGCGGTCGCGCACATGATCACCGCCGTACTTCTGGTGCCGTTGCCGTTCCCGCCTCCTCCTCCGCCGCCGCCGCCCCCGGGCAACACGCCGCAGTCCAACGCCGCTGCCGTGTCCGTGTACGCCGGACTGCTCAACGAGCTCGAAGCGGCTCGGCTGGTCAGCCTGGTGGACAAATACGACAATATCACGCTGCCTACGCTGCCCAGCGGCGGTCAATCTAGTCAATCTGTGTCCGCCGTCGCCTACCTGAAGACGCCCGACACGGTCAGTAGTTGCGACACGCATTTCATGGGCACGCACGTACGCGAAAGAGCGCCGCGCCACGCCATGCCATTGCCAACTACACAACTGCCGGCCCCCACCGACCCCCTGCGTTCCTTTCCTCATTAATTGATGCAGGTCGCGACCGTGCTGGTGCCCACCATCAACGCTGTTGGCGATTTCTTGAGCCGCGTGACGTTGGGCGGCCGCGCCATGACCTTTGCCGACTGCGAGGCGCCCACCCTCCCCGGCCACGCCGACGTCTGCCGGGCTCTGATGCAGTTCGCCATCGTGCCCCGAACCGAGTTCCTTCCCTCGTTCGACCCCACCACCTACAACCTGACGTCCGGCTTTGGCGTGCCCGACACCGCCCGCTACGCATACCTCAACCACAGCACCGCCTATCCGGGCACGCCCGGCACGGCGGAGACCCAGATCGTCTACAAACTGGACACCACGCCCCCGGTGGACGCCTCAACCCTGGCCTTCCAGACCACCGCCAACCCGCCCTGCGTCGGCATTGCGCGCAGCCTGAAGGGCCCCATCCCCGCCGGCGTGGTGAGCGCTAGACAAGCACCTGATCAGATCTGAGATTGCGGATGCGCCTGCATCTGGCCCTGCACCGGTGCACCCGCCCCTACCTTTGACCGCCCCCGCTAGCTCACTCGCGCCCGTTGGGGAAGTGAGTGACTGCACACACCTCGCCTCCCACCTTACATGAAGTTAGTTGCCTGAAAACTACACGCACCTGCGCATGGATTGCCGAGGAAACATGAGGAATAACACGGAATGCTGCTCCCTGCCCCGCCCGCAGCCCAGCTTCCTGACCAGGCTGCAAGGAATGATCTATTTGATTGACCAGGTGCTGTTTCCGGTCGAGGCGTACAACAACGCCATCATTGCCAATGGCGGCGCGTACCGCCCAGCCAACGGCTGTTGATGCAATGCAAGACGCCACGATATCCGTGACAAGCACATGAAACAGCTTATGAGAATCGGGTGGTGTTAGTCGTGGGCATAACCACGCGTCGTGCGTTGGGTACGGGATGGTTGGAAAGGTCAGCACAAGGGATGCGGAGAGTGGTCGGCACGGCGGCACCGCTGTCGGCAGCCACCAGGGGGCAGGGGTGTTTCTCACCAGGGGGGGGGGGGTAGTTCCGCCTGAAACTGACCCCATGATCCAACTGGAAAGAGCTCGACGAGAGCGTTCAGAATCTGCTTTCAGAGTTTCAATCAGGGTAGTAATTGCAAAGATATGGGCCCCCAAAGTTCACGGTCGGTCCTCGGTCCCTGGGGTCCCCAAGGTGTCGTCCAGCGGCCCGTCCAGGGGCTGCTAGATTTCGTCCACACGCCTCAAACACGATCAAATGCGCTCAGAATCTATCCCACAGTAGCTTGGCAAGGTATTAAAGGTCGGCGGAGGGTAATGGAGCCACCCGGCAGGGCCCTGCGTGAGCATGTCAGCTTTCCATGGACATGTGTGTCTGACTTGTGTCTTACATGCCACTCCAAAACACTCGCGGAACTGCTGCGAAACACGACGCGCCCCCACATCATACATGTACAACAGCTGTGAACAACAATTATGCCCATTGGTGGGTATGATAAGGGTGTAGCACGGCATCCCCGGTCAATCCCGCATTGACACATTGGAATCCCGCGTGCTGCCAAGGGTGCCGCTTTGGGACACGACACAGGCCGATAGAGCTCGCCGAGAGGAGTGCATTGTCACTATTTTGGACGAAAATGGATGGGTTTGCAGGCCTGTTTGACAAAGGTCAAAGTACGGTCAGGGTCGGTCGGTCGGTCCGTGGGGGGGTCGGGAGGTTTTGGGTCATGGGGTCTGGAGATTTAGTTTGTATCCCCCCCCCCCCCCTGTTTCTCACCGACCAGGCCTGGGTGGGGGCAGGGCGCCTTTGCTGGTGTTGCTGCCTCGGACTATGCCTGGAACAGGGGAGGGCGCAGGGCTTCCCCCTGTTTTGTGCACATGTCGCCCGGCCTTGTTTTTGCACTCTGTTCGCATTACTGAACGTCTTCCTTGCAGTGGCTCACGGTGGACGCCGGTGTGCTCTGCACGTGCGCGCCGTCCTGAATCTTCGCTAGTCTCCCGCACGGCATTGTGTGTTGTCTGTTGGTGCGATGCCTGGCCGGGCGACCCGGAGAGCGAGGAGCGCGCATACAGCTTGTCAGCTCGCCACCAGCGGCCAGCTCAGTTCCCAGCCTCTGGCGCTCGATCAGCGTACCACAGCCGCTCTGGACCTATGGTAACGTGATGTTGGTAACGTGAACGGGAGCTTGTGGGCGCACGGGCGTATACCTGCTTTTGATTGCGCGTTGGGCTGGGCGTCACCCTATTTCTCGGGACTTGCGGTTCACCTACTGCCCCCTGTTTGCCGCGTAACAACGAGCCCCTGAGATGAAAAGGCCGCAGTATATAAAGGATGCGTCACTTCACAGTGTCCCCGCTAGATTTCCTACCACATGCCTGTTGATATGATTGGAGCATTTGAGCCGGAAGGTTGGTATTGGCGTACTGCTGTGACGGGGAGAGGACAAAGATCGGGAGAGAGAGGGGGAGCGTCACGGGGCGCGCAGAACTGCTTAGGAGTCCATGAAGGCACTATCCAACGGTTGCAGAGCCCTGGCCGAGGTGACTGGACGACTAGATGAGCCAAGATATGCCGAGATGCAGGGGGGGGGGTGAAGCGGTTGGGGGCGTACACGCAGAGTCTCCAGGGAAGTTGTGAGCGACGCATTGCGTGGCGACTCCGCCGCGCACGGGCACGCGGACCCAGGGTTCGAGGGCGACCACGCGGCCATGTCGACAAATTTGAGCTGCAGCAATACCTATTGCATATGCGCCTGGAGCAGCCAACGGCGCTTTGTCGGCGTTCAATGAGGTCGGCTCCACTTGCACATGCAAAAAATGCCATGCAAGCTCTCTCAGCGTTTCACGCGCCGTGCACCCTGGCTGACAATCACTGCAATTGCAGACTGCCGCGAAAAGCAGCTGCTGCATTTGCCTGACACGCTTCCGACAAGACCGGCCGCCCTACAGCTGAGCGTTCAAGCCCTTCACACATTCTGGTGTGTCATATCTTTGATAGGTACCTAAGAACCACTTAGCAGCCTTCATCAATCTTCAGGCACACGCCGGTGAGGTCGCGGGTTTGCGGGGCAGGCGCGAGTTTGATTGAACGAGCGCCCGCAGCAGAGCTCACAATTTGGGTCTCTTGTCACGCCGGTGGGTATCGATATGCCTGAGGAATATTTGGGTATGCCGTCCCGGCGCATCTGGCTTTGCCGTCCCGGCGCATCGTGTACCCGAACGTGACCAGGTCTCGGCGAACGCATAACTTCGCTAGCCGCTGCCATGCCGGCCGCTCTGTACTTACATCACCACTCAAACATGCAGAATTGCTGATCGGCGAGTAGCCATGGCCAGTCAACTCTGCCAGCGCCCCGTTGCGGGTGCGATGGCGCCCAGCGGCCTTCGCCGCCCCGCCGCGCAGCCCCACGCCTGGGCCCCGCGCCTGGCGCGCCCCGGCCAGGGCCCCTACCCAGCCCTACAGCTCGGCGGCCGCATGAGCAGCAGCAGCAGCAGCAACGCCGCCCGCCGCATCCCGCGCGTGCCCGCCGGCACCGGCGCCGATTCGGGTGCCGCCACCAACGGCGCGTCTGGTGTGGCGGGCGTACTGAATGCTCTGTCCACGGTGGATATCACGGAGAAGCTGGGCAACACCAACCCGCTGGTGCAGGTGGGTGCGGCCCGGCGTAAAGCAGCGCGTTGAAGGGGCGCGTTGAAGAGGCGCGTTGAAGGGGCGTGCAACGGGGACGGGGATGGGTCCAGGGGGAGGGAGGAAGGTGACCCGGTTGCAACGTCGCCGGGCAGGAATGGGATGGGATAGGAGGGTGGCGGGGTTGGATGGGTGCATGCGGGAGCTGGCGGAGCGAGGCGGAGCGAGGCGGAAGTTGTCTCCGGAGGGGAGCATGTGTGGCCCTCGGTCTAGGGACTAGCGTTAGCTTTGAGCAAATGCTGCCTTCGGAGGGGGGTTGTGAATACCATCCCAAGCTAAACCAAGCTGAACTAGACAAGGGATAGGCAAGTGCAGTTTGCGGCAATACAGGGTAACGGTATACTCTTGCGTTTCGGGGCGGAGAGTGTAGACGGGGCGAGGTCGGCGCGCCGTCGACGAAATGCCACCCAGGCTCGGCTCGCGCACAGCAGAAACAGACACGCAAACACGCAAATGCAAAACACACGACTTACCTGGCGACCAGAAAGGTGACCCCGGCGCCAGGCAGCAAGCGCCGGGCCAGAAGAGCGACATGCGGGGAAAGGGGAAAGGCGAGGGTCGAAAGGGCGGGGCACAGTGAAGGGGCCGAGGCGCATCGGCGGAAGCGCGACATGCGGGGAAAGGGGAAAGGCGAGGTTCGGAAGGGCGGGGCACAGTGAAGGGGCCGAGGCGCATCGGCGGAAGCGCGACATGCGGGGAAAGGGGAAAGGGGGCGGTGGAGGGGTCACGGCGCGTGAGGAGTAATGGGCGCCCACCGCATCTGCCAGCCCTGGAGGGGCGTTTGAGGCCGCCTGGCTGCAACGCTGCGGTCTTGCATGCGGTAGACGTTTCGATTTCGCTCGCGCTGCAAAACCCGAACGCTAAATTGGTTGATCCGCACCCCAACCTGTGTGCCGCTGTCCCGACCATGCTTGCAACCCGACCCGTGTGCTCGCGCCCCCCTGCTCCCACGCAGGCGCTCAGCACCTCGCGCTCCGCCATGCTGGAGGCGCAGCGCGTGCGCGAGGCGCTGGAGGCGGAGGCGCAGGAGGTGGCGCAGGTGAGGGCGGAGCTTGGAGGGTGGAGCTTGGAGGGCGGGCGGCGCGGCGGGCGGCGTGGCGGGGGGGGCGTGGCGGTTGAGGAGCCGGTGGCAGTGGCGTCGGGGTTTGCGTGGGTGGTGTGGCACACAGGGCGCGCACGCAGCGCGGGCGTTGTGCATTGCGCCCTGTGCCCTGTGGCCCGGCGCCAGCACGCTCGCGACCCCCTCCCCCCTGTCTCTGCGCTCTGTGCTGCACCCTTGCACCCACCATCCGTGCAATCTCCCCTCTCTCCCCGCCCAAACAGCTGGCGGTGGAGGCGAACGAGGCCAAGGAGAAGGCCAAGGACCAGGTGGGGGCAGCGACTGTGGGCGGAATCGTGCTCGTGCTCGTGTGTGGGTGTTCGCACTGTGGGGTGTGGGTGTTTGCACTGTGGGGTGTGGGTGTGGGTGTTTGCAACCACGGTTGGTACGGCGGCCCCCAATGGGTCTCGCGAGCCACGACAGCAGCGACGCTCTTCCCAGAGTGTACGCGTGCTTTGGGGGCCGCCAAGAAGGACGGACTACCGTATCTCCGGCCCGCACTACGGCAGTGTTCCCAGCTGCTGCTTGTGGCGCCGCGGGCGAACCAATGCAGGGCAGCTAGGCAACGACGTGTCATGATCTTGAACGACCTGTGAATGAACGATCTGTGAATGAATGCCCCGTGCACGCAGGTGTACGAGACGGTGAAGGCGATCGAGTCGGCCACCGCGCAGCAGCAGGTGCGCCGCCGACCCCGGGCAAAGAGGGAGCTTCGATAGCCGCAGCGTGCAGCGCTGCAGCCGCAGCCGCAGTGGCTAAGGCGCGGAACCGGAAACCGGAAGGGGAACCGGAGCCGGGAACGGAGGGTGAAACAGAGAACAAGCAGGGAACGGGACATGTGGCCAGAAGTGTGTGCGCACGTGTCACCGCGGGCTGCCACACACCACGCCTGGCTGACACGCTGGCACGTCGACCGGGCCTCCCCCTCGCGCCCCACCACATCCCCCAATGTGTGAATGAACTACCACTCACCACCACTCACCAACCACCCACCACCCACCACCCACCACTCACCACTCCCTCCCCCAGGGCTGGCTGGACAAGGTGTCGGCGCTGCGCGAGAAGCGAGACGGGCTGCTGGGCGACAAGCCCGAGGTGGAGGTGGGCCTGGAGGTGAGTGCGGGGGGGCGGTGGGGGCGAGGGAGGGCATGTGTGTCTGTTTGTGGAGGTGGGCCCCTGCGACTGCTGCGGAAGATTGTCCACTGCTGCCGTCTACCACTTCCTTAACTAATTATGAATGTACCCCTCCTCCACCCCCTCTCCCCACCACCCACCCTCTCAGTACGACCACTACGTGGCCACGCTGGCCGCCACGGAGGCGGAGCTGCTGGGCGCGGAGGGCTTCGTGGCGGAGCTCAGCGCCAACCTGATGGCGCTCAAGAGCACGATGGAGGACATGTACGCCAAGGTGCGGGGTGGGGTGGGGTGGGGTGGGGTTGTTGCGGGTGGGGTGTGTGGGGGGGGGGGGGACGTGGCCGTGGGGATGGGGACGGTTTGTGGGCGCTCGGGCCACGGCGTGAGAGCGGCTGCAGTCCGGCGGCTGCATTTTGCCTGATGTCCTGAGAGGGGCTTAGGCGCACGTCCCCGGCCACCCAATACGCAACGGACACGCAACGGACACGCACACACACGCACACGGGTTTGGTTACCGTGTGTTGTCCAACACACGCCCACGCCCACATGCACCTGCAGGCGCTGATGGCGGAGACGGCCGCCGCCAAGGCTGAGGAGGTGGCGGCGGCGGCCATGCGCGCGGCGGAGACCGCGGTCAAGGACGAGATGCAGGTGGGTGCGGGTGTGGGGTGGGGATGGGATGCGGTGGAGTGGGTGAGGGTGAGGGTGTGTGGGTGTAGGTACGGGGCTTGGGGCAGGCGGAGGTCGGGATGGTGGGGCCCTTGCGGGGACACCGGCGTGACTAGGGGAGAGGACACTCTAGGGCGATAAGGTAAAGCTGTTCGGGGGTCGGGGACCGGCGGGGGTTGGGGGAGACGGCGGGAGGTTGACATGTGCACGCGCGCCGCCGCCATGGGCCGGCGCGAGCGGACACGGGCCGCTGTCAAACTCCCCAGGGGCCCACCTCGCCCGCCCTCGCTCCCTTCCTCAGCCCTCACCCTGCCCTCACCCTGCCCCGCCCCACACTCGCCAAAACGCCACCCTGCAACACGCCGCGCCGCTCCCGCCAGGCCGCGGCGGTGGTCAAGGAGACGCAGGTGGCGCTGGAGAAGACGCTGGCAGCACTGAAGGACATTGGCGACAAGAAGCCCGACGTCGCCGCCGCCGTGGCGGCGGCCACCGCCGCCACCTCGGCCGAGCCCGCGACGGCGGCTGCTGCCGCGACGGCGGCGGCGACCGCCGGCGCCGTGGCGGCGGCGGTGGTGGGCGCCAAGGAGGTGGCGCCGGCGGCGGGCGCGGCCGGCGGCGCGGCGGCGGCGGCGGGCGTGGCGGCGGCGCCCGCCACCTCGGCGCCTCAGCTGGTGGACCCCGCTAGCCTGTACCCGGGCAAGGTACGACATAGGGATGCGGTTGTGTGTTTGTGTGCGTGTGTGTGTGCAGGGGGAGATGTAGTTCAGGGCAAGGTCGGATGGAAACGCGGTACAGCAGGCACTGACGCGCAGCAGATGAAGTCGTCACCGACAGGGGTGTGTGGCTCTGCCCTGCGGCCCCGCCACCCCACGTCATCTCCACCTCCTCTGTCAACAACATCATCTCTCATCTCCCCTCTAATCAGCCATGCACGGAACCTCCCCCCCTGCCCCCCAGGGCGACAACGCCAAGCCCGTCAACTGGGCCAAGCTGGCGGCGGTGGCGGTGGGCGCGGCGGCCGGCTGGTACTTCTTCACGCACACGGCGCCCGGGCAGGCGGTGGTGGACGCGGCCACAGGCGTCATGGGCCTAATCAAGGTGCGTGTGTGTGTGGGGGGGGAGAGTGGGAAGTGAGGGAGTGTGGGATGGGTGGGTGTGGGGTAAGTGAGGGGTGGGTGGGAAGGGGGAGGCCGGAGTGAGGCGCTGTGGGCCGCCCAGCGGGGCAAGCACGACGGTATAGTGGGGTGGGTAGGGCAGCTGCCAACCATCCTTACACACACACACACCGCCCCCCAGGCCCAGCTGGGCACCATCCACCTGCACGAGGCGGAGCGCGGGCTGCTGGAGACCATCTGCCTGCTGTTCACCTCCATCGTGTGCGTGCCGCTGGTGGTCAAGGGCGTGCCGGGTGAGAGCGACTGGGGGAGGGGGGAGACTGGGGGGTGGGGAGGGGGAGAGAGGGGGGCAGAGAGGGAGAGAGCGCGCCGTACTGGCGGGGGTGGGGTGGGGGGAGAGGGGAATGGGGAGAGGGGAGGGGGCAAGGGGGTTGCGTTGTGAATACCAGCCCAAGCTAAACCTAACGGGACAGGGCACTGGCAAATGCAACGGCAGCAATGCAGAGGCGGCGGGAGGGGGGGAGGGGAGGGCGGACATGACGGGGAGGGGGGGGACAGGGAGGGGGTGCACGTGGTCGCACGTGTCCCGCTCCGCCACCCGGGTGATGGAGCTGGTGGGCACAGGCACACGTCGCTGGAAGGCGGCGGCCCGGCCCGCGGGGTCAGCGGCATGCCACCGCTTGGCGCCCCGCTTCCCCCACCCAACCCGACACACCGAACCCCACCCCCGTCTACCACTTCCTTAACTAATGATGAATGTAACCCCCCAACTAACTTAGCTAAGCATGCATGGAACCCCCAAACCCCCAAACCCACCCAAACCCACAACCCCAAACCACCACCCCCACAACCCCCATCCACCCTTACCCCTCAGGCGGCAACGCGGTTCTGGGCTACCTGCTGGGCGGCGCCATCATCGGCCCCTACGCCCTGGGCCTCATCAGCGACGTGCACTCCATCAAGCACCTGGCGGAGATCGGGGTGGTGCTGCTGCTGTTCAACATCGGTACGGAGAGGGAGAGGAGAGGGGGTTGTGTGTTGTGGCTACCTTCCCGAGCTGTTGTGGATACCATCCCAAGCTAAATCCAACAAAGGGGGGTTGTAAACACCAGCCCAATCTGAACCAAGCTAAACTAGGGGGGTTTACATTCATCAGTAGGGGGGAGGGGGAGGGGGGGCTGCAAGGATGGTACAGAAGTGTGACATCCTTGGGGGGGGGGCGGCTGACAGGGGAGGGGCAGCCGACGGTGCTGCACTCCGTCCAACCGCATACACATCATGACTTGTACTCCTTCGAACGCACACGCATCATGGACGGAACCCCTCCCCAACACACACGCCAATGCACGCCCCCACCACCCACCCACCCATTCACTCACCCACGGTACGAACGCCTCCGCGCCTGCTGTCTACGCCACTGCGCTTATATATGCCATCTTTGCAACCCACCTGCCCAACCCCTTTAGGCCTGGAGCTGTCCCTGGACCGGCTGCAGTCCATGGCCAAGTTGGTGTTCGGAATGGGCACGGCGCAGGTGGGGGTGGGTGCATTATGTGTTGTGTTTTGAGGTGGCGTGGGGTGGCGGCGGAGGTTTGGAGATGAGGAGTTGTTGCATGTCAATGGCAGGGGGTGGGGCCAAGGGGCACGAACTCACACCCGAGGGCTGAGCCGTGTGGGCACGTCACAGGCCGCTGCCGCACGTCACATGCGTTGATCGTTGGCGGCCCCACTTCCTCTCCACCCCACTCAACCCCCTCCTCCGCCTCCTTCCCCCCTCCTCTCCCCCTCCTCCTCCCCTCCCCACCTGCCCCCCCCCCCCCAGGTGGTGCTGACGCTGCTGGGTGTGGCGGGCGTGGCCATGTTCGCCTCGGGGCTGCCGGGCCCCGGCGCCATCATCCTGGGCGGCTCGCTGGCCATGTCCTCAACCGCCGTGGCCATCCAGGCGAGCGGGAGGGGGGTCAGCTAGGGGGAGGAGGGGCGGGTGTGTGGGGCGAGGGCCATGTCCTCCACAGCCGTGGCCATCATCCAGGCGAGAGAGCGGCAGCTGCCGGCGGAGGGGGAGGGGCAGCTGGGGGGGGGCGCAAAGATGGCCCAAGCCCAAGCCGGACCATACTAACTAGACAGGCGGGGAGGGTGCAAGGATGCTTGAGAGGGGGGGGTCACTTTGCGAGGCGGAAGTCACGCGTTGTCTGTGGCCGTCGCATCCTCACCTGGTTGTTGTTGCGTGTGCGTGTGTGTTTGCGCTGCAGGTGCTTGAGGAGCGCGGCGAGATGGGCAGCCGCCACGGCCGCGCCATCTTCTCGGTGCTACTGCTGCAGGTGCGCGGGGGAAGGGGTGGGGAAGGGGTGGGAAGGCGTGGGAAGTGCGTGTGTGTGTTGAAAAACAACAATCAGACGGACAAAACAGCCCGCGTGTGTGGGAGGGGGGGCGGGGGGGCGGGAGGGGGGGGGGCGCATGACGCAGCAGGGAGCCAATGTGGGTGTGGGGAAGGTCGAGGGGAGAAGGGGAAGCAGGAACAAGCTCGGGGACTCGCAACACATACACACACACACACACATCCCCCTCCCCCCCTTCACAGGACCTGGCGGTGGTGGTGCTGCTGATGCTCATCCCGCTGCTGGCACCCTCGCCCGACGGCAGCAGCGGCGGCTTCGCGCGCATCGCGCAGGTGGGCGAGGTCGTGGGGTATGGGGAGTGGGGTGGGGTTGGGGGGTGGAAATGGGCGTGTGGATGGGGTGGGGGTGGGGGTGGGGCCCAGCTGTGTTCCCTCCGGTTCTGTGCAGTCCGTGTGCAGTGTGTGCATCATAACCAATCATCCTTGCAACCCCCGCCCACCACCCCACCACCCCACCACACCACCCTCCACAGGCCCTGGGCCTGGCCGCGGTCAAGGCGGTGGTGGCCATTGTGGGCATCATCGCAGGCGAGTGGCGGGCGGCTGCTTTTTGTGTGGGGGGGGAGGGGGGTGTCAATACCAGCCCAAGCTAAATAAGAGGCCGTTGGTCCTTCTTTTGGGGGGGGGGGGGCGCAAGGGCGGCAAGAGGGGCATCGGTAACGGCGCACTGCGGTACTGCTGTTCCTGGCTACGCCTTCGCTTCTTAAATCCCCCTCCTAAACTCCCAACCCCTCCCCCCTATCCATACAGGCGGCCGGCTGCTTGTGCGGCCGCTGTACAAGAAGATCAGCGAGTTCGCCAACGCCGAGATCTTCGCCGCCACCACGCTGCTCATGGTGCTGGGCACATCCTTCATCACGCAGGTGCGCCGTGGCGTGTGGTGGCGGGTGTGGTGGCGGGCGGGCACGCAGCACAGGGGTGGTTCGATTGGCGCGCCGCTCTCCCCTGAGCACTTAACCCTGATCTTCTTTGACCGCCCTTGCAATCCCCTCTCACATCCTCCCCTCAACACACAACACAAACAAACTCCTAATCCCCGCAGCTGGCGGGCCTGTCCCTGGCGCTGGGCGCCTTCCTGGCTGGCCTGCTGATCGCCGAGACCGAGTTCGCGCTGCAGGTAGGGGGCGTGTGCGTTGTGGCGGGTTGTGGGCGATTGTGGGTTGTGGGTTGTGGGCGTGGCTGGGTGTGGCGTTTCGGCGTTTCGGCTGGCGCATGGTGTTATCGAAGTGTGAATTGTGTGAGTGGGTGTGAAATTAGACGCACGTTCCCCCTCCCGAACCCCCCAAGAACCTGCCATCATCTTCTCGTCTTAATTAATCATTCATGGGACCCCCACCAAGCGCGGCCACCATCCATCCAACCACCCCAAAATACACCAACCGCCGCAACCACCAACCAACCACCCAACCACACCGTACACCGTACAACACAGGTGGAGTCGGACATCGCGCCGTACAAGGGCCTGCTGATGGGCCTGTTCTTCATGAGCGTGGGCATGGAGATCAGCATGCAGCTGTTCATCGCCAAGTGGAAGGAGGTGCTGGCAGCCATCACCATCCTCATCGTGGGCAAGGTGAGGGGGGCAGGACAGGACAGGGGTGAAGGGGGAGGGGAGGGGTAGTTTTCTCCAATTCCAAATCAACAATTGACAACCCAAAACGGGCGGAGGGGGGGAGACAGGACAGGCGGGGCGGGGGCAAGGGGCCGAGATGGGAGGCAGCATCGCTGGGCGGGCTTCGTTGCCTTTTGACACACGCGTGCGCGCGCACACTGCCCTTTTCCTTGTGCATTAAACACACGCACACGTTCCCGCCCACCCACCCACCCACCCCCAGGTCGCGGTGATGGCCGCCATCGGCCCGCTGTTCGGCGTGCCGCGCCTGGCAGCCATCCGGTGAGGCGCGGCAGACAGCGCCTGCACAGCGCCTGCACAGCGCCTGCACAGCGCCTGCACAGTGCTGCTTCCCTTTCCCGCTTCTGCTGATGCGATTCCTGCTTCCATCTTAGCTCCTCCTCACGCTGCTGCTGCTGAGACTTTTCCGCTGACCTTCGCTCGGCCTCCCCATCCTCCCCATCCTCCCATCCTCCCTACCCTCCCGCCTCCTCATCCTCCCTATCCCCTTCAGCTCGGGCCTGCTGCTGGCGCCCGGCGGAGAGTTCGCGTTCGTGGCGTTCGGCGAGGCGGTGGCGCGTGGCGTGCTGCCCGCCGCCACCTGCAACCTGCTGTACGTGGTGAGTGCGGCGGCGGCGGCGGCGGCGGCCGGGCAGGCGGTACTGCGGTACTGCGAAACGTTAGCCGCAAAAGACCGTCGCAGTTGCAGCCACAGCCAATCAGTGGATCACGGCCGGCCGGAGGGCCCCTGCGTGCCGCGTGCCCGGTGGCGTGCCGATGTCCAGACACGCGCACACACGCACGCGCACCCGCATCACCCACAATGCATCCAACCATGCTTGCAGCCCACTCTCCCTACCCCCACGATCTGTTGCCACGACCTGTCAGCACCACCTCTTCTTAATTAGTCATGCCTGGAACCCCCGCCCCCACCACACCCACCCGCTCCCACTTCTACTTAATGAACCCTGAACCCAACCCAACCCAACCCCACTCCCAAACGCAGGTGGTGGCCCTGTCCATGGCGCTGACGCCCTATCTGGCCGAGTTCGGGTCGCGGCTGGGCGCCGTGATGGAGACGTCCGACCTCAAGGAGCTGCAGCCCAAGGTGGGGGGAGACGGGGGGAGGGGGGGATAGGGGGGAGGTGCGAATACCAGTCGAAATGAAACCCGCTAACTAGGCACAGGCAGGTGCATTAACACAGAGCAGCAGATTACAGGGGGAGCCGCGGACCGAATGCTGCCAGGGGCAGCTGACCGCCTTCCTTCCGCCCTCTGGCACCCTCCGCTTATCCAACCCTCTTTGCAAGCCCGTTGCTCCCCTACCCACCCCGGCCCACACGCAGGAGGACGAGATGAAGGAGATGAAGGACCACGTGATCATCGCCGGGTACGGCCGCGTGGGCCAGATCATCGCGCAGGTGCGTGGGCGTGTGTGTCATGGGGTGCGCCACCGCCCAGCACTGGGGGCCCAGCACCGCTTGCTTGGCCGAAAACCACAACGAAACTGTACCCAGCGCCTTCCAGCACCTTCGCTTCAGCATGCACAGCCAGGCGCGCACTCGCACGCGAGCGTCTCGCGTGCCTCGCATGACACTGACGCACGACGTGCGGCCTGCGCGGTGCAGATGCTGTCGGAGCAGCTCATCCCCTTTGTGGCTCTGGACGTGAGCAGCGCGCGCGTGTCGGTGGGCAAGAAGAAGGACGTGCCCGTGTTCTTCGGCGACGCGGGTGAGGCAGGCAGGCAATGGAGGGGTGGGGGGGAGAAGGGGAGGAAGGGAGGGGGAGGGATTATCGTACATAGGTTATGTCATACAAACAGGGGGAGGGGGGCCTTGGGGCGAGGCGCACAGAAGGGGGTAGGGGACGAGGGAACGAGGAGGGGTTTGCAAGGGCACTGTAAGAGAATTGTAGCAGAGAGAGCGGGGGGACACACGCACACGAAACTCGGTAACCGCGTCGGTATCTGTATGTCACTGCGTGCGCGTGTTTGGCGTGTTTGGTCCGTCGTTTTTTGTTGTTTAACACACCAAACACACACGCACGCGCAGGCTCGGCCTCGGTGATGCACCTGGTTGGCGCGGAGCGGGCCGCCTGCGCCATCATCGCGCTGGACACGCCCGGCGCCAACTACCGCGCCGTGTACACCATGACCAAGCACTTCCCCTCCGTCAAGACCTACGTGCGCGCGCACGACATCACCAACGCCGGTGAGCGCGCGGCCGCTGGGGACGGGGGGGGCCGGGGCAGGGCGGGGGGTTGGGGGGGGGTTGTGAACACCAGGCCAATCTAAACCAAGCTAAACTCGACGGGGGACAGGCGAATGCGATAGCGGCAATGCACAGCAACATAACACCCGTTGGGAGATCTTTGAAACATCTACCACAATTCCACACCACCGAACTCACACACCAAACACACTCACCACCTGCCGCCACGCCGCCGCCGCAGTGAACCTGGAGCGCGCTGGCGCCACGGCGGTGGTGCCCGAGACGCTGGAGCCCAGCCTGCAGCTGGCGGCGGCGGTGCTGCGCGAGATGGACTTCAACACCGAGGAGGTGGGCAGGATGGCGGGGAGAGGAGGGGGAGGAGGGAGGGGGAGGGCGAGGGGCGGGATGGGGCGCATCTCTTTGCCGCCCGCCGCACCGAACCGCGTCACCCGCCGCCACGCCCGCTGCCCCGGGTCCTGTGCACTCACGCACGTCTTTGCCCCCCGCCGCGTGCCCCCCTGCCGCCCGCCCTGTGCTCCTCAGGTGTCCTCCATTGTGGACGAGTTCCGCCGCAAGCACCTGTCGGACCTGCAGGTGCGCGTGGCGCGAGGGGGTGCGGCCTGAGGGCCGGGCCGGCAGACAGACCTGCCGCCCAACGTAAGCGCGTGCTCCGACATGCGCGGGTGGGGCGGGGCCGGTGGCGGCGCGGGCGCCGGCCGTGGCGTGGGGCGCGGGCCGACTGCGGCCTTGCCGTCTACCCCGCCTGAAGTGTGACTAACCCCTGCCGTACATCACTTACCGTACAACGCCGCCGCCGTGTCGTACAACACCGTAGGTGCTGTCCGCCGCCTCGGGCACCAGCCTGGGCTACGGCTTCGACAAGCAGAAGGAGAGCGGCGGCGCCGCCGGCAGCGCGGCCGGCGGCGGCAGCAGCGGGGCGGGCAAGAAGAGCGGCGGCGGCGAGGGCGGCGCGGCGGGCGGCGACGGCGCCGCGCCGGCGCTGACGCCCGCGGCGGCTTAATGCAGACTGCGCACGGGCAAGGTAGGGTGTGTTGCTGCTGTCTTCGCACAGCAGGGCTTGATGGCTGTGTGTCTTTCTTGGCTTGCCGGACTGACGTATGACTCTGGCGTTTGATCACACGAGGAGGAGCTTCGGAAGGGGTGGTGGGATTGTGTGTGTGTGTGTGTGTGTGTGTGTGTGTGTGTGTGTGTGTGTGTGTGTGTGTGTGTGTGTGTGTGTGTGTGTGTGTGTGTGTGTGTGTGTGTTGGTACGGTAGTAGTACGGTATGACCCAGTTCGGAATAACGAGGCGCGCGATCCAAAGGGCGCGTGAAGAGTGGGGGGGGGGGCGAAGAAAGGGGCTCTAGAGGAACGAACCGGTGGCGTGCACTGATATACACACACATGTATTGATATAGCCGTGAGGGCCCCGTAAAGGGTGTGCGACAAGGCAAGGGGTGTGACAATGGGAAGAGGATTCGATACTCATGTATGCGCAGTGGGGGGTTGTGACGAGGACGGCCGCCCGGACCGGAGGTGGAGTCGGAGCAGGTGGGGCGGAGCCTGTGGTGCGGGGTGCCTGCGTCGGAGACGGCTTCACGATTTGCAACCCCTGTGCATGAACTGCCACAGGCGTGGATTGATACGTAGCAAGTGTGCAATTGCCAAGTTTCGCAGCGGTGACGGTGACGACGGTGAACGTGACGCTGTTGGGTTCCTTAACTCGCTTTGTCGTAGACACTTGGTTTGTTCCGTTCTGCCTCTACCTCGGTGCATTGTGCTCGGAACCTACTCTCTGCTGCCAGGTTGCGGTTTAGACTAACTCGGCTCCCGCTCGGTTGCAACGGGCGGGTTTGGGTGGCCGGCCCAGAGTGTGGGGCTGGCAGGCGATGAGGCTGCCTGGCGAGTGGTCGGCTGCCGTGTCGTCGGTGGGTGCCGGTGTCGAACGGACTTACAACAATGCAACCTCAGCAACCTTGACCACCCACTCGGCCTCGCTCCCTGCCAGCCTCTATTCACTGGCTGGCCTGCAAGCAGCCGCCACCGCGAGCGAGAGACAGCGCGTCGGCGCTCGCTGCCTCAGTGCCTCCATCCCCACTTACGCCATGTACGTTCCTACACCTAACCCTGCGGGGGGGGGGGGTACAACATTGCCATCGAACTCCTGCAGTGCCCGGCACTCCTCGCTTCGCCTGTGCACTATCTATGCGCACTTGTGCAACATCGACCTACACACGCTACACCTCTCCGCTGGCATTGCGCCCGTCTCAGCCAGCCGTCCGACATCTCACATCACTCCCACCACGAACCGTACCGACACGCACGCCGCGCACGCAGCTGCCCAAACTGCGGCACCCAGCTAGCCCCGCGCACTCAGCACCCAGCATGCAGCCCCGCCCACCGCGCCACCGGCCCATCCGCCGCCGCCGTCCTCAGTAATACGAAGCACGACCAGTCCCCCTCACTCTCAATCCTTCCCCCACCTAGGCGCATTCAATCATCCATCACGCATCCACCCGCGCGCATCACCACTCCTGCAATTGCTGCTGCTGCTACTGCCACGCTGGAACGCGTGCCGCGCCTTGCCGTGCGACCGGGCAGCAGCGGCGGGCGGCGGCGCCACCACGGGCGGCGGCGGTAGCAGCATCAGCGCTGGTGGCGGCGCCGGTGGAGCCGACGCACCCTCATAGCCGCGGTCGGCGCTGCTGCCATTGTCTCGGGGCAGCGTGCAGGCACTCCCAGCACCAGCACCAGGCGGCAGGTGCCGCAGCAACGCCGCCGCCGCGTGCCGCTTCTGGTACTCCAGGGCCACGGCGCGCAGGCCCACCCTGCGGATGCCTGCGTGCATGGGCGGTTGCGTGCGTGGATGCGTGGTTGTGTGCGTGCAGTGGTTGCGTGCGTGGTCGCGTGCGTGGTTGTGTGCGTGGTTGTGTGTGTCGGGCGTGGTTGTGTGTGTCGTGCGTGGACGGTGCATGCGTGGTTGCGTGCATTCAACATGCGCCTCATGCAGATGCATCTCATCTACATTGGTTGCATCTCATGCCGATACACCTCATGCCTGCATGAGCGATGCATGAGCGATGCATGAGCGATGCCAGCTATTGTGTTAGCAGGTAGGCTCCCAGCTGTGGTGGCTCAGCGCCCCCGGCGCTCGTCAACGCACTGGCCGAGTTTGGGGCCTGGTGCGAGGAGCAGCCCAGGTACCACGACCAGGTGCTGTGTGAACAGCTGTTCACGGCTGCGGAGACAGCTTCCGAAAACGGCCTCATCGATTTCTGCACGTGTGATTTGCCGGATGCAGCACAGGCATGTGTGGCCAATTGGCCAGCAGCAGCTGTGACTGCCCGGCAGATCAAAGGCGCAGAATGGGATGCGGCCTTCCGCCGAAGCTGTCTCCGCAGCCGCGGAAAGCCGCTCAAATAGCACCTGGTCGTGGTACCAAGGTTGATCCCCACACCAGGCCCGAAACGCGGCCCACGGTTTCATTAGCAGCGCCCTCAGCGATCGTCGCAGGGGGGGGACTGTGCAGCAGCTCCCAGCCGTGATGACACCACGCCCAACACCAGGCACCAGGCCCCAAATAAACTCGTTCAACTCACTGGCCGAGTTTGGGGCCTGGTGCCTGGTGTTAGGCGCTGTGTCATCACGGCTGTGAGCTGCTGCACTGTCCCACCCTGCAATTGCATTTGCCTGTCCCTTATCTAGTCTAGTTTGGTTTAGATTGGGCTGGTGTTTACACACACACCCTTGGCAAGATGTTTGAGAGCTAACCGACACGTGGCTGAGTGACGGGCTGGCGGCGGCGGCGGGCCCTGCCGGCGGCGGTGGGGGCTGCGCCTGCAGCGGCTGGGGCTAAGAGTCAAAGAGCTACGACGGGCGCGGGACCCTATGGCAGCAAGCTGACACCCGCCACCCGGAAACCGCTGATGACCGCTCGAGGATGGGAACAACACCAGCGCCGTCTCTTGTTGTCGTTTTCCTCGTGATCTCCAACACCAGCGCCAGCAGGGGTTTAGCGCAACGACAGGACAAGGCGGCTAACAGGCGGTGTGCTCGCGGGTGGCAGCAGTCACCCCAAGCCCATCCCCATTCCCAATGTCGAGGCTGGGTTTTCATGTTGTTTACGGCGAGCCAGGGATGACAACGGGGTCGGACGCACACGGCGTGTGCGTGTGCGTGTGCGTGTGCGTGTGCGTGTGCGTGTGCGTGTGCGTGTGCGTGTGCGTGTGCGTGTGCGTGTGCGTGTGCGTGTGCGTGTGCGTGTGCGTGTGCGTGTGCGTGTGCGTGTGCGTGTGCGTGTGCGTGTGCGTGTGCGTGTGCGTGTGCGTGTGCATGTGCGTGTGCGCGTGCGCGTGCGCGTGCGCGTGCGCGTGCGTGTGCGTGTGCGTGTGCGCGTGCGCGTGCGCGTGCGCCTATCCAACACACTCCGCACACACATCAAACACAAAGGTGGAACACACTCCGTCCACACACCACATCAAAACACCACACACGCATACCCGTGACGGCGTCGAGGGCGTACCCCGCCGCCTCCAGAGTGCCGCGGGTCAGCCCGCCCGCCGCCGTGCCGCCGGCCGCCTCCGCCACCGCCGCCGCCGCCTGCGCGCTGGCGCCCAGCACCAGCCGCACTGCCTCCTCCACCGCGCCGTGTAGCTCGCCTGCGCGGCGAGTGGTGCGTGGGCAGGTTAGGAGCAGTAGGTGCGGGGCAGGTAGGTAGGCAGGTGTTGTGTGTTGTTTGGCAATCAAGGCGCGTGGATGGCCGGGTGCGCACACTCCGTTCGCTCCGTCACAGTGCGGACAGGACAATTCCGGACAATGCAGGACAATATGCAGGCAACAGTTGGATACGGTTAGCATCTTCTCATCACGCACGGTGCACGCACGCACCGTAGATGAGCAGCAGCGCGCCCGCCGCCGCCTTGGCCACGTCCGCCGGCAGAGACAGCGCCATCAGCCCCGCCGCCAGCAGCCGCCACGCCGCGCCGGCCGCCACCGCGCCCCGCCGCTCCTGCTGCTGCTCCTGCTGCTGCCCACCAATGCCGCCGCCGCCGCCGGGGCCTCCTGCTGCCGCCGCCGCCGCCGCAGGCCAGCCGACCATGGTGTTGCTGGTACTGCTGGCTGGTGCGTGGTGGTAGGAGTTGTAACCCTGTTGCTGCTGCCGCTGGTAGGAGGGCGCCGCCGTTGTTGATGCGGGCGGCGGCAGGTGCGGCAGGTGCGGCAGCAGGTGGCCCGCGCGGCCGCTCGCCCAGATGACGGTATCCGCCGCCGCCGCGCCCAGCCCTGTGCGTGTGCGCGTGCGTGTGAGTGCGGCATGTGCGCGTGTGTGCGGCGTGTGCGGCGAGAGAGCGCATGCCGGCGGTATTAGCGGTATATATGCAGCAGTGTGTGTGAGAACGTGCGTGCATGTGTGATGGGGCGCGCGAGCGAGCGTGCGTGCGTGCTTGAATCGTGCGTGGCCACAACCGTTGCGCTCACGGTGCCCGTTTGCGCAACAGTGGCGCCAATTTGCGCAAACCGAGGCGAGCGTTGTGCAACTGGGCACCACCGTAGCACCACCGCACGCGCACGCACACATGCACACACGTATACACGCATACAGCAGACAACTCACGCGCCAGCAGCTCGCAGGCGAGCCCCACAGCCGCCGCCGCCGCGCGCGCCGCCAGCCACACCAGCACCACCCACACCCGCAGCGGCACCAGCGCCAGGGCTGCAGTCACGGCCGCGCCGCCGCCAGTGGGCTGCCGGCGCCGGCGCCACCGGCCTCTGCTGTAGCTGCCGCCGCCGCTACTGCCGCTACTGCCGCTACTGCCGCTACTGCCGTGGATGAGCGCGTGCACGAAGCGGCGCATCGCTTCCCTGCGGCCGCCGCCGCTGCTACTGCCGGCGATGCGGCTGTAGTCGTAGTTGTAGTGCCGCTGCTCCCGCCCCGCGTCGTCGTCTTCAGCGGCAGTAGCAGGCGGGGGTGGCGCGGCGGCGGGCGGCAGCTCGCGTATGAAGTCATCCGCCTGCGACGCAGCGGCATGCGGCGGGTTTGGTACAGCGCAGTGGCACGCGCAACCATGACCTCTGGCCGCGACGCCGGCAGCGGCAATCATTACGGCGCCCCCATCACAAACAAACAGAAACAAGTAAGGCTCTTCACCAACCAACCAGCCAACCAACCAACCTTGCGGCTGATGCCGTACGCCGCCACGTGCGCCGCCGCCACCAGCGCCCGCCCCGCCGCCCGCGCGCCCCACACCGAAAGCGCCGCCACTCGGTCCGCGGCCTCCGCCGGCGAGCCCGCGCCTGCTACTGCCGCCCAGGCCATGGCCACCACAGCCGCCGGCGCCGCTGTGACGCCGCCGCCCTGCGGCCACACCCCATCTGCTACTGCCACTGCCCGCTGCTGCTGCTGCTGCTGGTATGCTACAGCCGAGGCCGGCGTAGCCGGCGGCGGCGCAATGGCTGGGTAGAAGCGCCGCCCGTACGATTCCTCCTCTTCGCCGTCCTTCCCCCCCGGCCGCCTCCTCTGCAGCAGGCCAGGTCTGGCGGCTGTAGCAGCTGTAGCATCGGGCCCCGGCCAGGACGGCGCAGATGCGCCGCTGTACGGATAGGAGCCCGCCGCCGGCGGCTCATAGGAGTGCGCCAAAGGCCCGGCGGGCGCCGCCGCCACAGCAGCTGCTACAGCCAGCGGCGCCCCCCGCGTGTGCGCTCCAACAGCGCCGCCGCCGGCTGAAGCGCGAGCAGGAGACGCTGCCGCCGGAGCCATGCCGCTACTGCCGCTACTGCCGCTACTGCCGCTACTGCCGCTACTGCCGCCGCCGTCGGAGCGGCTGTAGCAGGTGTAGGCGCGAAACACGGCGTCCAGCTCGTCCAGGCTGCAGCTGTCGGCCGTCGTGGGGGAGATGGTCAGGCAGTAGTAGCTGTCGTTCGGGATGCTACTGCTACTGCCGCTACTACCGCTGCTACTGCCTCCCGAGACGGCGTCCGCTGGCCTCGCTGCCGCTGGCGGCGGCGGGCGGAAGGTATAGATGCCGGGTCCGACACGCAGTAGCGGCAGTAGCGGCGGCGGCGCATGCTGCTGATGCAGGGCGTGGCGCGGCTGCGGCGGCGGGTTGAGCTCCACCTCAAGCACGTCGCCCACCTGCGTGATGGGGCCATGAAAAGGAAGGGCGGGGTGCCACGTGAATGTTTGAAAGCAGTGGCTAGAAATGGCTGGTGATGAATGCTAGAACAAGCCGCGCCGAACAAGTAGAAGCCGCCGGCAGACACATGCCGAAGTCGCGGGAAGCCGCGGGAAGCGCCCGCACGCACCCACGCACCCACGCACCTGCATCCGCACCACGCCGTCACTGGCGGGGTCGCTGCTGCTGCCGCTGCTACTGCCGCCGCAGCCGGCTGCAGCCGCCGCCGGCAGTAGCCGCAGCCGCAGCGCATCTCCCTCCACCAGCGCGCGGACAGCCGGCGGCGGCGGCGGCGGCGCGCCGCTAGCACCGCCGGCTGCTACTGCTGGGTATGCCGGGGCTGCTACTGCCGGCTGCGTCACCTGGTCGGCAGGCGGACGCAGGAAACAATGTGATGATTGAGTGCGGTGGGCGGGGGGGGGGGCAGCCATCGTGTGACCCGCCCGCCGCCCAGCGGCCCAACAGGAATGCGCAAGGGCTGGTGCTCACGTTGGGTCTGCTTCATCCATGGAATACACTCGCTTGTCCCTGATCCCAGCATGTCCCGACACGCACGCACCAAGAAGAGTGAGGCGTCCGCCATCAACACGCTCCGGTGCCGCCACATAAGCTCGCGACCGTCGGTAGCAGCAGCAGTAGCAGTAGCAGCAGCAGCACCCGCTGGTTGATGAGCTGTAGCAACACCCGCTGCTGCAGCCATTGCCTGGCCAAGAGCGCGACGCCCCTCCTCGTCGCTCCTGCTACTGCCGCCGCCGCCGCCGCTAGCGCTGCTGCCGCGCAGGTACCGTGCGAACGGGCGTGCCGCCGCCGCCAGTCGCCCCAGCACCCCTCCCACGTCCTCACTCTGCTCCGCCGCCGCCGGCCACAGCAGGTTGCTACTGCTGTCATCTGCTGCCGCCGCCTCCTCTTCCGAAGCGGCTGCTGCTGCTGCTGCTGCTGCTGCTGCTGCTGCTGCTACTGCGCCCGCGGGCAGCAGCGGCCACAACGTCACAGCGCCACTGTTAACGCCGCCACCAGCAGTCGACAGGGGTGCTACTGCCGCAGTGCTGCTACTGCCGCCGCGTGGGTCCACAGCTGGCCCCAGGTGCATGGCTCCGCCGCCGCCGCCGCCACCCACCCTCGCGCCGCCGCCGCCGGCGAACTCCATCGGATAATAGGCGGGCGGCTGGTCGCGGGGCGCGGGGTGCGGCTGCCCCGCCGCTGCCGCAGACGCCGCCTGCTGCATGACCGCCGCAGCCGGCAGCAGCAAGTCTGGTGGCAGCAGCGGCGCCGAGGGCGGCGGTGGTGCTGCTCGTGCTGCTGCTCGTGCTGCTGCAGGCAGCGCTGCTGGGCAGGGGCGTTTTTTTTTAGGCAGCAGCGGCCCCCGCGCGCCGGCCGCCGGATGTCTAGGAATTCGCCTTGCGACGGCGCCAGCGGGCCGCCGTCGATCAAACGAAGTAAGCAATCAAGGAGCCCCCACGCAGCGACGATCTGGTCCCTAGTGCGCTTTGGTGCGACCGTCTCGGTCCCGCTTTTCGGCGCTGTTGCGCTCTACTGGCTAAGCGCTAATTGCCCTCTGATCAATGGCAGGTGGGCAAACGCCAATGCAAGCCAGGTGAGCGAATTCTTGCCGAGCCAGGGACGATGTGGCGTCACCGCAACCCATTCCGCGACGCGCGCCTTTTCCAAGCAACCTCTGTTTGCGCCCCGCCCCCCATACTCGGTCAGAAGCTGAGAGAACCCCGTCAAACTGCGCTAGCGATGACGCCCGGCGCTACGCATGTGGACCCGTGGTTCCGTGGGACCCATCCAACGCCTATCTACGCCGGCACACGGCAGTGCCCTAAAGCATTTTCGTGTTATTCCACCTGGCTGCGATAGTGCGTGTTCCAACGCCTAGCTTTGAGCGTGTGTAGCTCGGGCCCCCCAGTTTAACAACTAGGTTAGATTGGGCTGGTGTTACACCCCTCCCCCCCAGCACGTTTGGTTTAGGCTATCGGTAGGCACGAGTTCCTCATGTGCATACAATTGGTGTTACAAGTGTTTGGGTTGCAGCCCACAGGACCTGCTTGAATCTCCGGTTCATGGCGAGCCTGGTGCGGGGCCCGCCCCCGTCCAGGAACTGGCCCACCCACCCCTTTGGGCGCCGTGCGTTTGCGTTATCTAGCAGCAGTGTAAAATCCTGCCAGCTCGTGCCCCCCCTTCGCCTTCCCGCCCTGTCTCTTGCTTACTTGATCATCCTTGGCTCCGACCAGGGTCGCTCCCATGCGGTTCCCTTGACTCCAATGATTCCTCGAGGACCACGATTGATGAAGCAGTGTTCACACGAGTCTACGAGCGAGCTATGCTGAGCTATCCAGCCCACCTCAACATCAAGCCGCGCGCCTCTGCGGCAGCCCCCACAGAATGATGACAGCCCACGCCGCTCGGTGCCAATGCGCAGTAGACGGTGAATCAAATGCGGAGCAGGAGGACAGCAGGCTATGCAGAATGCGGCTTGACATGCGTCTCATTGTCTCGGGAGGGGTCCCAGACTGCCGGCATCAACACGCCCATGCTCACGCCCATGCTCACTGTACTTTGAGACATGCCGTGCACGCCATATAATAATCACACTATACTTAAAAACACGCGACAGCCAACCCAGGGCTGCCACGGCCTTGCAAGAAGAAGGAGAAGCCCGCTCGTCTGTCCGCAGCGGCCCAACAAAAGCCCACGCTCCCCCACCCAGCCACCCACCGCCTAAAACAGCGCGCGTGTCGTACAGAGCACCGCACACCGGGGAGCCGCGCCGTGCACCGATTACTACATGGCCCCCAATGCGCATGTGGGCGTGCCGCAAGGCATCACGTACAGACGGCTTTGCCCCTGGCTGGGCTTCCGGACTCCAGGGCGCTGCGACAGCACCAGCAGCAGTGCAACCCGATCCACCGTGCGTGTTGGTGCAATCCGATGCGTGCACATGCCTCATAACCCCGGAACCCCCTGCTCGCGTTTCTCGCACGGCCGTGCACATGAATGAATAACCCCATAGTGTCTTTACTGTGATGCGTGCAGCGACCATAGACCCTTCCGTTGCTGTGGAGTCTGGATGGTTCGGTATGGGACGCACACCGTGGACACACAAAGACCTACCTCCCCCCCAGGTCACGGCACACAAATACCGCCAAACTGAAAGACGCACCTCGCTCTGTGCGGAAAGTCAAGAGACTCCGGTAAAGAATATCCGTATTATTTGACATACTGCACACGATGCGAAGGCGTTTGTTGCATAAATAACATACCGTATGCTTGGACAGGATGCAAAGCGGCTGCAGTGATCGCGGTCGCCCCAGAGGTGGGGAGGCGTACGGTGCTGGTGAGATGCCAAAGATAGGCGGGGTGCAATTGAGGCGCACCGCGATCAAAACTGACAGCCGCCGGTCCAGTCCGAATGCACACGCACATGCACGTAATTCATACAACCCCACACTTTCATGCCTGCCTCCATCCGTATAACTAGTACCGGCACACGTCTGAGCACGCGTCGTAGGCGCAAACATTTGGAGCCAGGCAACCCACCCACAACCAGCGCCGCCTCCACGCCGTTATATGACTACCGCATCCGTCCAATACCGGTCTCTACCCAGCAGGACCGCACATCGCTAGCGCAAATACTAAACGACTTTATTTATTTCCTGGGAGCGTAAGCGGCCACTTGTCTGCACGTGTAAGTAACACCTCTGACGCGTCGTCACCGCGGCCAGTCCGTCTGTCATCCCTGTGCTCCGCAGCCAAGGATCTAGGATCTAGGATCCTGATTAGGTCCGTTACGTCAGGCATTGCACCGCCAAGGCGCGCCAGCGGTCGCTTTTTTATTCAAGGCCCTTTATTGTTGCTTCAGTCGCGCGTACATACGTGCCGCTGCGACCGCACACGCACGCCTGGGAGACGCCGTGTGTGCATTTACGCCATTCATACAAGAAGCCCATGCACCACAATACAAGCGTGTGCGACATCGATTCCGCAAACTCCGAGCGTTGCCGTCTGCTGCCCCCTGCCCCGACCTACCGTTGATGACCCGTGTGCTCCTTGCAAAAAGCCCGTGTAAGTCCTTCAGCCCACAACAATCCTGCAAGTGCGTCTGCCCCGCCCATTGCCAATGCTATCGACCAGCGCCCTTTATCAATGTCCAACCCCATGGCAGCGAGCCCAGGACCTGGCCGGGGTGTTATCAATCATCGGTGTCAGGGCTGCCAAGACCAGCCGCAACGTTGGCGTGCCAGGCATGCATATGCGAAAGGGGCCAGCCATGCGCGCGCGTGCCCAGACCCCTGGGTGCGCACACACCGCCGTCACAGCCAGAAAACACCAGACCGTTAGTTGATGATGAGTAGCACTCATGACACCCCGCCCCACAATCCCGCCACGTCGGATTGCCTTCCAACTGAAACACTGAAACCGGTGCGTGATGCGTGGGACACCCACACCCATTACGCGAACGCACTAACGTACGTGTGCGCGTGGCCGGTAGCATGATATGGTTGCCGTACAGCTGCGCGTGTGCCGCCAGCAGCTGGGCGCAGCACGCATGTGGAATCCCCTGAAGCTACCCACGCCATCCAATGGCCCGCCGCACGGCATGTCTGCCGCTGCCGCCTGCTGTCTTAATCAAGGCCACACACAAACATGCGCACACGCACGCGGCGGTGCACAAGTCTCTCGCCACTTCTCGCTCCCACACCTCACAAACGACACAACCATCGATCACGGCACGCCATAAATCGAGCCGCCCGCAGGCAGCTCCAACCTCCCCCGCCACCAGCCTCTCCGCATGCAAGCAGGGCCACTGCCGCACGCATCGCCGCCACCGTCCCTATCTATGTGCATGTCTATATAGCAGCTAGCCGCATGCCCGTGCCCGCACACAAAGACGCGAGCGGGGCACGGGGGACGACGATCTCTCATCAGGAAACCGCACGCTCACACCGCTTGGCCTCTGCAGTCAGGCCAGGCGATCAGATCAGCCCCGGCACCAACCTTGCGCCGTAGGGCGGGATCAAAACCGATTACTAATTTTGGAGTATGGATGATATGCATGGAGGGCCGACGAAAGCAAATGCATAGCGCTGACGCAGCCAACAGCCGATGCGATGCGACCGCTCGAGGCGTCGGGAGACCCTCAGCCCCATGCACAACCGATGCAGCCGCCAAGGGGAATGATGCAGAAAAGCGAAAAGCCACCACCCAACGGATACAGGTCCCACACACCCGGAGAAGCATCCTTCGTTCCCTGCCGCGCCTGGGCACACAAGCCGAAAATTGGCTCGCTCCTTTCACACCCCGCTCCTCCGCACCTCATGCGCTCTTCCGGTCGGGCGCCAACACACGGCAAAGCCCCGCCTAATTAGCAGGCATATTATGTATGCAGTATTCACGCATAGCTTGGCAAGTCACACATGCGGCACGTCAGGGCGCACCGGCGACTGAGGAGGCCCGCCACGAGCTGCCTCTCGAGCGAGACAGCTTGTTTTGCAGGTCAGAACTGAACGTCTTCCGTCAACAGAAACGCACACACAACTTTGACACCATATGCAGCCTCTGGGGGCTTGAACGAACCCGGGCGTGCGTTCTTTGACGGTATGGCTCGAGCCCATAGTTAATGCGGTTTCTTCCTAGTGTGGCTGCTACCACAAAACGCAACAGCTGTTCTTTTCTCTGTTCGAAATGCGCGCACATCTTTTGTTTTCTTGCTTTACGAAATAACGCAGCCGCAACGGCCGCACCCAGGCATTGCCTTCTGGCCACCCTCCGGCAGATCGCCTTCCTGCGCGCCAGCACCCGCCTCGTCCCCCCGACGCCGGCCTCCGCTCGCGAGCCGAGACATTCCGGGACCGCCCGCCGCAGTGCCCGACGCGGTCGCAACCATCCCGGGCTCTGCCGGGCCCACGCCCAGCCCCACGACCGCGCCGCTGTGCATGCTGCCACGCGGCGAAGACTCACTGCCCGCCGCGCCGGCCACGCCCGCCGCCGCCACCCGCACGAAGCTGCGGCGGCCGCTCCGCATCGCCGAGAACGCGCCGAACCCGAACGCGCGCGGCGTCGGCGCAGACGCCTCCGCCTCGCCCGCCGCCGCCGCGCCAGCATTTAATGACGCGCTGGCGTTGGCGCCGGTGGTGGCGACGCTGGCGGCGGAGCCGCGGCTACCGGTGCGGGCCATGGCGGCGGCGGCGGCGCTGCCGCCACCGCCGCTGCCACCGCCGCCGCCACCGCCGCCGCCGGCGCTGCCGCCGTGCGTTGAGGTGTCCACGTCTGCCAGCAGGCGCAACATGGAGGGGCCGGCGCCGGCGCCGCGGGTGCTGAAGGACAGGCTCTTGGGCGCAAGCGGTGCCGACGCGCCGGCGCCGCCGCCGGCGCCGCCGCTGCTGTCCGTTGAGGCGCCGATATTGATTTCGCCCCCACCGGTGCCTGCGCTGTTGTCGCTGGTGCGTTGGTGGAACAGGGCTGCCGCGTCGGCTGCCGCGTCTGTGCTGCTAGCAGCCACTGCGCTCGCGGCCCCACTGCCGGCGCCAGCAGCAGCAGCAGCAGCAGCGGCTGCAGCCATGCCCGTGCCCGTGCCTGTGGGGGTCGTGCCGCCGGCGTTGCTGGTGGCGCTCGAGGTGCCGGTCAGCGCCTGAAGGCTGCTGGTGGCACGGGTTAGCGCAGTGGACCCCTGGCGCTGCGGCTGTAGCAGCTGTAGCGGCGGCGGCGATTGGAAAAAGGTCGGGTGCTGCTGCTGCTGCTGCTGCTGCTGCTGCTGCTGGCGCGGCGTCGCGGCGCCGCTGGCCAAGCTGGGTGTGCCAGTGCCGGCGGGCGTGGGCGTGGCGGCGGCGGAGGCGGGTCCTACGGACAGGGTGCCGGTGTAACCGGTGGTCCCGGTCATCGCCGATGTAGGGCCCGACGACACCGGGCCCCACGCGGTGCCGCTCGCCGCCGCCGCCGCCTCCGCCAGCCCCGCCGCCGCCACGGCTATGGTCGCGGACGCGGACACCGACGTCGCCAGCGGCGCGCTAACATTGCGCGAGCCGTGGCTGGCGCCGCCGCCGCCGGTGCCGCCGCCGCCCGCCGCGGCGGCGACATTGCCGCCGCTGCCGCTGGACTGCGGCGGCGACGCCGACGCGGCCAGCGCCGCGCCGGGGCGGTGCGATGAGAGCGAGTGCGAGCGGGAGGACGACCGCGTGCCGATGGACGGCGGCGGCGGCGGCAGCGGCGGCATGCCCGACCGGTTGGTACTGGCGGGGACCGACATGCGACCGAACAACATCCCGCCGTACCTGCCGGCGGCGGCCACGCCGCCCGAGTCAGCGGCGGCGGCTGCCGCCGCCACGGCGGCGGCGGTGTTGGCGGACCAGAGCGACGAGCCGTAGGAGGCGGAGACGGTGCGCGAGGTGCCGGGGGCGGTGGTGGAGGGCGTGGGGATGGTGGCGAGCGCGCCCGAGGTGGTGGCGGTGTTGGTGGAGGTGCTGAGCAGCCGGCCGCCGCCTACCACCATGCCGTACAGCTCGTGCGGCGAGGTACGGCTGGGCTGCCGCGACACGTGGCCGCTGCTGATGGGCTGGCTCACCTGCGGGCTGAGCAGCGCGCCCGCGCTGCTGAGCTGCGCGCTGAGCCGCGCGCTCTCCTCCATCCCGGGCGGCGGCGCCGCCGCCGCGCCGCCGGCGGCGCCGGCGGCGTGCTGCGAGTGCAGCGTGGGGTGCAGCGTGGGTTGCGGCGGCGCCGCGGCGGCGCCGGTGGAGGTGCTGGCGGTGGTGCCCGCGGTGGCGGTGGAGGCGGCGGAGCCCGAGGGCGGCGAGGCGGCGGAGAGGGGGTTCTGGTACATGCGAACGCTGGAGGGCACGACGGCGCCGGCGGCCGAGCTGGACCCGGCGGCAGACGCGCGCGCCGCCGCCGCCGCCGTCGCCGCGGCCGCGTTGACGGCGGCGGTGAAGTGGCTGTGGCCCGACGGCCTCGCGCCCGGCGCGGCGAAAGCGCTTGGCAAGCCCGGCTGGGCCGGCGCGGCGGTCAGGCCGGTGCTGGGGGCGGCAGTGGCTGCGCCGCCGCCGCCGTGGCTGGACCCTTGCGCCGCCGGCCCGGTGGCGGAGGCGCCAGATGATGAAGCCCCGCCGGCGATGGAGCGCAACCCCGGCGGGACCACGAATGACGACCCCAGCGCGCCCGCCGCCACGCCGCCGCGGATGGCGAAGTGGCTGCTGTGGTCGTGCGGCGAGAAGGGCGTGTCCGCGCCTGGCGTCAGCGACGGCGGCTGCGACGAAGACGGCTGCGAAGGAATCTCCACCGTAGGCCGCACCGGACGCGCTGCGGCGGCTGCGTCGGCGTCGGCCCAGCCGGGCGCCGCCAAGGTCGCCGGCGGTGCCGCCGGGGCCGCCGCCGGCGCCGGAGGGTGCAGGTGGCCCACCGAGCTGCCGCGCGGGACAAGCACGGGCGCCGCGGTTGAGGAGGTGGCGGCGGCAGTGGCGGATGCGGTCCGGGCCGCGACGCCGCCGCTGGACCTGTCATCACTGGGCGCCGGCGCCAGCGGCGGCGGGCGCGGCGGGGCAGCGGCGGCGGCGCCGCCGCCAGACCAGGAACCCGTCGGCGCCGCGCCTGCCGGCGACGTCGACGGCCGTGACGGCGGCGGCGGCGGCGACGGCGGGGTCGTCGCCGCCACGAAGCTGACGGCGCCCGACGAGGACGACGCGGGGGCGTGCGGCGGCGTGCTGCCGCTGACGGGCGTGCCCACGGAGCGCGACGGCGTACCGCCGCTGGCGGCGCCCGCCGCCGCCGCCGCCGCCGCCGCCAGCTCGTACTCACGTGGCGGGCGTGCCGTGCCGTACAGCATGTAGTGGATCTCAGCCGCCACCTGGGGCATGCTGGGTCGCTCCAGGGGGTCGTGCCGCCAGCAGGCCTCGATGAGGCCACGGACCCGCGGGTCCAGGTCGGGCGGCAGCAGCGGCCGCCGGCCCTCCACCAGCATCCTGCGGGTCGGAGGGCACACAAATACAACACGCGGGCTCCTTTAATGCTAGTATCATTGTGACAGCTGCTCGTGGCTGGGTAGCACCAGCACCGCGTAGCATCGGCGGCACGGCACATGGCACCAGCCGCCAGAAAACCAGGCACCAGACTACAGGTACGCGCCAAGGAAAGCTGCACAGCATCGGTACGGTACGGCACAAGCACGGCACGAAGAATGGCACGAAGGCTTGGGCACGCACGGCACGGCACGCATAGCACGGCACGTGGACCTAGGCACGCACGGCACGCGGCGCACCGTGTGAAGCCGAAGCCGTCCCGGCCCGCCTGCGTGTGGCTGATGAGCGTGCGGCACATGACCTCGAACACCATGATGCCGTAACTGAACACGTCCGCCTTCTCGTTGTACGGCTGCTCCTGCGCCACCTCGGGGCTGCGGGGCGCGGGGCAGGAAGTGAGGTGAAGCGAAGTGGAGGGCGGGGGGAAGGCGCGAGGCGCGAGGGGAGTAGTGGGCAGGGGCGCAGTTGGCACGGGTAACAGGAAGAACATAACCCGGATTATCATAAACCCTACCTCATGTAGATGCTGGAGCCACATTGGCCTGCGGGCAGCACAACCATCAACAGCAGTGCGGGTCGCAACGTGAAGGCAGTGCAGGGCGCAAGAGTGCGAGGGCAAGGGACACACATAACAGTCGCCCTCAAGCCGCAGACCGCGCACACTCTCCCCACCCACGCCCACGCCACGCCCAGCCCCACACAAGCACATGCCACCACAGCCAGCCCGCACGCGCCCGCACCCACCGCTCAGCGGGAACACGCGCTCAATCACGGGCAGCCCCGCAATCTCCAGGCCGCCACTGGGCGTCGGCGCCATCGCCGCCGCCGCCGCCGCGGTCGCCGCCGCCGCCGCGGCGGCGGCGTCCACCTCCGCCGCCGCAGCAGCCGCCACCGCAGCCTCAACCGCCGCGTCGCCGCCGGCGCCGAATGGCGTGCCGGCAGCGCCGCCGCCGCCGCCGCGGCCGCCGAAGGACAGCGACCGGTGCTTCTGACCAATGGGCACGCGGCTGGGCAGCGCAGCGGCGGACATGGGCCCCGCCGTCCCCGTCACCGCCGCCGCCGCCGCCGGGCCCGGGCTCACAGGCGTCGCCACCAGGCCCGGCACGCCGCGCGCTCCCAGCCCAGGCTGCTGCGGCGACGCGGCTACAGCCGAGGACGCCGGCGCGTCCGCGCCTGCTACAGTCGACGCTGGCGAGTCGGCAGCGTCGGTTCCAAGGCGCGGACAGGAGGAGCGCCGCACAACGCCCGAGGGGCCGCTTCCAACGTCGCCGCGGCCGCGGCCGCCGCCGCCGCCGGCGGTGGCAGCCTCTGCCGCCGCACCACCCCTGCCGCCGCGCCCCGCGCCGCCGCCGCTTCCGCCCGCGGCCTGCTCGGCAATGCCGGTGGACGCGCGGTGCCGTGTGAACCATGCCTGCAGCGGCCACCGCCCCGACGAGCTACTCGTCGGCTGCTGCTGCGGCTGCTGCTGCAGCTGTTGCTGCAGCTGCTGCTGCAACAGCTGCTGGGCTTGATGGTGCGAGGGCGAGGGCGGCGGCAGGCCGGCTGGGTACGGCGCCTGGTGTGCTACAGCCGCTGCCGCCGCCGCCGCCTCGTCGCCGGGCGATGCGGCCGCGTGCAGGCCGTGCAGCGGCAGCGACGACAGCGGCTGAGACTCCGATGTACGACGCAGCTCGTACAGCAATGACCCCTGGGACAGCGGTCCCGATGCCGTGGGCAGGAGGCCGGACGCCGCCGGGCCCTGCCGGCGACCGGACGAGGGCACCACGGGTGCCTGTGTCGGCTGCGTGCCGCCGCCGCCGCCTCGCCCGAAAATGGCGCCCAGGTTTGCCACGAAGCCGCCCCCGCTCTGCTTTGCGCCGCCGCCGCCACTGGCCGCCATGTGCTGCTGGTGCTGCTGGTGCTGCTGCGGTTGGTGGTGGTGGTGGTGCTGGTGATGTGGATGCGGCGGTGTGCGGTGGCTGATGCTGGCAGCGGCCGCGGCCGCGGCAGCAGCTGCAGCGGCGCCCGAGGTGCTCGCGCTGTCGTGCGTGTGTCGGTGCATGAGGGCGAGCTGTGAGCTCAGCGGCTGCTGGTGCGTCTGGTGCGTCTGGTGCGTCTGGTGCGTCTGATGCGAGTGCGCGGGGTGGAGGCCGGGCGGGGAGCTGCCCAGGGGCGGCGTGTGGGGCTGTGACGGGACCATGGGCGGTGTGTGGGGCTGGCGGTAGGTGACGGGCTGAGGGCCGCCGTATGCAGCGGCTGCGAGGGGGCTGCTGATGCCGGTGGGGCCGGTGGGCGAGGGGCGGGTGTACACCTCGGGGCTCTGCAGGCGTGGCGTGTATTGCATGGGTGTAAATAGCATGTAAGATTGCCAGGGAAAAAAGAACAATTTACTAGGGAAGGAAAGGAAACCTTGCGTGGGGCGTCTAGAAATCAAGATAGACACATTGCGCTCCACGTGGCACGCACCGGCATGGAATGGAGGGGGCTGGATGTTGTCTCGCCCCGATGCTGCTGAGTGGCCTGCCGTTGCGGCTGAAGGTGCTGCTGCATGTGCACGTCACCGGCCGGGCCGCCCGACTCCTGCTGCTGCTGTTGCTGCTGCAGCAGCTGCTGCAGGAGCGCCTGCTGCTGCTCCAGCCGCTGCGCCGTGAGCAGCGCAGGCGACACGGGCTGTAGCAGGGGGCCCGAAGTGACCGACGTGCGCCGGAAGCCCCCCTGCCCGCTGCTGTAGGCGGCGGCGGCCGCCGCGATCGCAGCCGCTGCGGCCGCCGCCGCGGCCGCATTCGCGCCGCCGCCCCCCGCAAACGAGCCGGTGCTGCCGCCCCCGGCCCCTCCAGCGGCGGCGCCGGTGGCCGACGCCACACGCGGTGACGCCGGCCACACGCAGCCGGCGGCGCTGCCCGAAGTCAGCAGCGCCGCCGCCGCCGCGGTGGCGGCGGCTGTAGCATCCGAGGCCCGGGGCGAGGCGATCACGAACCCCGGTGCGCTCGGCAGGCGGTGCAGCGAGGACGAGGCGCCTACAACAGCCGCCAGGGGAACGCTGCTGCTGACGTCCGTGCCCGACGAGGGGCCGCCGCCCCCGCCGCGCGAGGCTGTAGCGGCTGCAGCTGCGGCAGCCGCCGCGGCGGCGGCGGCTGCTACAGCCGCTGCCGCCAGCGCCTGGCTGTTCGCGGACAGCGGCCCCGCCGCGCCGCCGGCGCCGCCGCGCCACGAGCTCAGGCCGCTGTTGAGGCCGCTGCCGGGGCCCGTGCCGGTGCCGGTGCCCGTCCCGGTGCCGGTGCCGCCGGCGCCGTCGATTGAGGCACGCACGCGCACCGCCGCGTCCAGCAGCGCGGGCGGCAGCATGATGGAGCCGTCGTCGCTGACGCGCGGCGTCTGGAACACGCCGGCGTTGGAGGCGCGCGCCACCCGCGAGTTCACGCGGATCATGGGCCGGTGGTGCACCGCCTTGACCGTCTGCGCGCAGGGCACACACACACAATTCAGAACACAATCAGTTCAGGGAAGCGCGTGCGAGTGCGGGGGCAGCGGCATTGCTTGCTCAAATGCGCAGGCAACGGAAGCAGCGGCACCGAGCGCCGCCCGGCGCGCATGGTACGGCAATGCGCGGTATGTACGTTACGCACCCGCTCGTATTCCCAGGCACGCACGAGGGGGACGAGAGCCCCAGAGGGGAGACCCTATGCTCACCTGGTGCAGCCCAAAGTCGCACAGCTTGGCAGCGAGCCGCGCCGGGGGCGGCGGCGATAGGAGCGACTGCGGCTGCGGCGGCTGCAGCTGCTGCGGCTGCGGCCGCCCCAGCAGCACGTTGGCCGGCTTGATGTCTGCGACGGCGACGGCAGGCGGAAGAACAGAATTGCGTGATTTGATACATTATCTCATATGGACGCAACCGTGTCCGCAATAGCCACGGGGGGCTGGCCGGCGGTGGGCGTGAGGTGCGCACTGCACCACGCACTGGACACCAGCGGCGCATGGGCGGCTACCCCCGCCGCGCCCCCCTCCCCACAAACACGCCCCCGAGCTGCCGCCCGCCACGCACCTCGGTGTATGACCACGGGGTCGCGTGCGTGCAGGTAGGCCAGAGCCTCGGCAATCTGTTGGCAGGGGAGGGGGCACATCAAGGGCGGTTGCAAAGATGGTTGGGAAAGCGGTACAGGATGCACATGAAGGGGGGTAGGCGTACATGCGACGGTTGCTTTAATGCGAAGTGGGCTCAGCAGTGGGCATGCAGTGCCCTGACCGCGCGCGGAGCGTCGGGCGCACGCCCACATACCGTACTAGCAGAAACCCTCGCACCCACGCGCACAATCCGCGCCCACGCGCCGCACTCCGCACCCACGCACGCGCGCACACTCCGCACCTGCAGCAGCCACGTCACACCCTCCGCGTCGCTGTACAGGGGCTGCCGCGGGTCCCGCATCTGCTTGCTGATTATGTGCGCCAGAGACGCCCCCTGTGCGAGCATAACGCCAGCAGTAACAGCAGCGGGGTTGCAGCGGTTGCAGTAGGGTATGGCAGGGCTGGCGGCGGTTGCCGACAAGGCGGTTGCAGAGCAGGCGATTGCAGAGAAGGCGGTGGTTGCCCAGAAAGCGGTTGCAGAGCAGGCGGCGGTTGAAGAGCAGGCGGTGGTTGCTGAGACGGCGGTTGCCGAGAAGGCGGTGGTTGCTACGACGGCGATTGCAAGGCCACGCCCGCATGCGCAATCCTCTTTCCACGCCTCGCTGAACGGTTGGCACGCGGACTTGTTCCACACTGCCCAAACTACCCGCCAACTCGCAAATGACTCGCGCCGTGCCGCCCCCCCGCACCCCCCCACACACCTCCAGGTACTCCATGATGAGCGCATAGGTCGCCTGCTGGCCGCCCGCCCCGCCCGGCACCTGGCACAGCGTGTGGCACCGAACGATGTGCCTGCGTTTGCGGCACGCGACAACACCAGCGGGTGCCGTTCGTCTTCAGCATCATCATCAGCAGCAGGGCAGGACCAGCAGCAGCAGGAGCAGTACCAGCCATGACAATTGGACACGTGCGCAGCGCACGCCGTGCAGGTGTGGCCCCGGCCGAGGCGAATTGCTTGGATGCTTTGTGGAAACCCGTCTCTGCGGCCAGCCCTCCTAACGCCGCTGACACGGCGCCGCTGCTTGCTCAGCCTCCCGCCATCCCCATGCCCCCCTCAAGCATTCAGTAGCCACGGCGGGCGGTGCAAACCACCCGTCACTACCACCGCCACCGCTGGCCACCGCTGCCGCTGCCGCTATCGCCGCTGCCTGTGCGAACTCACGGGTGGTCCAGGGAGGAGAGCAGGTTGGCCTCCTTCAGCAGCATCCGCACCACCAGCTTGTGCGCCGAGAACTCGGGTCGCAGGACCTGCGTGTTATGCAAGGAGTGAGTTGGCGGTTGGTGGGCACGGGGGCTCGGGCGGGACGGGCGCGTCGCTACTTGGGGGGGAGGGTGGCGGAGGGGCCGCGAGCCCGCGGCCCCTGCTGATCACAGCCCGGCTGCCGCAGGAAACCGGCCCGTGCGGTCGTCACAGGGCGCTGAAACGGCGTGACAGAGCCACAGCAACCCTCAGCGATCACGCAGCGCGCGGGGGGTCTGCACTGTCGAGCGAGTGCGGCGGTTGGCCGCGCGCGCAACAGCGGGCCGCGGGGCGCGGCCCCCGGCGGTGGCGCCTTTACATCTCCAGTGGCGACAACCCGGGATACGACTGAAAGCTGACGCGCACCTGACACCCGCTGAACCGTCCCTCTCGCCCCTGCCTAATGTTCTCGTCGAGCCTCCACCGCGCGCTGCCAGCGACCGAGGCGAGCTTACGCCCGTCAACCGCCGGCTTGCCGCAACCTCTGAACGCGCTTTTCGGCTTCCCGGGGCTAGCTGTACGCACCTTGCAAGCTACCAGCTTGCCGTTCAGCAGTGCCTTATGGACGATGGCGAACGTGCCGCTGCCAACCACGCGCCCGAGCTTCAGCTTAAGCGGCTGTGCGGTCGACGAGTGCGCCTGCTGCGAGGAAGACGACGACGACGCGGCATTACTGCTCGATTCCATTCCATCTTCCAGGAAGTCGCTCTGCTCCGGCGTCTCAGGTCTTCGCGCGGCGCCGAGGGCCGCGTTCTCATGGCCCGTCTCCGCCTCAAATGCGGACGTGTTTTGCGCCGCATGCTGTGCATCTGATTCAATATTCATTTTGGGCGCTTCTGGCCGCTGCCAGAAACACTGCTCAAGGGCGTTGTGCCAGGCAAGCCTGGCTCACAAGCCCGCTTGCGACGCGAGCCATTTAGTCAAGGAAAGATTTCATAGCTTGCGTGCTTCAACTTTGCCGGCTATAAAGAAGCAAATTTGCATATGACGAGCAGCGTGCTTGCGGTCGTCAGCTGCGCTGCGAAAACGCAGCTATAATCATATTGTTGTAAATGATATTCACTTAATGAATTGTATTGCCGCTCAAGCGCTAGGTAAGAGGGCTGCGGCAGAATTGTTTTTGCTGCCAATGGGCTGCTCCAACATGTGCTCCCTTTACAGATAAACATGGAGAAGTAGGCGTTTGAGGCAAGGCAAATTCAGGACACCACCTCCGCTTGCGCTTTCCCTCGAAACCGTCGTCATGCAGGGCCATGTTCGGGCTTGTGGCTCTCCCTGCAAATCAGGTGCTACATACATATAGGCAATATCCCGTAGAACCTACTGCCCTACCCTCCGTGCCCAAGCGGGCTGTGAGCGGGCCGCACTCTAACGGCTCCCGTAGCTGCCACCTGCACGCAGATCGGCGTCCCTCAAGCAGTGTTGCATATGTGCGTGGAGTTTGTATTGTTTGAAGCAGATTCGGGGCGAGGAGAGCTGGAAACGAGTATTCCTGGCATCGACCGACATGACGACACCGACTTTCCGCTTTACGCCGGGCATCTCCATCGTGCATATGGCCGCCTCTTTAATATTGGAGCGTGCGACAGCATGTCGCTCAGGAGGCGGTAAGGCCGCGGGAAGGTGGCGCCGTTAGGACGGTCGTGTCGGCGAGGTGGCTGCGCCTGGCTGCGCGAACACGCATTCGACAGTTAAGGCGCGCTCGCCATTCCGCGGTCGGCAGCCGTGTGCCCCATTTCACCGCGTCCGCGTCCCCCCAGACGTACTGGCATGTTGTTGCTCCTGCCAGTTATCCACAAAACTAAATGACGCGGCGTGTGTCAGTCTTGTCACGCACCCGAGAGGGCTTACCTGGCTTCACGTCCCCGCTTGCCCCTGCCTGCGTGTCACAATCGGGAGAGGGCTGCTGCCCCGTTTGTGCATGTGTGCCTGCGGTGGTTCCCGTGTGGTCGCTGGCCTGCTGTGTTGCTGGGTCAGTGCGCGTGGCCGTTTGGTTGGGTGGGCGTGTGGGGCGGCCGATTAGCAGCTGCCTGTGTGCCATGGTCTGCATGGGGCCCGGGACCCGGTCTGCAGTGTGCCTGCGCTTTGTTGTGCTGCGCCTGCGGTGGTTCCCATTGTAGCGGTGGCCGCGGTGGCCGGTGGGTGACGGTCGGCCGGTGGCCAGGAACAAAAGGCAAAACAGGGCAGGCAACGAAGGGTGAGTCCCCATGCGGCCACGCGTGCCGGATGCAGGCCTGCAGGATTGTCGTACGTCGAGGGCGCTTGATCCCAAGGAGCTGAGTCAGCTGACTGCTGGTACCATACACGTTCCAAGGGGCGTGTCCATTCCTCGGAACCCCTGGTACCAAGGGCGATGAACGGAGCATGCACACGACACAGGACTCAGCACACGACACAGGAAGCTGTAGCAGGAATGCCGGTACAAGGACTTGATGACTAGCCAGGGACCGCTTGCGGGGTTATCGTGGAGCTGTGTAGGTTTACCTGCCACATCCTCCCCCCTTTTGGTCTGGACGTCGCGGCCAGACCTAGCCGTCCCGGCTCTGTGTGCCTCACTCACGAACTCGCCGACCATGTTAGCGAAGTGCTTTCGAAACGCGAATGCGAATATGGATGATTAACGTTATTCCACGTCGCGATATGGACTTGCATCATATCGCCAAATCGATGCTTCTAAGTCCGTCGAATGGGGACGCACAGGTCCAAGGGGCGTGTCCATTCCTCGGAACCCCTGGTACCAAGGGCGAGGATTCTAAGTCCGTTGAATGGGGACGCACAGGCCTTCACCGACATTCATCCGTTTCCCGGGGTCGAATCCGGTATCTCGTGAGAGGTCGCGGAAAGGGTCCCAATGCGTACAAGGACTTGATGAGTAGCCAGGGACCGCTTGCGGGGTTATCGTGGAGTTGTGTAGGTTTTACCTGCCACAGAAGCGCACCAGGGGAGCACACATCTTCTGAAGCGCACAGGACTCACAGGAACCCACAAGTCGCCGGCTCGCCGCATGGCGGACAGGACCGTGCCGCCACCGTGGTAAGATGTGAGCTTGGTGGCGGTAGGAGGGTGGATGAATGGATTACACCAGAGCGGTCCCCGTGCTGTCGTCTGCTGTTGCGTGCGGCATTGTGTCGCCCAGCCATCCCGCTGCGTTTGTGGAGTGGACAGGTCTGGCTGATGGCGAAGTGTTTGCTAGTGGAAAGGTGGCGATGACGGCGTCTTGCATTCGCATTCACTAGCAAGCACTTCGCTGACAGCTCAGGGGGACGACATGACAGAAGGCCGATACAAATGTTGTGACCAAACGGCCTGACGGAGACGGAAGCCTCGCGGTCTACGCCGGAACCGTACGCCGCTGTTGTGGCATGAGAGTTGGAAACCGCGGACGGTGTGGTCAAGTGTGGCGACTGCACGGTGCGAATGCGAGGGTGGATGCAGGTGGATGCCGCGTGCCGGCGCGAACTGCACCCGCGTGGTGTGTATTGCCGCCATGATGCATGCCGAGGCGCCAGAGCAATAGGCAATAGTGCATTCGGAAGTTGCACAGAATAGGAATAGACCGAGAATAACGACATCTGGGCACAGCCCTTAGGGAAAAACTCGAGTATGTTTCGTGGGTCAAAGTTTTCTTTCTGGGCGAGGGCCCTTCCCGGAGGCTGCGACTGCCGTCGACTTAGGAAATGACGCAGCGCATGTGTACGAATGTAAATATGAATTATACGCGTGGCGCTTGTGTGAGCGGCCGCTGGAAGCCAGGCACGGAGTGAAGAGTACCCGGCGTTGCGAGCTGCGCGACCATGGAACGCTCGAATGAGCTCAGCTTCAGTGTCCGCAACAGTGGCGAGCAGGGTGGTGCACCGGGCCTCGGGAACGGCGCGCTGGGCGTTGGCGACCTCCAGGTATATACATTTCTTGTACATGCTGCGAAGAGCCGAAATTGTGTTTAAATTGCTGATGTGTTTACGCTCATGCATGCAGCTCCTGGCCGGGAAAGAGCTCGAGGCACGCCTTCAGGTGAAAATTTGCAGTGATGACTGGGTTTGCGAAGCACGTATGCATATCGCTCTGTCGTCTACCAGCGATTACAGCGTTAGGCGATGCAAATCAACGACGGCCTCGCCGCTTCCCGGAGCCCGCTGGGGCGGGGGGCCGCTTCGGGGGTGCTGGCGCGGGCGCTGGCGGGGCGCAGTCCACGCAGCGCCCCGGCAGCTCATGCGCATTGAACACCAACCACGCCACAGGTCCATGAGCGGATTGGCGGTGGCTCCACCGCACGCGTGTATCGGGGCACGCTGGATGGCGTCACACCCGTGGCGGTCAAAGTGCTGCATCCGCACGCCGCGCAGCGGGAGGCGACGCTCCAGGTGCGGCGGCGGCTCTGTTGACCGGCGCCCCGCGGCGGGCCCCGGAGCTTGAGCGGTTGAGCCACTGCAGAGGGAGGCAGCACCGATGCTGTTGGCCGCTCTGTCACATGGCTTGCCATACTTTTATACAATCCCGTCACGCGCCGTGAACCCTCCCCACAGGAGTTCCTGCGTGAGGCGCAGATTCTGGCGCGCCTGCAGCACAAGTGCGCGTGCGGTGGCGCCGGGGGCGGGGGATTGACTGTCCGTTGCCGGGATAGCCTGCTGTGTCCAAATATCTAAATGTCCCCCACGGATGTCTCGCGTGCTGCGGCTTCTGCTGCGGGGCTGCTGCTGACCGGGACCGGGTAACGATCCAAATGCCGGCGGGCACGGCCGCCGCACGGCACCCATGCGCCATGCGCCATCGCCCTTTTCGTGCGTCACATGCCCGCCGCTGTGCACGCACGCACGTACGCACGCATGTGACGCACGCACGTGACCGTGTATGCATCATGTATGCCTGCCTGCCTGCGTGCAGGCACATCGTGAAGCTGCACGCGCTGGCGCACCTGCCGCCCAGCTTCGGCGGCCTGCCCACGCGGCGCTTCACGTGGGGCATCGTGACCGAGTACATGGATGTGGGTCGGGTGTGGGCGGCGCCGGGGCGGGGGCGGGGGCGGGGGTGGGGGTCCATGCAGATTAATTAGGAGAGATGATGGGGGGGGGCGGGAGGGCGTTGAGGGCGCGGGAGGGCGTTGCCCTGAAGTGTGTGAGCCGGAGGGCGGGAGCGCGGGGAGGCTGGAGGGCTGGAAGGCGGGAGGGCCGGGGCGGGCGTGCTCGTGGCATGTGGGCTGGACTGAGGCAAGGGCACGAGTGGGGTGGGCGCTGCTGCCGCCGACTCGACCCGACTTAATAACGTTGCGACGCGCGACGTCACGCCCTGCTGCTACCCCCTCCATCTCATCTTGACTGGTCATGAAGGGACATCCCCGCTCCGCGTCCTCCCCCGCGCAAAGCCCCCACCCCCGTCCTAATCAATGATGAATCCCAACCCCCGGCGCCCCTGCCTGCTCGCCACGCTGCCGCACCGCACAGGCCGGCGCCATGACGCGCATAGTGCAGGACGCCGCCAAGGCGCACAAGCAGCAGCAGCGCGCGCGGCAGCAGCTGGCGGCGGCGGCCAGCGCCTGCGCCACCCCACACGGCGGCCCCGAGCGCACCGCCTCGCTGCGCGCGCTCAAGGCCAGCCTCTCCTTCCTGCGCCGCTCTCTCACGCTGCAGCACCGCGGCGGCGACGCGGGCGGCGGCGGCGGAGGAGGCGGCGGCGGGGGAGGAGGCGGAGGCGGCGATGCGGGCGGGACCGGGGGAGCAGGCGGCGGGCCGGTGGCGGTGGCCGTGGGCGCCGCCTCAATGCACGGACTCTTAGTCAGCCCGGTGCGGGGCCCCGGCGGCGGCGGCGGGCTGGTGGGCAGCCGCATGAACTCGCTCACGGCGGCGGCGGCGGCGGCGGGGGCGGCGGCGGCGCACGACCACTCTGGCGGCGGCGGCGGCGGCGGCACGGGCAGCGGCGGCCTGGCGGGCATCGTGGTGCCGACGCTGCCGTACAGCGACCGCGAGGCGATGGTGTGGTGCATGGAGCTGGCGCTGGCGCTGCAGTTCCTGCACGCGCAGACGCCGCCGGTGGTGCACAGGTGGGGGCGCGGGCACCGGTGCACAGGATGCCCGGCGGGCTGGGGCGGTGGGGTGGTGGGGCGGTGGGGCGTGGGCTGGGGGTGGGTGGGGTGGCAGGGCGGGGCGGTGGCCATCCGGTGCGGCGCAGCATGCGTGATGGATTTGAAGGGGGGGCTTGCAAGGATGTTCGGGAAAGTGGTACGCGCGGGGTGGTGGTGGTGGTGGGAGAGTGCCGCAGCAGGGAGTGACAGCAATGCCAACCCCAACCAACCCCAACCAACCCCAACCGCCCACACCCCAACCGCAACCAACCGCCCACACCCCAACCGCAGAGACATCAAGACGGAAAACGTGCTGATGGGCACGATCCCCGGGACCACCGCCCCCGGCGGCTTCGCATCCTGCGCCGGCGCGCCCTCGCTGCCGCTGCAACGTGGCGGCAGCCTCAGCCGGCCGGCAGCGCTGGCGTCCGGGGGCAGCGGCGCCCTGCCGGCCAGCGTCGCCGCTGCCGCGGCGGCGGCCGCCGCCGCTGCCGCCGCGGCGGTGGGCCGCGAAATGGGCGGCGGCGACAGCCGCGCCGCGCACGGGCTGGCTCGGCGCGTGATGTCGATCCAGGCGGCCGCGGCGGCGGTGGCGGCGGCGGGCGAGGCGGCGTCTCGCGCGGCGTCGATGACGCTGGCGCAGCGGCCGGGCGCGGGGCGGCCGCTCACGGCCAAGCTGTGCGACTTTGGGCTGCACGTGGTGCGTGTGTGTGTGTTATTGACAGCAACAGCGTGTGTGTGTGTGTGTGTGTGTGTGTGTGGATGCGGGCCGTGCGGTGGCGGGTGGCAGAGGCTGCGGGGGCTGGGGATGGCGTGGGCATGGCGTGGGCATGGGCGTGGGCTTGAGTACGGGGCTTGAGACATGGGCTACACTTAGTGCGTGTGCGTGTGTGCGTGGGTGCGGGCCGTGCGGTGGCGGGCGCCGGGTCGCATGTGGCGGGTGGCGGAGACTGCGGGGACTGCGGGTGTGGGCGCAGTCGCGGGTGTGGGCATGGGTGTGGGCGCGGGCGCAGTGTGGGCCCGTAGCCGGCACGTGGGCAGCGCGGGAGGCTTGGGGTCGGAGGCGGCTTAACTCCAGACCCAGATGTTGGTGGGCGCCCTGCCCGGTGTGGAGGTGACGGTGCGGCGGCCCGCGCGCCGCTTCGCGCCTTGCACCACACCACTCACGCACCCCACTCAACCCACTCCGCTCGGCGCTGCCGCCCCATTGGCCCCCGCCTACTTGGGTTTGGCCCATCTTGGGCTGATGGTCACGTTCTCGGTGTTCCCCCACCACGCCCCCCCGCCCCACTCCGAGGTCATCGGTAACGCCAAGACTGATCTGCTGCAACGACCTGTCAACATCATCTTATCTTCATCAGTCATGAATGGACCCCCCCCCCCCCCACACACACACAGGTTCTCGACGCCTCGCGCCCGGTCGTCAGCGTGCGGCGGCGCTCCTACGAGTACGCCGGCGCCGGCGAGGCCATGGCCGCCGCCGCCGCCGCCGCGCTCACGGCGTCGGGCGCGCTGGGCGCCTCCGGCTACAGCGGCGGCATCGGCTCCGTCGGCCGCCGCTCCGCGCGGCCCTCGGCGGCGGGCGGCCCCATCGGCGGCGGCGGCGGCGGCGGCAGCATGCCGGGCATGGGGCAGCTGCATGGGGCCATGATGATGGGAGGCGGCGGCGGCGGCGGCGGGAGCGGCGGGCGGATGGAGCCGCGGTCGCGGCGCGGGAGCTACATGAGCGCCAAGGGGCCGGAGGAGGTGGTGAGCGGCGGGAGGTGCTGCGCGGGCGTGAGGGTGGGGGTGGGGGCCCCGCGACGTGCGGACGCGAGGCAGCGCGTGGCGGCGCGCGTGTAGAGGGGCGGGAGCCAGCCTGCTTTGTGGGGTGGGTGTGCGGTGCGCCTGAGTCTTATGTTAGCGAGCAAGAGCACAAGTTAAGTACCCTATGTGTGCGTCCCTGGCGTCCGCGGCTGCAGGGTCCGTACCGGAGAGGCGGCTCTCGCGAGGGCGACTCCTTCTCCCGCCCCAACGTACGTTACGTTTGCGTCCGCATTCGCTTGCGTGCCTAGGACTTGCCACAGCAGCACGCGCGGCAGCCACCCGCCGCCGCCGCCCCCAGCGCCCTGCCCCTGCCTGTGATGCCTGCCTGTTGCCGCTGCGCTGCCGGAGCCTCCACACACGCAGCATATGCACCCTCGCAAGCGCCCCCTCGCACACCTCCCGGTGTTTCTGTCCGCTGACCGGTACCTTCACAACCCCTGTACCGCGTTCCCACATCTTTGCAACCCCTCCGTCCACGTCCCGTACGTTTTTTAACCCACGCAGCCCTTCGTGCGGAAGCCCTCCCACCTGTCCCAACTGGACCCCAGTGACGGCGGCGGCGGCGGCGGCGGCCCCGCCCCCATGGCATCCAGCCCGCCCGGCGCCGCCGCCGGCATGGTCACGAGTCGTGCCTTTGGCGAGCAGCGCGCCGGCGGCGGCGACGGCGGCGGCTCCGCCGCCGGCCCCTTCGCTGCCGGCGCCAGCACCGCCGCCGCCGCGGCGGCAGCGTTCGCCGCCGGCAGCGGGGCCGGCGGCGTGGGCGGCAGCCTCGGCCGCATGTCGCCAGGGCTGGCGATGCCTGCGCGCATGGGCAGCGGTCCCTACAGCATGGGCCAGGTGGGCGCGCCCGGCGTGGGCAGCGGCGTCGGCAGCGGCGCGCGCAGCCCCAAGGTCAGCGGCCCCGGCGCGGCGGCCGGCAGCGGCAGCGGCGGCCCCGGCCCCGGCCCGCCGCGCTGGCATAGCGGCAGCTCCAAGCTTCTCGCGCAGCAGGCGCTGGCGGCGCAGTGGCAGGGCGGCAGCCCCGCCGGCGGCGGCGGCGGCGGCGGCGGCGGCCCGCCCGCCGCCGCCTCCGGCGGCAGCTTCGGCCGTGACCTGCTGCCCGGCCCCGGCCAGCCCGGCTACGAGCCGCCGGGCGCCAGCAGCCGCGGCGGCGGCGGCGGCATGGCGGCGGTGCGCGCGTCGCTGGACCTGCTGCTCAAGGGCCGCATGTCGGGCAGTGAGGCGGTGGCGGCGGCCAATGCGGCCGCCTCCGCCGCGCGCGATAGCACCGCCTCCTCCCACTCGCACTCGATCAACGCCGCGGCCGCGCTCGCGCCGGCGCCGGGCTCGGGCGCGGGCCTGGGCGACGGCGGCGGCGCAGCCGCCGCCGCCGCCGCCCTGGCGGCGGACGGCGGCGGCCGCGGCAGCAGCGGCGGCCCGCAGGGCCTGGGCTCGCAGGCGGGGCTGGGCTCGCAGGCGGGGCTGGGCGGCTCGCAGCCGGGCTCCGCGACGGCGCGGGAGTCGGCGCACGGCGCGACGCCGTTCCAGCAGGGCAGCATGTCCGGCGCGGCGCCGGGCGGCGGCGGCATGGGCATGGGCAGCGGCATGGGCATGGGCGGCGGCGGCGGCATGGGCGAGCGCGCCATGGACTCGCTGAGCACGGCGCAGATCATGCTGCAGCTGCAGGTGATGGGATAGAGAGAACGAGCGCGGAGCGTGGCAGGGGGCGGTGCTGGCGGTGTTTGTGTGTGGTCCGGCTGGGTTGCTCCTCCAAGGCCTCCCAACATCATTACTTCATGTTTGATCATGCATGGAACCCCCCGCGCCCCTCCTCTTGCGCCCCGCAGTCCGGCAGCAACGCGCTGCCGCAGGTGCCGCCGCCCAGTGCCGGCGGCCCCGGCTCCCGGCTGCGCCCCTCCTACGCCGGCCCCTCCGCCGGCCCCTCCCTGGACCTGCCCGGACTCCCCCCCTCCCTGCTCATCGCCACGCGCAGCAGCAGCGGCCGCCCAGGCGTGGGCGGCGGCGTGGCCTCGACTGCGGAGAGCCCCGGCGGCGGCGGCGGCGCCGGCGGCGGCTTCGGGGCGGGAGGAGGAGCGGGAGCCGGAGGGGCCGGGGGCGACAAGGGCGGCCGCATGCCGCGGCTGAGTCAGTCGCCCGCCACCAGCTCGCGCGGGACGCGGCTGCGCAGCAACGCGGCCCAGGTGGCGCAGGTGCGGTGCGGTGCGGTGCGGTGCGGTGCGGTGCGGGCCCGCGTTGGGGCGGGGCCGGGTGCGGGTGCAGGGTCGGGGGCAGCGGCAGGGGCAGGGGATTTTGCAACCGTCCTTGCAACTTCTTCGGCCGCCACCCCACGAGCATTGCCTTGCCGTTTGCGCGTGCCCGGCCTCCCTCTATTTGGGTTTGGCATGGTTTAGCTTGGGCTGGCGTTTTCAACCCCCTCCCTCCCTGCCGCCCTCCCTCCCTCGCTCCTCTCACCCTCCAACCCTCCCTGCCTCCCTCCTCGCTCCTCCCACACACACCGCCAGTACCTGGCCATGATGGAGGAGGACCTGCAGCTGGACGTGGTGTCGCGCGCCTCGTCCAGGTGGGGAGGCGGCGGGTGGGGGGGGGGGCAAGTGCAAGGGGGAGGGGTCGTCAATACCAGCCCGAGCTAAACCAAAGAGGGGGGCGCCGGGGCACTGTACGTCACTAGCAGTGGGGTTGTGAATGCCAGCCCAAGCGGGCACAGGGGCACGGGGGCACCGGGGGCGGAGTCAACGCAGGCCTCGGGAGCGGCTGCGGCGCGGTGCAGGTCATTTGTGCTGTGTCGTGCGGCCTCGCTGTGCTGCTACCACCGTACTACTGCCGCATCGTAACTTACGGAGCTCGCTGCCACCGCTGCTGCCACCGTACCGCCACCGCTGCCTTCTCACCGTCATGCAGGGCGCAACAGGAGATGGAGCTGTATGCCGCGGGCATGACCTCTCGCCAGGGCTCGGCGTCCACCGTCGCAACACACGGCGGCGGCGGCGGCCGCAGCGGTACCCCCAGCACACTACTGGGCGGCCCCGGCGGGCCGAGCGGCGCCGGCGGCGGCTCCGCCGCCCTAGGCGGGCTGGGCAGCGGCGTTGGCCTGAACCTTGGCCTGGGCGGCGGCGGCGGCGGCGGCACGGCGTCGACGCGCAGCCTGCTGTCTGCGGGCCCCAGCCAGGCCGCCATGCCGGGCGTGGCGCCGGGCGCTGGCGGCGCGGCGCAGCTGCTGCAGGCAAGCGCGTGTGCGTGTGTGTCGGGTGGGGTGTGGGTATCGGGTGGGGTGAGGTATAGGGTGGGTGGGGGTTAGTGGGTTGGTTGCAGAGATGGTACAAGGATGGTGGGGATGGTGGATGGGGTGGGGCGCGCAAAGCGGTTCAGTCAGCACTCATGGTGTTGACGTAACGGGCGGTTGCGCGCCCAGTGACCAGAGGCCGGGGCTGTCTCAAGCCGCCACTTTTGGGTTAGCTTGGGCTGGTACCGTACTCACAACCCGCCAACCCCGCAACACACACACCTGCCCAACAGGGCGGCGCCTCCGCCAGCCGGCTCAGCCCGGGCAACCTGGCGGCGCGCACCAGCCCGCAGACGGCGCTCACGCGCCCCAGCCCCTCCTCCCAGCACCTCAACATCAACGCCGCCGCCCGCCTGCACGCCGAGTCCAAACACAGCCTGCTCGCCCAGCTGAATGCGGCGGTGGCGGCGCACGCCGCGCCCGGAGGCAGTGGCGGCGGCGGCGCCGCCGCCGCCGCCGGCGCGGGCGCGGGCCCTGGCGGGCCCGCCTCGCCGCGGCGAGGCGGCAGCGTCGGCGGCACCGCCCCCGGCAGCGGCGCGTCGCTGAGCCGCGGCGGCAGCGCCAGCGCCGTTGCCCCGCCCGCGCTGGCGCTGCCGCCGGCGCAGGGCGGCGGCGGCGGCGAGTCGGCGTCTCCGTTCGGGCCGCCGCCGCCCAGCCGCGCCGGCGTGGCCGGCCTGGCGGTGGCGGCGGCGCCGCCGCCGTCGGCGCTGTCGCCCATGCGGCCCAGCGGCGGGCCCAGTCTGATGTCGGCGCTGGCAACGAATGTCATGGACATCGAAAGCGCGGCGGTGGCGGCGGCGGCGTCGATGTCGGCCGTGCTGGCGTCAGCGGGCGGCGGCGCCGGCGCCGCCGCCGCCGCCGCCGCGCGCGGCGCCGGCCCCAACACCAGCGAGCACGGCATGATAGTGCTCACGGGCGGCAACTACCACAACCTACAGAGCCCCTCCACCACCGCCAGCGGCTACGGCTTCGCCGCGGACCACCGGCTGTCGCGCGGCAGCGGCCCCACCGCCGCCGCCGTGCAGGCCGCCGCGGCGGCGCACGCCGCCGCCGCCGCCGTGGCGGCGGTGGCGGTCGTGGGGCCGCTCGCCGGCGGCGGCGGCGCCGCAGGCGCCGCCGACGGCGACGGCAGGGAGCGGCCGCTGCGCCACCCGCCGCCGGTGAAGAGCAGCAGCCACCCGGCCATGTCGGTGGACGGCAGCGGCGCCGCCAGCGCCGCCAACTCCAACGCCTCGCTGGGCTCGGGCCAGCGGGGGCCCTTCCCGGGCAAGGCCAGCAGCCAGCCCTCGCTCAACGTGGGCGGCGGCGGCGGCTCCGGCGGCGGCAGCCGCGCTGGCAGCGCCGGCGGCAGCGGCCGCGCCTCGCCGGGGCGCGGCGGAGGCGCCGGCATCCAGACTGTGCTGAGCCGCACGCTGTCCAACGGCCAACGCGCGCTGAGCAACCTTGGCGCCGCCGCAAGCACCACTGCCGCCACATCCACCGCCGCGGCAGCGGGCGGCCATGCCGCCGGCCGAGGCGGCGCCGCCGCCGCGGCCGCCATCAACATCCGCGGCGCGCGCGCGAATGCGGGCGGCGTGGAGGCGGACGGCGCGGAGGCGATGGCGTCGGGCACGTCGCCGACGGGCAGCGTGCATGCCATGGACCTCAGCCCGCCCGCGGCGTGAGTGGTTGGGCGGTGTCGCTGTTGTCGGAAGTGGGGCCTCGGGGGGCCTCAGGGCCGCGGGGCGGGGGCACAGGTGGAAGCAGTGGCCGGGAAGCGGGGACACAGGAGGGCTGGGAGCTGGGGGCTTGGGGCCGGGGGCCGTCTAGCTGCTTTTTTTGGGGGGGTCCCTGTCGCTTGGTACCGGCTAGCACTGTACCCCTTCCTACCTGAATGCCATTTTCCTACGCCAATCATGTCCATCGCAGCATACTCCGGGCCACCGCGTCACGGCGCGGCCTCGTCCCGCCCGGCGCCGCGCCTGCCGCCGCTCCTGCCGCCGCCGCCGCTGTCGCCGCCGGCGGCTCCCCCGCCGTCGGCTCGCCAGCCATGAGCGTGGGCGCTCGGGAGGCGGAGGCGGAGGCGGGGGTGACGGAGCGGAGCGCGAGCATGCTTATCCCCATGCCGGCGGTGTTGCACCGTGTGCCCGGGGCCGGCGCCAACGCCTCGCCCACCTACGGCGCCGCCGCCCGGCGCCGCACACCACTGGAGGTGTCGGTTCCCGAGGAGGCGACGGGGCTGGAAACGGAGGGGCCCGGCGGTGGCGGCGCAGGCGGCGTGGTGCCCGTGAGCTCCGTGTCAATGGCGGCGGCGGCGGCGGCCGCGGCGGGCGGCGGCCATGGCAGCGGCAGCGTCGGCCACTCGCGGGAGGCGCTGCCCGTGTCTCGCCTGGGCAGCGGCAGCGGCAGCGGCGTGCCGCCCGGCATCGGCCCGCGCGGCGGCAGCGGCAGCGGCCGCGTCAGCGTGCCCGGCCGCCTCAGCAACACCGGCGGCGCCGCCGCCGCCGGCGGCGTGGCCTCGCCGCGTGACGGCGGCGGCGGCGGCGTGGTGTCTCCCACCATGGCCAGCCGGTGGATTGCCACCGCCACCTCCGCCGCCGCCTCGCCACGCACCGGCGCGCCCGGCGGCCGCACCAGCGGCCCCGGCGCCGAGGCGTACACCCACCAGCACCACCACCACCAGCACCACCACCACCACAGCGGCCTCGGCGGCGCCGGCGGCGGCGCCGCCGTCGCCGGCAGCGGCGGGAGCATCACCGGCGGCGGCGGCGGCGGCGGTGGCGGCGGGAACAGCGGCATGGTGTCGCCGGTCGGCGGCGGCGGGCCGCTCATCAACCGCGAGCTGCACAAGATCGTGAAGCGGCTGCGTCCCAGCGGCGGCAGCTTCACCGGCAGCGGCAGCTCGCCGCTGGGGCTGCCGCCCATGCCGCCCATCGGCGGCGCCGCCGCCGCCGGCGCCGCCGGCCCCGTCAGCGGCGGCGGTGGCGGCGGCTCGTTCACGTGCAGCAGCCGCCGTACGTCGATCGACTCGCCGGCGCCGTCGTACACCAGCATCGGCTCGGCGCGCTCCGCCACGGCAGCGCTGCAGGCGGTGCCGATGAGCGGTGGCGGCGAGGGAAGGGGCGGCGGCGGCGGTGGTGGCGGCGGCGGTGCCGGCGTCATTGTTGGCGGCGGCAGCAGCGCCGGCGTGAGCCTGGGCGCGGCCGCGACGGCGGCGGCCGCAGCGGCGGCGGCTGGTGGCGCCGCCGCCGGCGGCGGCGGGGCGCTTGCGGCGCTGGCGATCCGCGACCGGGGGCCGTGGGGCCGCGGCACGCTGGGCAGCGCCGCCGGCAGCGCCCTGACCAGCGTCGCCGGCAGCGCCGCCGCCAGCGGCAGCGGTACGGGTTTCATCGCCGCCGCCCACAGCGACCCCAACTCCCCCATCACCGGCTACGCAAGCGCCGCATTCGCCGCCGCCGCCGCCACCGCTGTGCGGCCCTCGTCGCCGCGCCTCGCGCGCAGCATGCCGCAGGGCCCGGGCGCAGTCAGCGGGCTGCCGCAGTCCGCCGCCGGCGTCGCGCGCGTCAGCGGCCCCGGCAGCCTGACGGGGGCCAGCGGCAGCCGCATCAACAGCGGCGGCAGCGGCTTGGGCGCCGGCGCCGGCGGCGGCGGTGGAGGCGGCGGCGCCGCCGCTGGCGGCGCCCTGCCGCCGCCGCCGCCGGGCCGCGCCGTCAGCGGCGGCATGGCGTCCGCGCAGCGGGGGTCGGCGAGCAGCGGCGGGCAGCCGGGCAGCAGCGCGGGAGGTGGGTGGCGTGCATCAGCGCATGCGTGTGTGGCGGGCGGAGGGTCCCACCGGTCTGCATAGATTTTGTCACTCCGTGTCCTTGTGCAACCCAGACGTGCTCTGAATGCAGGGCTGGTCGCCTGCTAGCTTGCACATTTTCAACTGAACTTTATGCTCTCAACGGCTAAGATCTCTCGCCTCTGCGCCTGCGCCTGCGCCTGCGTTCGCAGAGAGCCGCCCCAACCGCGCGCCCAGCTTCATGCGCGGCAGTGCCCAGAGCAGCCAGAGCCAGTCCTACGCGGGGTCGCCCTTCGCGGCCGGCGACCACCCGCACGGTGCGTGAGCGCGGGAGAGGATGGGTGGGTGGGCGCACACAGGGTACGGGTGCGGGTGCTGCCCGGGCAGTGTGGGCCCTCCGCATCGCGATCGAGGGAGGGCATATGCGGGGGCAGAGCGCAGCAAACATGATTATGCCGTGCAGAACATTCGTCAATGGTGTAGTGGTGGGAGTGGTCTGGGATCCTCTGGGCTGGGTAGCGTGGGGATGGGCTGCGTTGTACGGGGATGCGCAGGGCGGGTACGCAGTGCCAGAATGCTATACCTGCAGTTCCGGATGTAGCTACCCAGGTTTTCCCACTGCACGTTGGTGCTTCTGCGCTATGCAAAGTTGCACCGACTTGGCATGTTGTGGCAGCACCAACTTGAAGTTGTAAAACCTGGGTAGCCACAGCCGGCATTGCATGTATAGCAGTATGGCACCGGGTTCACGCACAAGCATTACCGAGCAGTTGTTCAATGCACAGCTAGGCACCTGAACCAGCCGGATGCAATCGTGCTGATGCGGCTGCGCCGGGAGCGTACGGTGTGTGTGCGCTCACACCACCGCACGTCCCACACCCCATCACAGTGCGGCACTATAACACGGGCTGCGTGATGCTGCATCGCACACACCTGAGTACATGTGTGACGTTTCCTTGGTGTCCTCGAACAACAGGCGGCGGCGGCATGGGGCCGGGCGGCGCGGGCGGCGGCGGCACGGGCGGCGGCGGCCTGGCGGGCACAATGGCGGCGTTGCGGAGCTCGCTGTCGCGGCACAACACCAACGCCAGCATGCGGGCTGCAGCAGCAGCCGGCGGCGGCGGTGCTGCAGGCGCTGCGGGCCTGGTGGGCGGGCAGGTGAGGCGGGTGGTGTGCTGGTTTGGTGGAGTAGTAGAGGAGTGGTGATGTAGTTTGAGTTACCGTTACCGTTACGTTTTTCGTGTGAGTCATGGGAACCGGTATCCTTGCAAGCCAGGGGGCAGAGCGCACGTCAAAGGTTTGGCAGCTCGACACACTGACACCTGCGCTGCGGCGCCGCGCTCCGCCCGCCCCGCTGGTGCTATGCGCCAGCCCACTGTGCCGCCACACGCCCTGATGCAGCCCTGCACACACGCATTTGCGTCGGGCGTCGTTCCTTTTCTGACACACCCGCACGCACACACGCACGCACACACACGCGCGCACGCGCACACGCACACACGCACGTGCAGGCCCCCACCGCACTGGCCTCGCCGCTGCTGGCGCACGTGACGCAGCGCTGCGGCAGCCAGGCCAGCAGCACCGCGCAGGTGGGGCGGGCGGGCGGGCGGGTGCTGGGTGGGTTGCAAGGATACTCCATTGGAAAAGCGGTACAGGACGCACTGAAGACTGCATACGAAGTCGTGCCGTGCCTCTGCATCGCTTCCTTGGGCTCTATTCCCCCTTTCCCCTCGCCGCCGCCCCTCACCACTCGTGCAACCACCCTGCTCCATTTACACCTCTCTTACCTGACCCATGCCTCAACCCTGTGCCTCAACCCTGTGCCTCAACCCCCTGCCTCAACCCCCTGCCTCAACCCCCTGCCTCAACCCCCTGCCTCAACCCCCTGCCTCAACCCCCTGCCTCAACCCCCTGCCTCAACCCCCTGCCTCAACCCCCTGCCTCAACCCCCCTGCCTCAACCCCCCTGCCTCAACCCCCCTGCCTCAACCCCCCTGCCTCAACCCCCCTGCCTCAACCCCCTGCCCCAACCCCCTGCCCCAACCCCTCAACCACCCACCCAACCCCAACCCCACGCAGCGCCTGGTGTCGGAATCGGCGCTCAGCAGCACCATGGGCGGCTGGACGTACCGCGAGGACTCGGTCACCCTGCACTACGGCGGCGGCGGCGGTGGCATGATCGGCGGCGGCGGCGCGGGCGGCGGCGGCGGCGGCGAGCGGGAGCGGGGCGAGGCGGTGTATGCGCTGACTGGGCGCGCCGGCACCATGATGTACATGGCTCCCGAGGGTGGGTGGCGGAACCGGGGGCCGGGGAGGTTGTTAAGGTGATATAAAGAAGAGTAGCAGGGTAGACAGCGAGCGTAGGCGCGCGCCGGCCGGTCCATGTGGCAGTTTGCCGCAAACAGTTTGCCGCAACACAAACCAGAACCCAACCACCCTGACCAACCAACCGCCCAACCGTCAACCACCGAACGTACAGTGCTGCGCGGCGAGCCGTACAACGAGAAGGTGGACGTGTTCTCCTTCGGCGTGGTGCTGTACGAGGTGTTCGGGCGGCTGCTGCTGCTGGAGGCCCACGGCCGCGACGAGCTGGAGGCGCTGTCCGCGCGCATAGCGCAGGTGGGTTGTGAATACCATCCCAAGCTAAATCCAACCAAACCAAACCAATGTGGGTGTTACATTCATCATTAGTTGATTTAGGGGGCGGGGTGGAGGAGGGGGTTGCGAATACCAGACCAATCTAAACCAGATAAGGGGACGAGCTGGAGGCGCTGTCCGCGCGCATAGCGCAGGTGGGGGCGCGGCGGGAGCTGGGGCGGCGGGCGGGGGCGTGGCGGTGGAACTGATTTATTTGGGGGGAAGATGGGGCTGGGGCGTCTTGGCTGCGTGCTGGCATGGGTGCGCGCCCGGCTGTCAGAGGCGGTGCTCGCGGCTGTCGTGCTGTTGTGCTGTCGGTGATGCGGTCCCACGCTGCTGCTCCCCATCCTCCTCATCCCCATCCTGCCCCGCCTGCCCTGCCTGCTCCCGCACCCACACACGCCCTCACACCCACCCACGCCCTCACACCCACCCACGCCCTCACACCCACCCACGCCCTCACACCCACCCACGCAGGGCTTCCGGCACCACCGGCCCGAGTGCGTGCCGCAGGCCATATGGGACATCATCCAGCAGTGCTGGGCGCAGGTGGGCGGCAGGGGGGGCGCGGCCATGGGTGTTGACAACCCAATCGGTTTAAAGCGATGGGTGTGTACCGGCAACTCCCTTGCATTTTCTTGTCCTCTAGTCTAGTTTAGCTTTGTCTGGTGTTCGCAACCCCACCCCCCGGCTGCGCCTGGCTACGCCCTCACCTTCATGAATGTAATCCCCCCCTGGCTGTTCCTGGCTACGCCCTCACTTCTTAAATACCGTATCCATGAATGCGATGCCCCCCGGCCCCCCCTCCTCGCCAGAACCCCTCGGACCGGCCGCCCATGCCGCTGGTGGTGCGGCAGCTGGAGCTGGCCTATGAGGCGGCGGTGGAGGCGGACGCGGCCAGCATGGCGGCGCAGGCGGTGTCGGGGCGGCCGGGCTCGCTGCTGGGTGAGCGCGTGTCGCATTGGCACGCATTGGGCACGGCACGGCACGGGGCGCCGCCACCAATTGACCGCCGTACGGCTTGTTCCCCTGTCATCAACACCATCTCGTTACACAACTGTCCATGAATGGAACCCCACCCCACCCCACCCACCACCCATACCGCTTTTCCAAACATCCTTGCAACCCCCTCCTCCAACCCCCGCAGCGCTGACCAGCGACGGCGGCCTGGGCGGCGGCGGCAACGGCGGCGCCAGCAGCCCGCTGGTGGGCAGCCTGGGCGGCGGGCTGGCGGGCACGGTGGGCACGGGCACCGGCAGCGCCGTCACCACCGACAAGCAGCGCAGCAGCGGCCGCAGCCTGGCCAGCCACCGGAGCCTCATCAGCATCGGGTGAGCCGCAGCGAGGCGGGGTGCGGGGTGCAGGCCGGGATGCAGGCTGGGGGCGGGGGAGGGCCGGGGCGAGGGATGGGGGCGGGTAATGGGGTATGGGGCGAGGGATGGGCGCTGACGCGAGGACGTGCGTGCGTGCGCGATTGCGTGCGTGCGTGCCTGTGAGCCGCGGCAGCCACCACTAGCGGCGGCTGCTTGCTTGCTTGACCTCTGAGGCTGTGACCCACCCAGCCGGCACCGACCTGGCCTGGCCTCACCCGGCCTCGCGCCCCGCCAACGTGCCCCCCGCCCCCGCGCAGGTCGCTGGGCGGGCGCAGCAAGGGCGGCGGCATCTCCTTCCGCCGGCGGCCCTCGCTGCCGCGCGCGCAGCCGTCGGGCCCCACCGCGCCCACGCCCGGCCGCGCGCCGCCGCAGCCGGTGCCCTACCACCGGCCCATGTCGTTGGACGTGCCGTCGGGCGGCCTGGGCGGTCCCAACAGCCTGGGCAGCGGCCAGCTGGCGTCGCCGGGCGCGGCGTCGCGAGGCTCGGGCGGCGCCTTGGCGAGTTTCGACATGGCCGAGGTGGAGCGCGAGGGGCGCCAGGCGCGGCCGCGCTGCGCGCCGTGCGGCTGCGTAATCTGCTGACCCGGCGCCGCGCGCGGAGGGCGTGCGGGAGGGAGGGGGCGGGGCGGGGCACATGGCGCGTCTCCGGTGATTGAGGGGGTGTCCGGCCGCTTGCGTGGCGTGTGCACGGCTGCGTGTGTGCGTTGTCGGACCGGGCAGGGGCGGGGGCGAGGGCGAGGGCGAGGGGGCGGAGCAGCGGCGCTGCGGAAGGCGTTGGGGTGCGGCGTGGTGGGCTGGGCCCTCGCAGGCAGGCGAATGGAAATGTTAAGAGGGGGGAAAGGTCAGAAACGTGACCGATGGCGCGGCGGGGAATGGAGGGGAAGGAGATTTGCAGGCATCCCGGACACATGCATGCATGGGCTGAGCTGGGAGGGCGGGCGGCAGGTCATGGTATCGGACTGTTGGGATGTGGGGCCCGTGTGCAGCGCAGGCGGGGGCGCGTGTCTGCCACGCCCGGAAGCTTGCTTATTATAAAGACGGGCGATCCCGGAAACACGTTGTGTGCGTGTGGGTGGGGTGGCGGAAATCCCCAGCGCCAGCACCGATCTTGGTGGTGCAAGCCTGCAAGGACTCGTGAGGGTCCAGGCCCCCCACGGCAGTTTGTAGGTTGTTTCTCATTACGCCGACCTAGATGTAATGAGTTGGAGACTTGAGAGGGGTGAGGGCGGCGCCATGCAGCGCACAGCCCGGAAACTGGATTCGTCCCAACCGCCTCACGGCGCCACAGTCGGGCCGTCGCTAGTTGAGAAATCAGCACTGAGTACAAGTCTCGGCCGCTTGGATTTTAAAGTTCACATAGGGTCCGTATCAGCCGGGGTCAGACCGACAGGCTGACGACGGGGACACGTGAGGAGGGCAAGGGGCGCGGGAAAGAGCGAGCCGGCGGGGTCAGGGAGACAGGGACCCACAGACGGCCCATCCAGCACCGCTTCGGTACAGTAACTCCGGCGCGTTACACCTGCCTGCTGTCGCAAATTGCTTCTTGACTGTCGGGTATGGGACTCTGCTTCACACTACGGGACTTTGTCAATTCGCTCAGTACCATCGCACCAACGGCGCTCGACAGACACGACAACTGACCTAGCGCGCATCGGTACAGTTACCGCGTCGCACAGCCGCAACTCCTGCTTTGCTACCGCGCCAGGGCTCGTTGGGTTCGGGGATTCATCTGTCACCACTGGGGCATGCCGCTCTCATCCCATGCCCTGGTCCTACCACCACACGACAACTGACCGTCGAAGCACCCGACCCCGACCTCTGATCTGACCCGGGCCCGAAGCACGGCCGCCGCAGCCTACCATCCTCGCCATGACGCGTATTGACGGCACACACAAACTCTGGAGAAACCGTACCCCACTCAGCGGGGCAGTGTGCACGACCCGACAATACGACAAACACGACAGCTGCCCCGCTTTTTGCGGGTGTCCCAGGCCTGCCTCGCGGCCGCCCCCTAGGCCCCCCCGCCCCCGCCGCCGCCAACCTACTGCACGAGCCGTATTGCGCTTCCATAACGATGCATTCCATCGGGGAGACAAGCCCCTGGTCATCGACGCGCCGAAAGAAACGCCCGCTCGTTCCAGACACCTTGGCGCGTGCCAAACCGTCGCCGCCCTTCGCCGTCTTGGCGTGACGCGGCGATGGCCGCAGCCGCGGCCGCAATCAATCACCTGACGACCGGTTTTGGTTCCGCCTCACGCGCCGCAACCAGCGTTTTTGCGACGGTTCGGCGACGCCCATTGGCAGCGTCTAACATCACTGACTAGTTCGACTGAGTATGGTTTTGCCTAAGGGCATCAAGCTGAATTTTGTGAGCCTCTGGTTCACAGCCGCTGCAGCATGGGCGAGCTTAGCCACAGCCTCAGCGGCGGACAGCCATCATTCTTCGCGCCCGCAAGCAGATGTTTTCAATAATAGCTTCATCCAATCCAGACCATGTATTATTCGGAGAGCGATGCAGTAAGCGGGTTGATAAAGGAAGCAGAAAGCGCGAGGATGGCTTTTGAGGTCGAGCCCGGAGCTGAAGTCAATCAACTCGTACGTTATACATCGTGTCATGCGAATATGTAGCGAGATTGCAGAGGCTTCGGCGTTTCGTTCGGAAGTTCCGAGGCCGCATAACCCCCACGCGGCGCAGCGCCTCGCGAGGGCATGAATCGAGGAGTTAGGGGTATTCAAGCAATTCAGAACAAGATAATTCAGGCCCCGGTCAGGCGTCTGGTCCAGCCGGCGCGACAAGGAACTTGCGCAATCGAAAGTTGCATACGGCATGGCCAGCTGAATGCCCCCAAGCGCAGTCCTGCACAATTAATTGGTTCCACAGACGGATCGTCTCCATTAGTTGATACGTTGTGCACTATTCGAGACACGGCTGGAAACCTTCACGAGAATCCCACCAACGCCAGGCAAAGCGAGTGCTGACGCTGCTGATTCCTAGCGCCTTACGCCCACTTCAATTAGTATAGCCACTAGAAAGGGCGCCCAGCGTCGGCAGAGCGAAGCGAGGTCGTCAGCAGTTGACGCGAGCTTCCTTGTGAGCGAGCAGCTGTGTGCCTGAGCTATGGACGCTCTCAGCGCAGCGCAGCCGGACCTCACTGGTGTCCAGGCGCCGGGCTCGCTCGGCTCCCAAGAGGGCCTGGCGAGACAGCGGCAAACAGCGGATCAATCCTCGGCAATCCTCAAGCTCAAGTCAGTAAAGCACTTGGATGTGTTGCTGAGCCTGGCTGCTGCCCAGTTCTTCGCGCGCGCTGAGTCTGGAGGTGCCTTCCATTCGCGCAGGGGTCTTCCTTACACGGCGACGGAAGAGGACATCCGCCAGTTCTTCGCACCATATGACCTAAAAGGAATCAGCTTCGTCTATGAGCCAGACGGCCGGCCCAGTGGACTGGTGCGAGCTGCCCGTCGCAATTTGGGGATGTGTGCTGGAAATGGGGTGTTTTCTTTGTCAGGCGCTTGCCCAAACAACGCTGGAACCCCTAGAATACATCCAGCGCGCCACGGTCTGTCCTGGAGGCTGGCCGCAGTTAAAGTTTTTTTCTGCTCGCCCCCTACGAACCGTCGCGACTGCCCTGAAACGGTCTGCAGGCGTTTGCGGAGTTCGTGAGCAAGGAGGAGGCGCTCAAGGTGGGTTGGTGGGCCGGCCGTCGAGGTTGCGCGGGCGAAAGCCGAGAAACACCCCATCAACTGTCAGGACGGCGATCGGCGGTTGAATCTCCTGTTCTCCCTGCGGCCCCGCAGGCGCTGTCTAAAAACGGAGAGTACATCGGGCAGCGCTACGTGCGGCTGCTGCACGTCCCGCGCGCGGAGATGGAGGAGCAGGTCCGGCTGGGCACGCTCGCGATTCCGGGCGCCGCGGCGAAGATCCGCTCGCGCATGATGCGCTCGCAGCAGCGCAACATGGGCTACATGGCAGGGCCGGTGCAGCTGATGCCGTCCATGATGCCGGGCGGTCGGCCGGTGATGGGCATGGGGCCGCCGGGCGGCCTCGGCGCGCCCTATGGCCAGACCACCGGGCCGGGCCAGACGTCTGTGGAGTCTCGTCTCTGGTGAGCGGGTTGCGGGGAGAGGGTTGCATCACGCGCAACGGTTTCGGAGAAACCGCAGTTGTCGTATCAGAAACGGTCTCGGGACCTACTACCCTCCGGCACTTCGACAGCCGGGGCCGACGCGCAAGCCTGTCCACCGTTTCTGCCCGAGCAACGGCCACTAGCGAGCGTTTCTGAGGGTCCGCTCTGCCCGCCGTTTCGTCGTGTTTCATCCGCACCTGCCCGTCGTTGGCCGCGCCCTTTGGACTCCCGTGTGGGGCCCTTCATCTCCCTGCGCTCGCCGCACGCACACACACACACACACACACACACTTACACACCGCTTCCGTTCCCCCAACCCCGCTCTCCCCCCCCCTTGCCCAAAAACGTCTGTGGCTGCAGGCAGCCCGCCTACGGCCAGTCCGCCTACGGGGGGCAGCACGCCGGCCTCCAGGGTGCCGGCGGCCAGGGCGGCCTGTCGGGAGCGGGCCAGCAGCCGGGCGGCGGCAGCGGCCTCATGCACGGCGGCGGCGCCGGCGGCTACGGCACGCCCACGCCCGCGCAGCTGGCGGCGCAGTTCGGCGGGCTGGGACTGGGCGGGCCCGGCGGCCAGGCCGGCGGCGCCGTAGGCGGCGGCGGCATGGGCGGCATGGGCGGCCTGGGCGGCCCGCGTGGCGGCATGGGTGGCGGCATGGGTGGCGGCATGGGCGGCGGCGCGTCCATGCAGCTCGGCGGCCTGGGCGTGCAGGCGCTGCACGGTATCCCGCCGCCGCCGGGCGGCGGCGGCGCCGGCGGCGCCGGCGCCGGCCTGGGCGGGCAGTACGTGCCGGGCACGCGCGTCGTGCAGACCGCCACCTCGCCCACCATCAAGATCCGGGGCCTGCCGTACGGATCCAGCCCCTCTGAGATCCTGGCGTTCTTCCAGACGTACCACTTCCTGCCCGACACGCTGCAGATCGGCCTTGACCAGCTGGGCCGACCCAGCGGCGAGGCCTGGCTCAGCTTCACCAGCCCGCAGGAGGCGCTGCGCGCGGTGCGCGACCTCAACCGCCACTACCTGGGCAACCGCTACCTGGAGCTCAGCATCTGCTAGAAGGGCGGCCAGGAGATCCAGATTGGATTCTGGATCTCAGCACCCAAGATCGAGGCGAAGCAGGAGTGGCAGCGGCTGCTGCTTGGCGGGCAGTGTGCGCCGCGCGCGGCACCGGCCGGGTGGCTGGGTGCTGGGCGGCGGCGGCAGCTGCCGCGGCGCCGTGTGTTGGCAGCTGCCGCGCACGCGGAGCGGCAGGGCAGCTGAATGCAGGCAGCGGGGGCGCAGAGCGGCAGAGAGGCGCGGTTGGTGCGTACGCGCGGCCGAGGGCGAGCCGCGGGGTGGTGCGGCAGGGAGCGTGCGTCGGTGGCGAGATTGGCACAGCGGCGCCGCAAGCTGAGAGGGCCGGATGCGGCGCGAATGCAGAATGGCTGGCCAGGGGCGTTGCGCAGCCGCAACACCCAGCGGCTGTGGCTGGCGCCGGCGCCTGCACGGGCGGGCTCAGGCTTTTGGGTTTGTGTGCGGTCGAACCGCGGCAGCCACCAGAGCCTGGCCTAGCCTGGGCTTGCCGACGGCGCTGCGGGAATGTGTGGGTCGGCATCGACGTTGTGAACCAGAGGCCGAGCGCGCAGCCGCGCTGTCGAAGCCGGGCGGGATGGAGGTTCGGTTGCTGGTTCGCCTGGACGCACGAATGGCGGCCGCCGCTGTCGTGCTGCGTTCGCATCGCTGCGGCCGGCGCCCGCCTTGCGTTGAACCAGAGGCGGAGGGGCGCGGCGAGGTGGTGAACCGTGCGGCGACCGCGACTGCGTGTGGGTCCCAAGGCGGTTGCCCATGATGCCGATGATGCATTGCGTGTGGAGGTCGAGGTCGAAGTCGTGGCGTGACGCGTTGAGGGCGAGGCGTGGGATGGCGCGGGCGTGGGCGGAGATGGTAGTCGCAGGATTTGTTGGCTGCGTGACATTTTCTGCCGGTTGCCCGATTGCCCGATTCGGCGACCACCATTGCTGTTGCAAACCGCTTGCGCTGCGGGCCTAGTGGCTTCTGGGCCAAGCATTCAGCAATTTCAACGAAAGTGAGACATTCTGTCACCTGGATGAGCCGCACCGCATTGGTTGACCTATTGGCTGACGTCACTGCCGTGAACCGCTGCTGTGACCGGTGGACTGGGCTCTCTAGCCTGTGCGTTGGTCGTGGTGGGCGGGTGAGGCAGGCACGAGCCACCGTACCATGCTAATAATTGCAAAGTGCTGCTGCATTATGTGGCACAGGTCTAAGGTTTCGCATATAGTACTCGGCCTGTTGGTGGCTGGTGCAAGTGGGATGCCGCCGTGAGTTTGTTAGGTTGGCCCCGGTTGCCGGTTGTCCATTGCACTTCAAGCACTCTCTTTGATGACATGCGCATGCCCAAAGCGCGAATGTGGAGCCTGGAACTGAGACGTGGAGGGCCCGAATGCTTTGGGGGCGTGGCGGTGGGGCCGCTGCTGTAAACGCATGGTGATGGGGCGGCTGGTGGGGCGGAGGTCAGAACGGAGATGCGGATGAGAGCCTCTGGAGGGATGATGGGACGGACGAGATCGTGTAGGTGGGCCTGAGGTGTGCAGCGTGCCCGGTCACAAAGCATATCCAGGTGAGCGTGAGTTTGAGGCGCGTGTGTGTGCGGTATGTGTGTTGTGCGCACATCCCTGCACCAGATAGTGACGGACATGGGAGCTCGGGTGGGCCGGTGTGGCCCCCGCTCGCAGCAGTTAGCACTTGCGTCCGCTCGGCTCCCGCTCCTGACGCAGCATTGCTTACGATGATGTCCGTGGCCATAATGCGATGATTCTTTGGCCTGTGCTTACTTTTAGATGTCCGTGGCAACCCGGGGCGCCCTCGTGAATCGCGGACGGAACAACAAGCCGTGGCGAGACGGACGCGGGTGGTTGCACGGCGCGCATGTTGTTATTGAGGACTCAAAACGCGGGTCGGCCGAGCAGAGATACGCGGCCGGGCCTGGGATGTCCGGTGTCACGCTAATCAAGGCAGTATGAAGCATAGACAGTGCATGGGAACGTTCGTCGAAGCGTTTGCGGCACGGAACGGTCATGATGGCTGTGGCGAGGAAAGACAAGTCGGCGCTTTGGCACTGGTGCAACTGCAACTGGAAAACGCAGGCTGGTGGGCCGGCGCGGAGAAGCGAGCTCAGGTTACATAGCAGTACGGGACGGGTTACGGAGTATGGGATGCGGACGAGGTGGGACCGAAAACATTGGCGGCCGGGCCCGCGGATCGGCTGCGGCCGGTGCGGGATTTGGGGAGCCGGCGCGGGGGCCTGGGGCAACGAGTGTGTGCACATGTCATAAGGAGGGGTTGCGTCGGAATGGAGCTGTACGGCGTGTGTGGCCCATCGCTCGGCGCCTCGGGTCGTGGCGGTGGTGGCTATGCCCCACCGCCTAGCCCCCAGACGCGGCTCGGTGCGAGCCCGGCCGAGCGGCATGTTGTCGCCGGCAGGAAGGGGGCGCGTGGGCCCACGTGTGCGAGCACGTGCCTAAGACCGCCATCGGATGCTGGGCAGGCTCATGGCTGGGTCGTGGGGTGTCGGGGTGTCGCGCTAACAAAAAAGGGATGGGCTGTGGGTGCGCGCGGGTGTCACTGTCCTGTAGGCTGGCCTGTGCGCGTGTGTGCGCGCGCGTGTCGGTACTCTGTGGGCGGCTCGCTTGGCTCGCCGCGGCAGATGATGCCGCGCCGCCGCGGGCACGCTGGCATGGTCGGCGTGGGCATTATGTCAACTAGCTGTGAAGGGGGTGGGGTGGGCGCCGTGCCGCCCCAAATGCCGCGGCCCGTGTTTGGAGTGATCGGCCTTTCAAGAACACACACCGCGGGTAGCGGGCGGCCCGTGGCCGCGGCTGGAACGGTGCACGTGGAAGCGGTGGGAGGGTGAGAGCTTTGATGATGAACGGTTCCCTCAGAACACACTGCACATTTGCATAACATGGTTTTGGTTTATTCAAGGGCGGCAGTGCAGTGGGGAGTTTCACGCCTCAGAGAGCCCAGAGACGGCGTGGGTGTGGCACTTCGCCTCCAGCGTTAGAGATGGCGGTTTGCAGGGGCGTCTGCTCAAAATGATGCATATTATTATGCCATTACAACCCAAAATAAAGATGTTAAGGGGGCGGCGAGTAGCAAACGCAGTGTATCAAACCATTGTGTGCAGGGGGTGGCAATGAGAGACCCAGGAGGCAGGGACTGCGACAGCGGAGGAAAGGAAAGGGTTGATTTCACATTTTTCGTGCTGTCACACGGTGGGGCGCCGGGCGGGGCAAGGGCGCGACGCTTTCTAATGCTTGGGGCGCCCAAGGGCGGGACAGGCCGTGGTGGGGCTGCAGCATTGAAGCATTGCGCACTAGGCGGAGGAGCAGCGGAGGAGCGGAGGTAGCACTCTGAGTGGCGCGGTTGGGGGGCACTGCGCACACTGCTCGTTGCGGCGTGAGCGTCTGGTCGCTTAGGCGAAGCCTTCTTGGAAGTCTAGGAGATTTTATTGTTGGACTGGGATCCGGCGTTTACAACTTAGTAGTGGGCGTGGGGGCGTGGGCCTGATGAGAAGAGGCGGGTGCGTGAAAGCACGGAGCCAAACAATGGGAGGCGCGGCGGCAGCACTGACCAAAGAGCTGGGCATGCCACGAAACACGTGTTGGGGCAGGGCAGCAAGTCCGCAGCGGCGGCAAGGTGTGTGCGCCGCTTGCATGCTCACCTTGGCCCCTGCAAGTCTGTAAGGCGACGGACGCTCTGCGGGATCCGTCCCCCATTCCAGGTTTGGGCAGGGCCCCCCAGCGGAGGGGAACCTCCCACGGGAACCTCCCTTGGGTTCCCCAGTGACCCAGTCTGCGCTATGCGGAGTCAGATGCTGCAGGATGCTGAGGGCCGCGGCAGTGGCGCTTTGGACGGGCAAACAACACATTCACGCATGTAGCGCGGCGGGCTCCTGCCGGGGCTTGCTTGGTCGGACTGTCCCTTCTTGTAATGTCGTATTCAAATGGCCGTCATCAGCCCGCCACGCTCCTCCTCTTCCTCCTCGTCCCACCCCGGTGCGTTCTTCGCGTTCATTCGATCAGAAATAAAGATTAGGCACGGCGTAGTCGCGCACAGTCCCGTGCTGCCGCGTGCACGACAAGCAAAATCAGGTTCTGTGATCACGATGCCCCCAGCCAGGCCCCAGCAGCCTTCCTTCATCGCCCGCTCGCCCTCGTCACCCGCACTAGCTTTAAAGCATCCACCGTTACTACTACTGAAGCACACGAGCCTTAGTAGCCGCTGCAGGACGAACTGACTCGTAACCTTCGCCGGCTGAAACCAAATCACGCGAGGGGCTGGTCCTTGACGTATGCGGCGAGGGAGGCGTGCGGCGCGAGCGTGTGCGCGGGGGGGTGCACGCCGACCGAAGTCCATCGCGCCACCCAAAACTCCTCGATCCGCCGGGCCTGCGTGTGGATGGTTCCGATGGGTTTTAGGGTTTAGGGTTTATAATGGGTTGATGGGTTGATGTACGTGGTTGACTGGTGATGACGATGACAGCTGAGGCACGCTAAAGGGCAGCGGCGCTGTACGGTAAGCACGCCAGCGCGGCGCAGGGGAGATGCAGGCGCATCCGAACACTAGGGACGAATCTCCGGGACAACACAGATTGCATTGGTTACAGGAGGGACCTGCTGACGCAGCTCACGTCAGCAGGTCCAACACAGCAGGTCCAACACAAAGGCAGCGGCCGCACATCCCACGGCCATGCCCCGCCACGCCCTGCCATGCCCCTCTGCCGGCCTGGCATTCCTCCCTCTCCCGTGTCTTTGCGCCCCTTGTGACCGCCTGCAAGTCCCGCGCGGCACTCACATGCCCCACCACACCCGGCTGCGGACAAGCAAGCGTGCCCTCCCCCTTCCCCAAGCCGCTGCGCACACGCATTGGTTTGGTTCGGTTTGGATTAGCTTGGGCTGCTAAGCGCACCCGCCCTTCCTTAACTAACTATGAATTCATCCCCCCCCCACACACACACCGCCCCCAGCCGCTGCGCACAACCCACCATCACGACCCCGAAGGGCTCGCCGCTGGTGGTGAGCGGCTGCACGTGCACCGTCAGCATGCCGTGCCGGTTGCCGAACGCAATGTCGGTGAGGTACCTGGCAGGCAAGGCGATTAGGTGAGGTGGGAGTGCGTGTGGGAGTGCGTGTCAGAGCCAATGCCGCGGTTTGTGCCGCAGCCATGCTCTTCCGCCACCTCCACCTCCTTACTCCGTTGTCGCCACCAAATGCACCATCACTCCCTTTCTTCCCGCCCCATGCATACCGAATGGCACCCCGCTCTTGACCGCCACCGCCACCGCCACCGCCACCGCCACCCGCCCGCCCGCTGCCGGGCGACGCGCCCACCTGTCCCCGACCATGATGAGCTGCGAGGCGGCGCAGCCGAAGTGCGCCTCCAGCTCGGCGCACCCGCCGCCCGGCTTCTTGTCGGCGTGTCGCAGCACGGGAATGCCCAGCGCCGCCTCCAGCGCCGCTGCCTCCTTGCCTGGCGGGGGTTACCGCAGACAATACGGATGTGTACGCAGAATATGGTTGTGTATGCTAAAAAAATGGATGTGCGTGTTATGCAGCATAAGGCCGTGTGTTAGAGAGCATACGGTTAGGCCGTGCGCGCGTGTGTGGTGGAGATCACAAGGAAAAAACGACAACAAGAGACCGTGCGTGCGGTGCAGCGGTGCGCGTGTGTGTATGTGTATGCAGGTGCCTTCGCACCACCACAGCTGCCTTCTCGCACCTTCCGGGTCGTACTGGGCCAGGCCCGCGCTGTTGCTGTACAACACCGCGCGCCCCCCGAAGGCGCCCAGGCAGTCCGCCAGCGCCGGCGCCAGCCGCGGCTCCACCTCCAGCGCGAACGGCAGCGACAGCGTGTTGTCCTGGCGGGTGGGGCAGGGGCGGGGGGTCCATGCATGATTACTTAAGACGCCCTGGGCGGTTTCCACTCCTTCCTAAACATATGGTGGGCCTGGAATGAAGCTTACCCACGCTTCCACGCTCCCATGCTTCCCCGCCCACCACGCCCACTCCCGCCCGCCCCCGCCCACCTTGTCAAATACCAGCCCCTGGAAACCGGCCGCCTTCAGCGCCCGCCAGTCCACGTGCCGTATGTCGGGCGCTGCCAGGTGCGGCAGCGCCAGCGACTGGTTGCCCTGCGCAGACGCACGGCCCCCAGCTGTCTATGTCACTCTGTGGCAAGCATCTCTCACTCTGTGGCAGCGATGACAAGCATCTAAGCATCTGAGCATCTGAGCATCTAGGTAGCTATGCCCCGGTAGCAGTCCATGGGGGCGCCCCAGTGGGAGCGGCCGCGGTGGGAGGCCGCGCCCCCGCCACGGACGCACACGGCACGGCACGGAAACCCCACCGCCACAGTCCCACCCCCGTGTCAATACCCCCCGCCTCACCCCGAACAAACTGAAAAACAGTCCCACGCCCGCCGAGTTGAAGTTCTGCTGCACCCGCGCCATATCCGACGCCTGAACGCATGCGCATCAACATGCGCGCACGAGCGTGAGTTTGTGGTTACGGTATCGGTTGGTAGGCGTAAGCAAATAGATAGGGCAGACGCAAAGGCCTGCCCGCCACTCCTGCTGCGCGCGTTGCCACACGCCCCCATGCAGCCCCCCAGCTCCGGCGCCCGCTGCGTCGCTACCCCGTGCGCGAGGGGCCGCCCTCTCTACATCCGGTATCTTCTGGCATGCACTCACCTCGCTGCTGTGCGCCCTCGTGGAAGTAGATCGGGCCCGAGGCCGTGTGGGGTTACCGCATGGCGCCCTCGCCGCGGCGCGGCAGGTGCGCGTCAAGGACCCGGTGCCGAAGGGCGGAGAGCAGCCTGCCCGCAGCGGCGCCGAGCGCATCCAGCAGCCGGCGTGTCTCTGTTTGTTGCCCGATTTGCTCAGAGCGCTTGTGTGCACCGTTTCAAAGATATTCCGGCGCCGCAAGCAGTATTCCAAGAGACTGAGCGTAGAAAGGCGAGCCGGATGCAACAAGGCTCTTCCCAGCGTATTAGAGTCAGCGTCAGTGGCTTTAATAATGAATTATTGCATGGCCGAAACTACTTTTCACTGCCCCAAAGGGCGCTCAGAACCTTTTGGCCCGATCTTGGCTCATTCAGAAATCCTTCTATTTTCTGAAGCTCGCTCGTTCGCAGCAGGTAGGACCATAACGCATTACATGTCCTGATACAACCCATTGTAACTTAGGTTTACACTCTGGAGCCTTGGAAAAGCAAGAACGCGACCAGTTCGTTGGCCCCAACGTCGCTCGTTGCCTTTCACCTTCTCCTCCTGCGCATTTTAGTTTGGTACCCTGTGACTGTAGAGCGCCGCCTTGTGAGGGAATAATTACTTCGCCTGAGCGCGCTCAGGTTATCGCCTCAGACAAGCAAGGCCCTAGGCCAGACGATGCACACGATGTTGCAGCGGCAGCTAGGACATTCAGGCTCTTTGAGTCGACAGGCCTCCTCGGAGCTGCCTTCTCCCGCGGGTGCGCGACAGAGCGACCTGACCGCGCCGCGACCCACTTGCTAGCCCTGTCGCTGACGCCGCTGACTTCCTTACGCGCCGCAGCCAAGTCGAGAGGTGTCTCACGCAACAACAGCTTCAACCGCAGTGAGTGGTTTGCAGAAGAACGCAACCGCGAAAGTACGCGGCCGACGTGTCATGAGCGCGCGGATGCCACACGCGCTGAGCCCCACTGCTAGCTACTGCGGCTTATAACCTTCTGCATTGCAAAGCGCCGCCTGGCCGCTGCGCCGAGCTGGAGTCGACCTGGCACCACACGATGCTTGCACGCGTGCAGGGGCGTTTGGTTGCATCCCGTCTTCGCGCTCGCGCCCATCGCTTCTGGTTTCATGCAGTGGGCCCATTGGGCCGCTCGGCGGCGACGACCTCGAGGTAGGTTGTTTGAGCGACAGGAATGCGTGGACACATGCGAGCTGGTCTTGCGACCGAACGCTCGCTCACACATCAAGCCTTCCGTCCCAGGGACCAGCTTAACCATCCAATCTACTGGAAGAATACCGAATTGAGCATGAAAGGCAAACAGTAAAGCAAATAATGACAAACTACCGCTGCTCTGACACACCCGCTGCGCCTGACACACCGTTGCTGCGCGCCGGCTGACTGATCCGTTCCCCGCGCCCAAACCCGCAGCACCACTCGCCGGCCGGGCCTGTCAGCGCCAGCCACAGCCCACAGGGCTCCTACCTGCACGGCGCCCAGCCGCTGGCGCCCCCCAGCCCCCAGCCGCAGCCCCCCACATGGGAGTTCTCACCGGAGCCGTATGTGCCCGCGCCCGCCAACCTGCCCACACACGAACCCGATGAGGGCGCCGCCGACGGCGGCCCCGAGCCCCTGCTGTTCTTCCCGCCCCGCCCCTCCGCCTCCGCCTCAGACGCCTCCGCCGCCTCCCCGACATCGCCAGCCGGCGGCGCCGCCGCCGGCACCGGCGCTCCCACGGGCTTCCGCCTGCCTGACGCGCTCGCCCCGGGGCCGCTGTCGGCCTCGTCCGCCTCCCAGCCGCCACCCCAGCAGCAGCAGCAGCAGCAGCAGCAGCAGCAGCCGCTGCACGGCGGCGCGGGCAGCAACCAGGTGCCCAACGGCCTGCCGCGCGGCGGCATGGGCAAGAGCGGCAGCGGCAAGGGGCCGGTGGACTCGGTGTGGACGCTGACGGACCAGCCGGGCGTTGACCTGTTCCGGGCGGGGCCGGCGGTGTGGAACCGGCTGCGGCAGGTCAGTCACCGGGGCAGTTACAGTTATTACAGTGGCAGTTACGGTTACGCTTACAGTGCCCCGTCAGTCGCATGGGAGGGCTGGCTAGCTCGGCAGGGGTCGGGGTTGGAGTGGGGAGGGGTGCGTGTGTGGATACATGTGCGGGCGGGGCACCAAAGAGGCGCAGGAGTGCCAAGGGAGGGAGGTGGGTGGGTGCGGTCGCGCTGTGGGCCCTGGGCACGCCGGCTGCGAGCAAGCCGGCGGCCGTGGCACACGACGGGACTCTCCATACCACCAGCGACTCCCAGGGCGCGGCCCCTAGATGCTCGCGCTTGCGTTGGGTCAACGCCTTACCAACATGCTCTGTTTGATTCCCGTGCTCTGTATGCTATATTGTACTAATCCGCCCCGCAGGTGTATGTGATTCTGTTTGGCGTGGGCGAGCGCGACACTGAGGGCATCTACTCGCTGCGCGCCTTCCGACCCGACGACGGCCTGCCGCACGAGACCATCATCGCCTTCGAGTGCGAGGAGGAGGCCACCCGGTGAGTGTGGTAGCGTGGGGGTGGGGGAGGGCGGGTGGGGATGGTGCGGGTAGGGGGCTGTACGGCGTGTAGGGGGCGTGGGGTGGACGGCATGGGGCGTGTAGGGCGTGCGCGGCGCGTGGGGCGGTGCCTTGCAGACCGCTTCCCTGCCACTGACGTGTCCGACTGTCCGTGCCCACCGCCTCACTGCCACCACCGCCGCCGCCCCCGCCAGCTACGCCTGCCTGCTGGAGGCGTCCATGGACCACACGCCGCACGTGTGCTCCATCCCGCCCCGCGAGCTGCTCAGCTTCTGCCTGGACCAGGTGTGCGTGTGCGTGTGCGTGTGCGTGCCCACCCGGAGCAAGGGAGGTTCGGGTTTTGAACTTGTTTTGGGAGGGAGAGGCGCCCAAGAAGGGGGAGAGCTGGGGTACGGCTGGGGCGGCGGCCTAAGCGCGGCCTCGGAGGAGGGCGCTGGGGAGTCTCGGGGCGCAGGCGCAATGACACCCCACCCGGGGGGCTTGCTTGTTGGGGCTCGGCCTGACTGCCGGCCTCATCTGATGGCTAGGGAGGCACACTTCCCCACCCCACCCCCACCCCCATCACACCAAAACCCACGTGAAATCTCCACACGAACCCGCACACGCGCCCCCAACACACGCGCTCCAATCACAAAAACACATAAAACTTCCTCCAACACAGACCTAATCGTTCCGTATTTGTTTCTCCTAACACCCGCAGACCTACTCGTGCCGCCTGGAGCCGCGCGGCTCGCTCCTCATCCCGCCCGACTTCAACGTCAGCGTGACCGACTGGGAGCGCAGCCTGCGCCTGCGCGAGGGCAAGTTTGCTGTCCTTGAAGCCGACCCAGATCACAGCGGCCGCAGCGGCGCCGCCACCGCCACCGCCACCGCAACCACCACGCTCGCGCCGGTGGCGGCTCCGCCGCCGCCGCGCCCGCCCTCGGAGAGCGGCCTGGTGGCGCCGCCGCCCGAGGCGGCGGCCGCGTCCGCGGCGGCGGCGGCTGCGCCTGGCGGAGACGGCGCCGACGTCGGCGCGGATGCGGCGGCGGCGCCTCCGCCGTCGACGCTGGCGCGGTACTCGGGTCTGAGTGGCGGCGAGCTCGATGAGATTCGGGCTCGGCTGGAGAGGCTGCTGTCGCAGTAAGCGCTTACGTGTCGGACCCGCCGCGGGGAGCAGCGGCCGAGATGGCTGCGGCGGCGTCCTGCTGTGCTGGGACTCCCTGCAGCGGCAGCAGCAACACCAGCGACTGGCCGCGCGGCGCGCGGGGCGTGTGTCGTCGCACACGCAGACACGCGGCCATGTATCATCAGTATATTAAGGCTCCACTTGCCACATCTTCTAGCCCTCAAGACACGCAAGGACAAAACACATAGAGCGCCGGCGGCGACGTCGGCGGCGGTATACAGCCGCTCTTTTTGTCCGCGCGTCCGCCGCAACTGCAGTTTTGCTTTTTGAGACGCGCCAAAGAGACGCGCGGTGGACGGCGTTTGATGTTGAGCGTGACTGAGCATGGACAAGGTTTTTTCTGTGACAGCAGACGTTTGATTAGAGTTAGTTGGGCTTTCGTGATTTGAACCATGCCGACGACGGTGTGCAGTGTCGCCCTATACGTGTGAAGCCGTCCATTGTTTTAAATAGGTCTTTTACGCGTGGCTCGACTTCGAACTGAATCGGGCGCGTCATCTGCGTTAGGCAGTGATGGGTGCGAGTGCGAGTGCGAGTGTGGTCAACGGCTTCAATTTTCTTGGGGGCGACGCAGGGCAGTAAACAGGAGTCGCAACGGCGCGACGGAACGCAGCATGGCGGAATGTTGATCAGGCGGGGGTGGGAGCCTCGGGGAGTGGCGTGGCACGCGTTGCATGGAGACACAGAGACGCGGGCCCTGCGGGCTGGCTGATGCACTAACGGACATTTTGGTGTGAGCGGTGCGACGCGCGTGAGAGAGGAGCAATTGGGGGCCGTGGGCAGGTGAGCATGTGGTGATTCGAGCCCGGCAGGTGCTTGGGCTTCAGGCGTGTGGTGCGGGAGGCGGATGACGCTCGGGTTGTATGTGGGGTGGGGTGGGGCGGGGGCAGGGGGGCACGCGGCATGCCGTTTGAGGGACGATGGGCTCGGTGGGTAAACGGCAGTATGGGGAACGGCACATTTCGCTCTCTCCCGCTTGTCAACTTCATGGCAAGGGGAGCACGCACGACACAGGTGCACACGAGCGTGGGGGCTGAGGCACACCCTGCGCATTTTCTAACGCACCAACACGAACGACCTAGTGCGTGTCAATCGAAGACTTCCAGCTTCCCCATATGTGATGCAACTGTCGGTACTGCGAGTGACAGTGGGCGTGTTGTGTGTGTGCGTGTGGGTGGCGCGTCATTTGGCATTGTGGGGAGTGCTGGTGACCCGTGGACTGATCACAAAAGACTGGGCGTCCGCGCTTCGTGTGTGTGTCGTGTCCTAGTTTTGCTGGGTGGCGGGGCTGAGGGCTTCAAACTTGAGAGGGGGTTAGCGGTGCCGCAACATTTGGTGTACGGTCCCGGAGCTCGAGACTGCCTGTGGTTGCGCGGGGGAGGGAGTAGGTGGCATTTGGCATACGATCACGTTGCGCCTGCATCTGGGCAGTCGCCATGGCATACATAGGTGATTAGGGGGGACCGGCCGCACCACGCGGACGACTAGCAGGAGCAGATGTGAGATGTGTGCTGCGGAGGTACCGTAATTTGAGGGCGAGACAGAGGGAGGCGAAGTGAGACTTCCTGGGGCGAGAGCAGAGCGCGAGCGCTGCCCCCTGCCCCAGTGCGTGAAGAGCCATTCTTTCTTTGCTTTGCTGGCGTCTCTTACGTCTCTCGCCCGGCCCCGATACAGTTGTCCTCGCACGGGCGTAGCATGGATCGTGCGTGAGTGATTGAGTGTGCGGTGCCGGGCTGGGATGCACAGCAAGGAGAGGGCCCTGGCGGGGGAAGCTGCGGGGCCAAGCATATGAGGCATATTGAAGCCTACGTTTGCGTATGCGCGCGGCGTACATGGCATGTGTTCTTTCCCGTGCACTGAAGAATTTTCCAACGGCTGCGGGGCACTGAAACGCAATCCGGACGAAGGCTGTAGGCTGTATCAGCGGTGCATGCGCGTATGCTGGATACCGTTCCATAGCTTGACTGGGGACTGCGGGAGGCTGCAGGGATGTTGTCCACGCCTCCATGGGCACCCAAGTGATGAAGAATGTTTAATACTCAAATCAACCTGCGTACTGCGCCGCGCCTGTGAGTGGTTGCAAGATGGATGATCCAGAGCCGGCAGCGTTCGAAGAGGGCCCGCGGGAGCATGCACCGTGCCACCGTCTGACAACCTCGGGACCCCACGCCCCAGGGCCGCTGGCAGCCCGCACTCCGCAGCCGTTAGACATGCAGAGAGGGTGTTGCGCAGAGTCGTGTGCCAGCAGCTGCGCACGCTCAACAAGCACGCGGGCGTGCATGCCCGGCGCCGCAGCCAGCTGTGCCTTGTGCATCCTATCCGGGCCTGCCCCCCGTAGCAGACGCGAATGTGAGCGCAGAGTTCCAGCTTTGGGGTAATTTAAGCTGCCCGCCCCGGAATCCCTTATCAGGTAAGAGCACTGCGCTGGTCACTGGTCACACACAACTGCTTCCCTTACTCCTGCGCAAACGGCAAACCCCAAGCGGTGGGGGGACGCCGCCGTCGGACTGGGCACAGCAGAACGAGGCAGGGGCCAAGCCGGGTTGGTGGGCGTGTGACCAGCAGACACGCACAGACCCTGGACCTTGGCAAGTAGGGGTCTGAGGGGTGCAAGTGACTGTCACGATGTCACTACAAGCAGCTTCATGTGATGGAGCAAGCACGCGCCGTACGGTACGACACTACGACATGCACAAGGGCTGTCTGTCACGCACCACTCGGGCATGCTGGCGTCTTGCATTCGCATTCACTCGCACACACAATGCCAACTCCCTGGTCCCTTGCCCTGGTCCTACCACCGCACAAGGACCGTGCAAAACCTTCCATGCAAGCGTCTGCCGCTTTCTATGCCGCACGCCGAAGTCCAAACCTCGCCAGCCAAGTCCAACCCTCGCCAGGCCAAAATACATTTGATCTCCGAGTTGTGTCTTCACGCACAGTGTAGATGACCCCTCCCGCAGCATCTTCGATTCTTCGCCCAGAAACGTTTGTTTTGCCAAGCCCCCAAGCCCCCGCAACGTCTGTGCTCTGTCTACGCCTACCACCAAATCCGCGCCCAAACGTTCACGGTCCGTAGGAACGCGACCCCAAAACTGTTTGCGCCTTCAGCGGCTTTGGGGTAGATTTCACTGCCGCCACCGCTGCTGCGCAGTGCCGCAGGGCCGCCGCCGCCACCGCTGCTGCTGGGCCCAGGGCCGCCGCCACCGCCGCCACCGCCAGGACAAAAATACGCCTGAAAACTCCTGAATCGTGGCGCACTGCAAAATTGTGCCCCCGCACCCTTGGTCCGCATGTGCACGCCGCCATCCTGCTTTGTCCCGAGCACTGCACCACGCACACCGAGAACTACACTGCCCCGAACACACACCCACACGCCGAGCACTCTCACCGCACGCAGCACTCACTCCCCTACCCCCGCGATACCGAAGTAACCGCCGCGACGTCAGTCCCGAAAATCTTCCGCCCGAGGGGTCGGGCTGGGGGTTTTATCGTGGGCTCCCTGCACGCAAATTCTTCTCCACCACGCACATTCTTCTCCGCAGCACTTCTATCTGGTGGCCATGCTCAGGCGCGATGTGCACACACTACTAATTCACTCGGTTGCGCCTCTGTCTACTAAAACAAGTTCCCCCAACACAGGGGCAGGACTGGCTCACCCAAGTAAGTAGGCCCCTGGTAAGTTGCGCCTGTCCGCAACCCCAATGACGCAACCCCCGCAAGTATCCCCCACCCACCCACAAGCGCCCCGTATACCGTAAAGGATCACTGGCGCAACCACCAACCCCTTCCCGACCAACTTCACACGGGCGGTCCCCAACACAATCCCTAGCCCGCGATAGGTGATCATGCCAGCCCCGCCCGCTTCCGCGCCGCGGCCACGAAGGGGCTGACGTGCTGCCCGAAGCGCTCGCCCACCCAGGGCTGCAGGTAGTCCGCGCCGGTGACGCGGCGCCGGCAGCAGCCCGCGCCGCAGTCGCAGTCGAAGGCCGCGACATTAGGCCCGGCGCAGAAGGTGGCGTAGTCCGCCGTGATTTGCTCGTCTGCAGGGCGGGAGGACGGACACAACGCATGCGCGTGTGAGAGTGTGTGAACACCTGCACAAGCTAGGCAAACGAACGGCGTGCACGACTTGTGTAAGCGTGTTTGCGAGGATGATTTGCATGATGCGAGCACCAACAACGACACGATCCAGGCAGCCCTCCAAGCCTCGCAGGCGAGACAGAGGGGCGCACACCATTGTAGGTGCGGTTGCACCCACTCACGGCTCAATCACGTCCCGTAACGCCCTCGCTCACGACCCCCTCAGCAGTCAGCACCCACCCGGCGCGATGTCGCGGCGAGCCAGCAGGTCCAGCCCGCGCAGCCAGCAGTTGGGGTCACACGAGTGGTTGAGCGGCGCCCAGGAGGTGGGGTCGTCCGACCACGTGACGAACACCTGCGGGCAGCAGGCAGCAGGAGCGACGCACACATTGCGGCCACGGCCGTGAGCACTAGAAAAGGCCCAAATGCGAAGGCCCGAATGCATGGTGGCGCAAGCGTCCAGCGCTCGGTTTGTGGCAGTCCTTGCCCCACCGCTCGCAACTAACCCCGTGGGCGGGGGCCCGGACACCTGGCCACGGCCTTGTAGAACCTCTGCAATCAACGCGCCTACCTCGTCGCCGATGGGGTACGCGTACGCATCGAACCACTCCCGCTGCCGCGAGCCCGCCGGCCAGCTGCGCTTAACGAAGCCGCTGCTCGCCAACACCGCCGGCCGCTGCTCATTACGCTGCACCACCTCACCCGCCCGGATGGGCACAAGCGCCACCAGGCCCCAGCCGCCAGCGCCACCGCCCTCAGGCGCGGCGTGGCCTGCCGGGCCCGCAGCGGCAGCAGCAGCCTGCGGGTGCTTGCCGCCAGTGACCGGCTCGCCGTTGGCGGCAGTAATGGCCTCGGATGCCCCGCTGCCCGTGGAGTGGCGCGAGGGGCTGCTCGCGCCGCTAGCCGTGCTGCTGTTGCTGCCGCTGCTGTCACTGCCGCTGCTGGCGGTGGCGTTCGCGACTCCGTTGTCCAGCTGGTCCTCCAGGGCCAGAGCCGCGGCTGCTGCGGTCGCGGCCGCGGCAGCGGCCGCGGAGGCGGCGGCGGCCTCGCAGGTTGGCGTGCGCGGCGCCTCCTCCTCCTCCAGCGCGTTCGACTGCCGCTCCTGAGCCTGATGCTGGGGCTGCGCCGTAATGCGGGGCGGGCTCCGGAAGAACTGGACTGCCACCTGTGACCGCAACCAGCCAGGTCGGGCGTTCATTGCAGGTTTGATAGATTCGGGGGTGGCTTGTTTCCTGCAGGCGATCTCACCGCTCGCTGCGCTGAGCCTTCGATCACGACACACACGCACGCTGACCGCGGTATGCCGCCGATTGAGGCGCGCAGTCGCGGCAAGCCACGCACCCAAAGCCTCATCCACGGGAGCTCACCTTCGGCTGGCGCAGGCGGTGGCGCGAGATCGCGGTGGCGAAGATGGTGGCCAGGAAGTGCGCGTGGTTGTGCTCCGGGTCCAGCGACAGGATGTAGTCTGCCGGGCAGCATGGCAGACGGGGGAGGGGTTGGGGGTTTCACCTTTAAGCAGCCGATGGTAAACAGGGGGGCACACTGTCCATCGGCACTGGTTTTCGGCGGGGGGTTATTATTAGGTCCGGGGCGACGGCACAACTACAGCGTTTTAGTGTGGGACCGCGCACTAGGAATGCCGCCGGCGCATGTGGGTTGGCGGCGAGACCCACCCTGGCGTGGTTTCGTCCCCCCCACACGCCGTGCACCCATACATGCACCCGCACGCACCCGCGGAGCTAGCACAGCCGGTCAGCAGGGCCTCGGGCGGGTCCAGCACCCCGCAGTTGGGGTTGATTTCCAGCAGGTAGATGTCGCCCGCCGCGTCCACACGGAAGTCACACCTGCGTGAGGATAAAGCATTTGGAGCAGTTGAGCAGCTGGAGCATGAGCATTCAGATGGGTTCGAGTCCATGTGGCGCCACTAGCTCCTTTGAGCCTTCGGCCGCGGTGGCGTGCCGCCGCCGCGGGTGGCATGCCGGGCACAGCCGTGGTCGTCAGGGCACTGACGAGCGGGCAGCGCGTGTGAAGGCAGGAATGCAAGAAGCACAGGGAGGCATACCCCAGATCCCGTGCCTGCGCCTCACGCGACGGGCGGCGGCGCTGCAAAACGCACCTTCCGTAGCTGATACCGCGGGTCGCAAGGAATGTGTCGCGCGCTGCAGCCTGTCCACAGCGCGTTGAGGTTTAGTGACAGATTGTATTTAAGGGATGGGCGCGCATGTGAGGACTGTCTTGTGCAACAAAACACTCTGCTGAATATCCTGCGCAGTGCCCAGAACCCCCATCCACGCCACACAGTACGGTAAACATCGGTCGAGCTGCCCTTGCGGTGAAACCAAGTCTACCTTGAGCCGCTCGGAAAGCTCCGGGTCGGTACAGGGCCGCCAGGACATCGACCCGTAGTCAGTCCACTTGATGTCAAAGTGTTTGAAGTCCTCGCCTGCGGGACAGCCAGCAGATACCGTGTTCATCCCAACGACCCAACCCGTCTTGCTCTGACGCATGCCTGGTGTACAGTAGTGGTGTGGAGGAACCGCCGCTCTGACTACGAGCCTCAGCCCTGCTCCGTCAACTAACATGGCAGTGCCTCACGCACCCGGCCCAAAGGCGCACTCCACGGGGGTGTACGCCACAGGGTGGAACGAGGTAAGGTCCGGGTCTGTGTCGCCGCAATCGCCAGCCGCTGGGCCCTGCAGCACAGGTCATAGGCGTCGAGATAGTCTAGCGGCCGTTGTTGTCGGTGGATCGCCGGTCGGCCAAACCTGCTGCACCCGGCCCTGGGCACACCCCACTCGGCCCGGGCCGACACCTTTCCCCCAGGCCTATCGATCCCGGTGCCCTGGTGCGTGCCCCTGGAAGCCACGCGTTCAGCCCTAGTTTAATTGATCTTCTCTCCCGCACATACCTTTGTCCATGCTCTCCCTCCAAGCAACTTGCCAGACGTCCGCACATGGGCGCCGTGGACCCCCCCCCCTACCCCCCTTACCCCCCCCTACCCCCCTACCCCCCCCCCCCCCCAGCCCTGCCCTGCCCTGCCCTGCCCTGCCCTACCCTGCTGCCTCACCGGCTCCTCCACCACCAGCACCGTGAACTCGCGGCCGCCGATGAACTCCTCCACCAGCGCGCCGCCAAAGCTGTTGACGCAGTGCGCCACCTGCCAGCAGCAGGCGCGGGCAGTGATGGACACCGTTGGGTATGTAGGCGTGGTGAGGCCTGCGTGCAGTCCTGTTGCATCAGAACTCATTACCCCTAGCTATTATTGCATTTGCCTGACCCTTGCCTAGATAGTGAATAATTGGCAATGCATGGTTGATTTGGGAATTGGCGTGAACTACCCCCCGTCACCCAAACCTGCATCCCAGCAGCCGCCCGCTCACCTGCACGCGCAGCTGCTCTGCATTGTGCACCTTGGAGTCCTTGGACATTCCAACCGACCCGTAGCCGCTGGGGTGCTTGACGATGAGCGGGAAGCGCAGGCCGCCGTGTGAGGGCGGCGCCAGCACTGACTCCAGCCCCGCCTCCACACCGCGTCGCCCAACCCCTGGCTGGATGTGCACCCAGGCCGGCACCTGTGCGTGGGCACAAGTAAGTGAGCCACACGCACCCACCGCCGTTTCGAGGAGTTGCCACTGCCGTACAGCACGCAGGGGATGGCTTCACGCCCCGCCCCGCGCAATGCCCTCGCTCCAGACGGTGCCCGCCGCCGCCCGCCCACGCACGCACCTTGACTCAGGAAATCACGCCGCCCTCAATCACTGCCGTGCAGCAGCCCCGCCCCGCCCCCCGCCCCGCCCCCATCCACCCGGCCCCACCTTGACGCCGTAGTAGTGCGCCGCCATCTTCATCTCGATCTTGGACGGCTCGTAGAACGCGGCGTTGGCTCCCGTGTACGGCATGTTAAGCCTGGTGAGTACAGGAATCAGCGCACGCAAGGTTGGCATACGGTAGGTTGCGATTGGCGCAAGGACACAGAGCCAACCTTGTTCCTTTTCTACTCGGTGGCCCTGCTGGTGATGATTCATGCTCATTGACCGCCTGTGAGCCGAAGTAACTAGCCACTGCAACCAGCAGACACACACGCACCACCCATCCCCGCGCGCCTATCCCCGCTCGTGCTCACCGCTCCAGCGCCTCAATGACCTCCTTGCCCGCGCGGTCCTCATCCCACGCGCCATCACACAGGTTGAGGAAGACGTCGGGTGCTGCCTTGGCGCCGCCGCCGCCTGCAGCGCATAAGCCGTGAGGAGTCACGTACAGCATGCACACGTGCTTTCCAGAGTGCGCGTCCAGCATGCAGTTGACGGTAAGCACTGTCGATCAAGCACTGTACGGGGACATTTAGGACGCGCCCTGCTGGGTTGCTGGCCTTGCGCACAACCCAACCCAGCCAACCAGCGGCTGCATGCACTCACCTCCCTGCTGTCCTGCGACACCCGGCACCAGCAGCTCCAGCAGCTGGGCCACCGACGTCGCCTTGCGCAGGAATGCCTCGCTCCACTCGTACCGGCCGTGCGGGTCGTGAACCTCCGGCTGCACTTAGGACAAACGTGCCGAGCGTGTACGTATTTTTTATCCTTCATTTTGGAGCGTTGAGGGGAGCGCGCAAGCACACATCCCTGCCTGCGCGGTTCGGCGTCTGCTGTCCGCCGAGCGACATGCATCAGTCGAACATCAACAGCAACTCTGGCAAGGCGCACCTTGACGAACGCGTCGACATCTTTGAACACAGAGCAGCTGCCTTCCAGCGAAGGTTGAAGCACGCACACGCGCAGCTTGCGGTGTGGCTCGTTCACCAATGCACCGGACAGGGGCTCGTGCACAGCAGCAGCGCCCACGGTCGCTCCTGCCTCAGCGTTCCCCAACATGGACATTCGCTTCAATCACGCAGTCGATGAGCGACGCGGCTCCACGCACTCTGGTTAAAGTTGGCACGCTGGACTGCTCCGCGGCCTGACAGCTGATAAACACAATGCTTTAATGAAGAACGCCCGGCTGCCGTTGTGTTTCTTTTTAATCGCGCATTCGAATGCTGCAGTCGCCCACGAGCCGCACGAGCGAGCACGTCACATCAACGGGCCACGAATCCTCCCTGGAGCGCGGCGATTCGCGGGCGCTGATGAGAAAAGATTATGCGCACTGGCGGGCTTCTTGGAACCATTTGGCAGGGTGGAATGTTGAATTTCGCAAAAAAAGTGCCGGATCAGGCGACTCAGGCGCGGTATCGATGAATTGCATTCCTCTTATACAGGTATCAACCGTGTACTCAGCGGGGCTCCTGTCGAGGCTACCTACGGCCACGCGGCCATCGACCTTCCGTCGAAACCGCGAAGTCGCGGCGCGCTGGCCGAGTCTGGAGTCGGCTCAGAGAGGGCGCTCACAGCTTTATCGCGCAATTTCTGTGGCCCAACGTCGCGGTATATCTTCAGCGCAGAAACGCCGCGCGCGAGGAGCGCCGGACTGTGTCGTGTCGGGGAAGTCCGGGTGCATTGAGTGCAGCCCAGGCCCAGTCCCACCCTTCCTGACCCCTCAGCACCGCATCGGTACAGTAATAACAAGCGCAGCGGGGTGCGGGTGACAACTTTTCTAGGTGTGGACAAGGAGTACAGCGGTGGAGGAGCAGGGCGTGGGTGTGAGTGGCTGGAGTGATGGGAGGGAAGGACAGGTGGCAGGTGCATGAGTGTGCTGATGCACGTTCCCCACGGTCCGGGTGGCTGGACAGGTGAAAGCAGCAAACGGACGCACACACAAACGGACGGAGGCGCACAGGCACGTAGGCACGCAGGAACGGCCCATACGTGCACAGATGCATGCATCCTGCCGGCTGAAAGGCCAGGCACCGACAAGAGCGCCCCCCCCCCCCCCCCCCCGCGTCCACCAACCCCCCCAGCCCCCGCACCCCTGCAGCTGACCCCTCCTGGGCACAACTATCACCCTAGAGAATGCAGGTGGACGTTGCACAGACCCGCTGCCACGCCAAGAACCTGTGCCCACGCACCCAAAGCACTGCCCACTCCCGAACCACTGGGCTGAGGGAGGCATGGATGTGATGCAGGCATAGGGTGTTACAGATGGTGGGCGTGGTGCAGTGGTAATGTGCACCCGGCCACCCTCCAGGCATACTCGCAGCTTATTGGAAGCAAGAGCATAGCACAGCACGGTGACCAGCAACGCAGGCGAAGCAGGATCACCCATCAGTTGTCAAGAACAGGTTGTGTGTGCGTCATTGTGCAGCTCTATGCCTCTGCCATTGTCCATCTCAGGTGTCCGTCGAGATCAATTGCAGGAATGAAAAGCAGGCTGTGAAACACATTGCCACCATAATCCGTCCATGGGGGGTGCACAGGGTCCACCAGTGAAGCCACTGCCGTGCTGCATGGGCTATGCCAGGTGTTGGCCATGCACCGGCAGCTATCAGTGCAGCAAGCAAAAGCACATCCAGGCGAAGCAGCCAGACAGCAAACAGCAACTGGCCACGCAGCAAAAGTGCCACAGTTGTTACCACTGCCCTGCATAAGTCGTGGAATCTGACTTCCCAACAGTGTGACTCGGGCTGACGATTACGCTGCAGCCCCGGTGTCCCCGCCACTGGATACTAGAGGTCTGTCCGCAAGCGCAGCGCAGTCATAGCTGGGGTTACTTCCATGGCGCATGGCAAAACCAACAGCGCCAAATGCCTGGGTGCGCCACTTAGCAGCAGTGGTGGGGCCGCTCCACGCAGAACCATGTGAAAGCGATGGCGCCCCGACGAGGCCAGCTAGCACCGAGTACACTAGGGGCGTGGCTACCCGGAATTGGTGACGGCAGTCCTGACAACATGCGTGTATGGAAATGCCGGCGTGCGCGCGCAAGCGAATTTTTAGACCGCCCATGCGCCCATGCAGCGCGCCGTACAGCCTTTCCCGCAGCAGCGCCAGGTTGCACAGCAAAATCATACCACGTATATCGTATGAGCCCCAAAGGCCAGCAATTGGCGGCATACGCAAGGTGCACGTATAAGTCAGGGCGACATGGTCCGTTCCCAAACCGCGCACAGCTTTTTCGCAGTTTCTTAAAGAGCGCAGCAAACTATACATACGGACTTCCTAAGGGGGCGCGTAGGGCCATGTGAGCAAACTCGACTGGAAATCGAACCGTTCTCAGGCTAGGAAGCGAGTTTGGGCGTGCGGGCAAGAGCTAATTGTAAAGGGAGGCAAAGACAGGGCGCAAGGCTTCATTGGGTGCGCAAACGTGACCATGACTTTTGCAGCGTAGTGAAGGGCCAGGGCTCAACCGTCGGCCGTAACCGGATGGTTACTTGGGAGATCGGGGAGTTGGGAGTTGGGGGGTTGACCTCGTGACCTGCCCATACACACACGCCACGCCACGCCACACCCGCCCCCCCCGCACACCCTGTGAGCAAGGCGTCCAGACCGCGGCACTTCACAAACATAAAACGCATGTGTATGCATGGTTTGGGGCTACCTGAGCTGCAAAAGGGTCATGTGGTGGCCGCCCAGGCAACTGAGGGAGTCGGTGTGTGCCGATGCGTGTCGACCAGGGTATGTCCGCGCCTGGGAGCAAGGAAGTCCGCCGATTGTGCTCGTCATATACCCACGTATAGCACATATCTTCCATACGTGCGCAAAGCTGTAAGACGTGCCCCGCGCGAAGTTGGCTTTCACCGACATGTAAAAGCCAACTGGGTCTGAAGAGCCAACGCCAGGCACACAGGGCAAATCACTTATTTTTGGATGTAGCGATTTTAAGCAATGTCAGCGCAGGCCAAGCCAGTGTGCGACTTGAAAGTTCAAGGAAAATCCTTGCCGCGCTCAGGAGCCCGCAAGGTTTAACCTTGCCTTTGGAGTGCCGTGTGCAATGTATGAGGTGACAAGCAGAATGGGCTGAACAACGTCCCGCGTGCAGCCCCAAAAGGCCGAAAAACCGGGCGCCGAAGTACCGTGCCCCCACACCCTTCACTGCCCTGCATAAGTCGTGGAATCTGACTTCCCAACAGTGTGACTCGGGCTGACGATTACGCTGCAGCCCCGGTGTCCCCGCCACTGGATACTAGAGGTCTGTCCGCAAGCGCAGCGCAGTCATAGCTGGGGTTACTTCCATGGCGCATGGCAAAACCAACAGCGCCAAATGCCTGGGTGCGCCACTTAGCAGCAGTGGTGGGGCCGCTCCACGCAGAACCATGTGAAAGCGATGGCGCCCCGACGAGGCCAGCTAGCACCGAGTACACTAGGGGCGTGGCTACCCGGAATTGGTGACGGCAGTCCTGACAACATGCGTGTATGGAAATGCCGGCGTGCGCGCGCAAGCGAATTTTTAGACCGCCCATGCGCCCATGCAGCGCGCCGTACAGCCTTTCCCGCAGCAGCGCCAGGTTGCACAGCAAAATCATACCACGTATATCGTATGAGCCCCAAAGGCCAGCAATTGGCGGCATACGCAAGGTGCACGTATAAGTCAGGGCGACATGGTCCGTTCCCAAACCGCGCACAGCTTTTTCGCAGTTTCTTAAAGAGCGCAGCAAACTATACATACGGACTTCCTAAGGGGGCGCGTAGGGCCATGTGAGCAAACTCGACTGGAAATCGAACCGTTCTCAGGCTAGGAAGCGAGTTTGGGCGTGCGGGCAAGAGCTAATTGTAAAGGGAGGCAAAGACAGGGCGCAAGGCTTCATTGGGTGCGCAAACGTGACCATGACTTTTGCAGCGTAGTGAAGGGCCAGGGCTCAACCGTCGGCCGTAACCGGATGGTTACTTGGGAGATCGGGGAGTTGGGAGTTGGGGGGTTGACCTCGTGACCTGCCCATACACACACGCCACGCCACGCCACACCCGCCCCCCCCGCACACCCTGTGAGCAAGGCGTCCAGACCGCGGCACTTCACAAACATAATACGCATGTGTATGCATGGTTTGGGGCTACCTGAGCTGCAAAAGGGTCATGTGGTGGCCGCCCAGGCAACTGAGGGAGTCGGTGTGTGCCGATGCGTGTCGACCAGGGTATGTCCGCGCCTGGGAGCAAGGAAGTCCGCCGATTGTGCTCGTCATATACCCACGTATAGCACATATCTTCCATACGTGCGCAAAGCTGTAAGACGTGCCCCGCGCGAAGTTGGCTTTCACCGACATGTAAAAGCCAACTGGGTCTGAAGAGCCAACGCCAGGCACACAGGGCAAATCACTTATTTTTGGATGTAGCGATTTTAAGCAATGTCAGCGCAGGCCAAGCCAGTGTGCGACTTGAAAGTTCAAGGAAAATCCTTGCCGCGCTCAGGAGCCCGCAAGGTTTAACCTTGCCTTTGGAGTGCCGTGTGCAATGTATGAGGTGACAAGCAGAATGGGCTGAACAACGTCCCGCGTGCAGCCCCAAAAGGCCGAAAAACCGGGCGCCGAAGTACCGTGCCCCCACACCCTTCACTGCCCTTCATAAGTCGTGGAATCTGACTTCCCAACAGTGTGACTCGGGCTGACGATTACGCTGCAGCCCCGGTGTCCCCGCCACTGGATACTAGAGGTCTGTCCGCAAGCGCAGCGCAGTCATAGCTGGGGTTACTTCCATGGCGCATGGCAAAACCAACAGCGCCAAATGCCTGGGTGCGCCACTTAGCAGCAGTGGTGGGGCCGCTCCACGCAGAACCATGTGAAAGCGATGGCGCCCCGACGAGGCCAGCTAGCACCGAGTACACTAGGGGCGTGGCTACCCGGAATTGGTGACGGCAGTCCTGACAACATGCGTGTATGGAAATGCCGGCGTGCGCGCGCAAGCGAATTTTTAGACCGCCCATGCGCCCATGCAGCGCGCCGTACAGCCTTTCCCGCAGCAGCGCCAGGTTGCACAGCAAAATCATACCACGTATATCGTATGAGCCCCAAAGGCCAGCAATTGGCGGCATACGCAAGGTGCACGTATAAGTCAGGGCGACATGGTCCGTTCCCAAACCGCGCACAGCTTTTTCGCAGTTTCTTAAAGAGCGCAGCAAACTATACATACGGACTTCCTAAGGGGGCGCGTAGGGCCATGTGAGCAAACTCGACTGGAAATCGAACCGTTCTCAGGCTAGGAAGCGAGTTTGGGCGTGCGGGCAAGAGCTAATTGTAAAGGGAGGCAAAGACAGGGCGCAAGGCTTCATTGGGTGCGCAAACGTGACCATGACTTTTGCAGCGTAGTGAAGGGCCAGGGCTCAACCGTCGGCCGTAACCGGATGGTTACTTGGGAGATCGGGGAGTTGGGAGTTGGGGGGTTGACCTCGTGACCTGCCCATACACACACGCCACGCCACGCCACACCCGCCCCCCCCGCACACCCTGTGAGCAAGGCGTCCAGACCGCGGCACTTCACAAACATAATACGCATGTGTATGCATGGTTTGGGGCTACCTGAGCTGCAAAAGGGTCATGTGGTGGCCGCCCAGGCAACTGAGGGAGTCGGTGTGTGCCGATGCGTGTCGACCAGGGTATGTCCGCGCCTGGGAGCAAGGAAGTCCGCCGATTGTGCTCGTCATATACCCACGTATAGCACATATCTTCCATACGTGCGCAAAGCTGTAAGACGTGCCCCGCGCGAAGTTGGCTTTCACCGACATGTAAAAGCCAACTGGGTCTGAAGAGCCAACGCCAGGCACACAGGGCAAATCACTTATTTTTGGATGTAGCGATTTTAAGCAATGTCAGCGCAGGCCAAGCCAGTGTGCGACTTGAAAGTTCAAGGAAAATCCTTGCCGCGCTCAGGAGCCCGCAAGGTTTAACCTTGCCTTTGGAGTGCCGTGTGCAATGTATGAGGTGACAAGCAGAATGGGCTGAACAACGTCCCGCGTGCAGCCCCAAAAGGCCGAAAAACCGGGCGCCGAAGTACCGTGCCCCCACACCCTTCACTGCCCTGCATAAGTCGTGGAATCTGACTTCCCAACAGTGTGACTCGGGCTGACGATTACGCTGCAGCCCCGGTGTCCCCGCCACTGGATACTAGAGGTCTGTCCGCAAGCGCAGCGCAGTCATAGCTGGGGTTACTTCCATGGCGCATGGCAAAACCAACAGCGCCAAATGCCTGGGTGCGCCACTTAGCAGCAGTGGTGGGGCCGCTCCACGCAGAACCATGTGAAAGCGATGGCGCCCCGACGAGGCCAGCTAGCACCGAGTACACTAGGGGCGTGGCTACCCGGAATTGGTGACGGCAGTCCTGACAACATGCGTGTATGGAAATGCCGGCGTGCGCGCGCAAGCGAATTTTTAGACCGCCCATGCGCCCATGCAGCGCGCCGTACAGCCTTTCCCGCAGCAGCGCCAGGTTGCACAGCAAAATCATACCACGTATATCGTATGAGCCCCAAAGGCCAGCAATTGGCGGCATACGCAAGGTGCACGTATAAGTCAGGGCGACATGGTCCGTTCCCAAACCGCGCACAGCTTTTTCGCAGTTTCTTAAAGAGCGCAGCAAACTATACATACGGACTTCCTAAGGGGGCGCGTAGGGCCATGTGAGCAAACTCGACTGGAAATCGAACCGTTCTCAGGCTAGGAAGCGAGTTTGGGCGTGCGGGCAAGAGCTAATTGTAAAGGGAGGCAAAGACAGGGCGCAAGGCTTCATTGGGTGCGCAAACGTGACCATGACTTTTGCAGCGTAGTGAAGGGCCAGGGCTCAACCGTCGGCCGTAACCGGATGGTTACTTGGGAGATCGGGGAGTTGGGAGTTGGGGGGTTGACCTCGTGACCTGCCCATACACACACGCCACGCCACGCCACACCCGCCCCCCCCGCACACCCTGTGAGCAAGGCGTCCAGACCGCGGCACTTCACAAACATAATACGCATGTGTATGCATGGTTTGGGGCTACCTGAGCTGCAAAAGGGTCATGTGGTGGCCGCCCAGGCAACTGAGGGAGTCGGTGTGTGCCGATGCGTGTCGACCAGGGTATGTCCGCGCCTGGGAGCAAGGAAGTCCGCCGATTGTGCTCGTCATATACCCACGTATAGCACATATCTTCCATACGTGCGCAAAGCTGTAAGACGTGCCCCGCGCGAAGTTGGCTTTCACCGACATGTAAAAGCCAACTGGGTCTGAAGAGCCAACGCCAGGCACACAGGGCAAATCACTTATTTTTGGATGTAGCGATTTTAAGCAATGTCAGCGCAGGCCAAGCCAGTGTGCGACTTGAAAGTTCAAGGAAAATCCTTGCCGCGCTCAGGAGCCCGCAAGGTTTAACCTTGCCTTTGGAGTGCCGTGTGCAATGTATGAGGTGACAAGCAGAATGGGCTGAACAACGTCCCGCGTGCAGCCCCAAAAGGCCGAAAAACCGGGCGCCGAAGTACCGTGCCCCCACACCCTTCACTGCCCTGCATAAGTCGTGGAATCTGACTTCCCAACAGTGTGACTCGGGCTGACGATTACGCTGCAGCCCCGGTGTCCCCGCCACTGGATACTAGAGGTCTGTCCGCAAGCGCAGCGCAGTCATAGCTGGGGTTACTTCCATGGCGCATGGCAAAACCAACAGCGCCAAATGCCTGGGTGCGCCACTTAGCAGCAGTGGTGGGGCCGCTCCACGCAGAACCATGTGAAAGCGATGGCGCCCCGACGAGGCCAGCTAGCACCGAGTACACTAGGGGCGTGGCTACCCGGAATTGGTGACGGCAGTCCTGACAACATGCGTGTATGGAAATGCCGGCGTGCGCGCGCAAGCGAATTTTTAGACCGCCCATGCGCCCATGCAGCGCGCCGTACAGCCTTTCCCGCAGCAGCGCCAGGTTGCACAGCAAAATCATACCACGTATATCGTATGAGCCCCAAAGGCCAGCAATTGGCGGCATACGCAAGGTGCACGTATAAGTCAGGGCGACATGGTCCGTTCCCAAACCGCGCACAGCTTTTTCGCAGTTTCTTAAAGAGCGCAGCAAACTATACATACGGACTTCCTAAGGGGGCGCGTAGGGCCATGTGAGCAAACTCGACTGGAAATCGAACCGTTCTCAGGCTAGGAAGCGAGTTTGGGCGTGCGGGCAAGAGCTAATTGTAAAGGGAGGCAAAGACAGGGCGCAAGGCTTCATTGGGTGCGCAAACGTGACCATGACTTTTGCAGCGTAGTGAAGGGCCAGGGCTCAACCGTCGGCCGTAACCGGATGGTTACTTGGGAGATCGGGGAGTTGGGAGTTGGGGGGTTGACCTCGTGACCTGCCCATACACACACGCCACGCCACGCCACACCCGCCCCCCCCGCACACCCTGTGAGCAAGGCGTCCAGACCGCGGCACTTCACAAACATAATACGCATGTGTATGCATGGTTTGGGGCTACCTGAGCTGCAAAAGGGTCATGTGGTGGCCGCCCAGGCAACTGAGGGAGTCGGTGTGTGCCGATGCGTGTCGACCAGGGTATGTCCGCGCCTGGGAGCAAGGAAGTCCGCCGATTGTGCTCGTCATATACCCACGTATAGCACATATCTTCCATACGTGCGCAAAGCTGTAAGACGTGCCCCGCGCGAAGTTGGCTTTCACCGACATGTAAAAGCCAACTGGGTCTGAAGAGCCAACGCCAGGCACACAGGGCAAATCACTTATTTTTGGATTGTAGCGATTTTAAGCAATGTCAGCGCAGGCCAAGCCAGTGTGCGACTTGAAAGTTCAAGGAAAATCCTTGCCGCGCTCAGGAGCCCGCAAGGTTTAACCTTGCCTTTGGAGTGCCGTGTGCAATGTATGAGGTGACAAGCAGAATGGGCTGAACAACGTCCCGCGTGCAGCCCCAAAAGGCCGAAAAACCGGGCGCCGAAGTACCGTGCCCCCACACCCTTCACTGCCCTGCATAAGTCGTATATAGAAAAGAGCCACTAAGCCTCTAGGGCTCAACCCCTAGCCCGCGAGCCTTGGCTCGTGTGGGGGCGCACAACATTTTCGTTGTCGACCTTGGCTTTCGTTCCCAACTTTTTGTAGCCTTTTACGGGCTCTTTGAATGCGGCATTGGTTCAGACGGGGTGGGAATCAGACAGGCGCTCTGCGCCCAGACTTGGCATCGAAGTTTCGGGGCGGCCGGTCGCGCGGGGCGGCTGGTTCGCGGGTTGTTACGGCTCGGTGATTTTCGTTTTCCGCGTCGGTCCTGGGTGGTCCTCGTGGCTGCCCGGGGCTCGGCGCCCGCAGGCGCAAGTTCCCCGCGCCTCCATGGCGCGCTGCTGGCCTCGCAATTCTGGGCCTCCGCCTTCTCCAGAGCCGGCATCGTACAGGAGCACAGGGCCTCAGCCAGATTGAGGACGCTCCGCTGGTGCTGGCTCCTGCGTTGTCGGTGTGCTAGCTGGCCGCATTTCGGTCTGCGTCGGCCTCCTGCTCGGCCGCCTGCATCGCTTAGGAGCACAGGGCCTCAGCCAGATTGAGGACGCTCCGTTGGTGTGGGTGGTGAAGGGATGTCTGTTGGCCGCGTGTCGGTTTGCGTTGGTTGCCGGTGTTGCCTGCTTGTTCGGGGCGCTTCCCTGTGTTGTGTTATCAGACCGCGGTTTGGGGCGATGCCCCGTGTTGAGCCTTCGGGCTAGGACCAGACCGTGCCTAGGCACACAGACCTGTAGTTTGGGGCGCTGCCCTGCGTTGAGCCTTCGGGCTAGGACCAGATCGTGCCACCGGCACACCAGTTTGCTTGCTGTTTGGGGCGCTGCCCTGTGTTGCGCCTTCGGGCTTGGTGGAAGACAGTGCTTCGGCACCAGATATCGAGAGAAAGCAGTGCTGCGTTAGATTGGGCGTCGCCGGACTATATGCCTGGTGTACCTGGTTTTGCGTCTGGTGCTGTAGGCGGCGCTTTGTGCGCAGACACGGTTTGCTACACTTTGTGGGGCTTTGGCGGGCTTACGCTTGGCTTCGACTTGCGAGGTTAGCAGCTGAGACATGGACCTAATGCACGTGTTGGTGGAAGGTCGGCAGCCAGCTGGGGGGAGGGTGGTTTCCCTTCGGGCCGGAGATGGTCCCTCCTGACCTGGGTGCGGGGCACCCTTGCTTGGTCGGACTGTCCCTTCTTTGTAATGTCGCATTCATAAGTCGTGGAATCTGACTTCCCAACAGTGTGACTCGGGCTGACGATTACGCTGCAGCCCCGGTGTCCCCGCCACTGGATACTAGAGGTCTGTCCGCAAGCGCAGCGCAGTCATAGCTGGGGTTACTTCCATGGCGCATGGCAAAACCAACAGCGCCAAATGCCTGGGTGCGCCACTTAGCAGCAGTGGTGGGGCCGCTCCACGCAGAACCATGTGAAAGCGATGGCGCCCCGACGAGGCCAGCTAGCACCGAGTACACTAGGGGCGTGGCTACCCGGAATTGGTGACGGCAGTCCTGACAACATGCGTGTATGGAAATGCCGGCGTGCGCGCGCAAGCGAATTTTTAGACCGCCCATGCGCCCATGCAGCGCGCCGTACAGCCTTTCCCGCAGCAGCGCCAGGTTGCACAGCAAAATCATACCACGTATATCGTATGAGCCCCAAAGGCCAGCAATTGGCGGCATACGCAAGGTGCACGTATAAGTCAGGGCGACATGGTCCGTTCCCAAACCGCGCACAGCTTTTTCGCAGTTTCTTAAAGAGCGCAGCAAACTATACATACGGACTTCCTAAGGGGGCGCGTAGGGCCATGTGAGCAAACTCGACTGGAAATCGAACCGTTCTCAGGCTAGGAAGCGAGTTTGGGCGTGCGGGCAAGAGCTAATTGTAAAGGGAGGCAAAGACAGGGCGCAAGGCTTCATTGGGTGCGCAAACGTGACCATGACTTTTGCAGCGTAGTGAAGGGCCAGGGCTCAACCGTCGGCCGTAACCGGATGGTTACTTGGGAGATCGGGGAGTTGGGAGTTGGGGGGTTGACCTCGTGACCTGCCCATACACACACGCCACGCCACGCCACACCCGCCCCCCCCGCACACCCTGTGAGCAAGGCGTCCAGACCGCGGCACTTCACAAACATAATACGCATGTGTATGCATGGTTTGGGGCTACCTGAGCTGCAAAAGGGTCATGTGGTGGCCGCCCAGGCAACTGAGGGAGTCGGTGTGTGCCGATGCGTGTCGACCAGGGTATGTCCGCGCCTGGGAGCAAGGAAGTCCGCCGATTGTGCTCGTCATATACCCACGTATAGCACATATCTTCCATACGTGCGCAAAGCTGTAAGACGTGCCCCGCGCGAAGTTGGCTTTCACCGACATGTAAAAGCCAACTGGGTCTGAAGAGCCAACGCCAGGCACACAGGGCAAATCACTTATTTTTGGATGTAGCGATTTTAAGCAATGTCAGCGCAGGCCAAGCCAGTGTGCGACTTGAAAGTTCAAGGAAAATCCTTGCCGCGCTCAGGAGCCCGCAAGGTTTAACCTTGCCTTTGGAGTGCCGTGTGCAATGTATGAGGTGACAAGCAGAATGGGCTGAACAACGTCCCGCGTGCAGCCCCAAAAGGCCGAAAAAACCGGGCGCCGAAGTACCGTGCCCCCACACCCTTCACTGCCCTGCATAAGTCGTGGAATCTGACTTCCCAACAGTGTGACTCGGGCTGACGATTACGCTGCAGCCCCGGTGTCCCCGCCACTGGATACTAGAGGTCTGTCCGCAAGCGCAGCGCAGTCATAGCTGGGGTTACTTCCATGGCGCATGGCAAAACCAACAGCGCCAAATGCCTGGGTGCGCCACTTAGCAGCAGTGGTGGGGCCGCTCCACGCAGAAACCATGTGAAAGCGATGGCGCCCCGACGAGGCCAGCTAGCACCGAGTACACTAGGGGCGTGGCTACCCGGAATTGGTGACGGCAGTCCTGACAACATGCGTGTATGGAAATGCCGGCGTGCGCGCGCAAGCGAATTTTTAGACCGCCCATGCGCCCATGCAGCGCGCCGTACAGCCTTTCCCGCAGCAGCGCCAGGTTGCACAGCAAAATCATACCACGTATATCGTATGAGCCCCAAAGGCCAGCAATTGGCGGCATACGCAAGGTGCACGTATAAGTCAGGGCGACATGGTCCGTTCCCAAACCGCGCACAGCTTTTTCGCAGTTTCTCAAAGAGCGCAGCAAACTATACATACGGACTTCCTAAGGGGGCGCGTAGGGCCATGTGAGCAAACTCGACTGGAAATCGAACCGTTCTCAGGCTAGGAAGCGAGTTTGGGCGTGCGGGCAAGAGCTAATTGTAAAGGGAGGCAAAGACAGGGCGCAAGGCTTCATTGGGTGCGCAAACGTGACCATGACTTTTGCAGCGTAGTGAAGGGCCAGGGCTCAACCGTCGGCCGTAACCGGATGGTTACTTGGGAGATCGGGGAGTTGGGAGTTGGGGGGTTGACCTCGTGACCTGCCCATACACACACGCCACGCCACGCCACACCCGCCCCCCCCGCACACCCTGTGAGCAAGGCGTCCAGACCGCGGCACTTCACAAACATAATACGCATGTGTATGCATGGTTTGGGGCTACCTGAGCTGCAAAAGGGTCATGTGGTGGCCGCCCAGGCAACTGAGGGAGTCGGTGTGTGCCGATGCGTGTCGACCAGGGTATGTCCGCGCCTGGGAGCAAGGAAGTCCGCCGATTGTGCTCGTCATATACCCACGTATAGCACATATCTTCCATACGTGCGCAAAGCTGTAAGACGTGCCCCGCGCGAAGTTGGCTTTCACCGACATGTAAAAGCCAACTGGGTCTGAAGAGCCAACGCCAGGCACACAGGGCAAATCACTTATTTTTGGATGTAGCGATTTTAAGCAATGTCAGCGCAGGCCAAGCCAGTGTGCGACTTGAAAGTTCAAGGAAAATCCTTGCCCGCGCTCAGGAGCCCGCAAGGTTTAACCTTGCCTTTGGAGTGCCGTGTGCAATGTATGAGGTGACAAGCAGAATGGGCTGAACAACGTCCCGCGTGCAGCCCCAAAAGGCCGAAAAACCGGGCGCCGAAGTACCGTGCCCCCACACCCTTCACTGCCCTGCATAAGTCGTGGAATCTGACTTCCCAACAGTGTGACTCGGGCTGACGATTACGCTGCAGCCCCGGTGTCCCCGCCACTGGATACTAGAGGTCTGTCCGCAAGCGCAGCGCAGTCATAGCTGGGGTTACTTCCATGGCGCATGGCAAAACCAACAGCGCCAAATGCCTGGGTGCGCCACTTAGCAGCAGTGGTGGGGCCGCTCCACGCAGAACCATGTGAAAGCGATGGCGCCCCGACGAGGCCAGCTAGCACCGAGTACACTAGGGGCGTGGCTACCGGAATTGGTGACGGCAGTCCTGACAACATGCGTGTATGGAAATGCCGGCGGTGCGCGCGCAAGCGAATTTTTAGACCGCCCATGCGCCCATGCAGCGCGCGTACAGCCTTTCCCGCAGCAGCGCCAGGTTGCACAGCAAAATCATACCACGTATATCGTATGAGCCCCAAAGGCCAGCAATTGGCGGCATACGCAAGGTGCACGTATAAGTCAGGGCGACATGGTCCGTTCCCAAACCGCGCACAGCTTTTTCGCAGTTCTTAAAGAGCGCAGCAAACTATACATACGGACTTCCTAAGGGGGCGCGTAGGGCCATGTGAGCAACTCGACTGGAAATCGAAACCGTTCTCAGGCTTAGGAAGCGAGTTTGGGCGTGCGGGCAAGAGCTAATTGTACAGGGAGGCAAAGACAGGGCGCAAGGCTTCATTGGGTGCGCAAACGTGACCATGACTTTTGCAGCGTAGTGAAGGGCCAGGGCTCAACCGTCGGCCGTAACCGGATGGTTACTTGGGAGATCGGGGAGTTGGGAGTTGGGGGGTTGACCTCGTGACCTGCCCATACACACACGCCACGCCACACCCGCCCCCCCCGCACACCCTGTGAGCAAGGCGTCCAGACCGCGGCACTTCACAAACATAATACGCATGTGTATGCATGGTTTGGGGCTACCTGAGCTGCAAAAGGGTCATGTGGTGGCCGCCCAGGCAACTGAGGGGAGTCGGTGTGTGCCGGATTGCGTGTCGACCAGGGTATGTCCGCGCCTGGGAGCAAGGAAGTCCGCCGATTGTTGCTCGTCATATACCCACGTATAGCACATATCTTCCATACGTGCGCAAAGCTGTAAGACGTGCCCCCGCGCGAAGTTGGCTTTCACCGACAGTAAAAGCCAACTGGGTCTGAAGAGCCAACGCCAGGCACACAGGGCAAATCACTTATTTTTGGATGTAGCGATTTTAAGCAATGTCAGCGCAGGCCAAGCCAGTGTGCGACTGTGAAGTTCAAGGAAAATCCTTGCCGCGCTCAGGAGCCCGCAAGGTTAACCCTTGCCTTTGGAGTGCCGTGTGCAATGTATGAGGTGACAAGCAGAATGGGCTGAACAACGTCCCGCGTGCAGCCCCAAAAGGCCGAAAAAACCGGGCGCCGAAGTACCGTGCCCCCACACCCTTCACTGCCCTGCATAAGTCGTGGAATCTGACTTCCCAACAGTGTGACTCGGGCTGACGATTACGCTGCAGCCCCGGTGTCCCCGCCACTGGATACTAGAGGTCTGTCCGCAAGCGCAGCGCAGTCATAGCTGGGGTTACTTCCATGGCGCATGGCAAAACCAACAGCGCCAAATGCCTGGGTGCGCCACTTAGCAGCAGTGGTGGGGCCGCTCCACGCAGAACCATGTGAAAGCGATGGCGCCCCGACGAGGCCAGCTAGCACCGAGTACACTAGGGGCGTGGCTACCCGGAATTGGTGACGGCAGTCCTGACAACATGCGTGTATGGAAATGCCGGCGTGCGCGCGCAAGCGAATTTTTAGACCGCCCATGCGCCCATGCAGCGCGCCGTACAGCCTTTCCCGCAGCAGCGCCAGGTTGCACAGCAAAATCATACCACGTATATCGTATGAGCCCCAAAGGCCAGCAATTGGCGGCATACGCAAGTGGCACGTATAAGTCAGGGCGACATGGTCCGTTCCAAACCGCGCACAGCTTTTTCGCAGTTTCTTAAAGAGCGCAGCAAACTATCCATACGGACTTCCTAAGGGGGCGCGTAGGGCCATGTGAGCAAACTCGACTGGAAATCGAACCGTTCTCAGCTAGGAAGCGAGTTTGGGCGTGCGGGCAAGAGCTAATGGTAAGGGAGGCAAAGACAGGGCGCAAGGCTTCATTGGGTGCGCAAACGTGACCATGAC
>JAEHOC010000110.1:0-154619 GCA_016834605.1 Chlamydomonas incerta
AGCGGCAGCAGCGGCCCTCTCCTCAGCAGCGGGTGGCAGCGGGAGGGGTAGGCGGGGGGCCGCCGTCGGCAGGCGTGGGGGGCCGCCGGTGGCCAGGCCTCGCACTGCTGATACTGGGCCGGCTGGCGCGCAGCAGCAGCCCAGTGGGGCTCCAGCGCCACAGCCGCCCTTTATCAGCGGGCAGTCGCTCGGCAGGAGCAGCAGCTGAAAGGTGTGATGCAGCGGTACTTGGCCGATTTGGCGGAACTCAATCTCCAGCAGCAACGGCGGGTACAGCAACAGCAGCGGCAGGAGCAGCAGCGCCAGTCGCCCGGGCCCGGCACTGGCTCCCGGTTTGGGGTCCTTGCCACGCTGGGGGACAGGACGGGGCGGGCGATGGCGCTGCCACGGCGGCGTCAGGGCGTGGGCGACGGGTGCAACCAGCCGCGCACGCACCACAGCCACGGCCGCAGCAGCAACAGCCCCGCTCCACAGGGCGCTGTGGCCCCGCCCAGCTCCCGCAGCAGCAGGCAGGGCGCTTGGGCGGCGGGCCGCCACCCCAGCAGGACGGTGCTAGCTCGCCGCCGCACGTGCCCAAGGGCGGCCGGCCGCGGGACAGCAGGCTGGTGGGGGCAGCGGGTCGGGGCGCCAGGGTGGAGGAGCGGGGCGGGCCGTGCCCCAGCCGCCGCCCCAGGCGGGGCCGCCACCGCAGACGTCACAGCCGGCGGGTGGTGGTAAGGGCAGGGCAGGGGCTTGGGCGCGCCGGCTGGGGCTTTCGGCCGGCACGGCTGGGCGTGCTGGTGGGGGTGCGGGCAATGAGGCGGAGTACGGGGCGGTCTGCCTGACCCGCGACACGTGTGTTGCCATCGGCTCTGACCTCGTGACGTACCAGAACCGCTGCGCAGATGTGCAGGGGTATGAGTGGGCGCCGCTTGGCCGCGACCCGCTTGTAGCCGCCTCCTCGCCTACCTCCGTGACCAGGGCGCTGCCGTTCCGGACTGGGCCGTCTGCCGCGTGCCGGCCGGCCGTGCCGCCGTCCTGGCACAGCTGAGCGACGAGTTCCCTAGCTGGTGGCGCCTGTACTCTGCCCAGCCTGCAGGCACGCCCCTGCCTTCCGACGTGACAGAGCAGCTGGATGACGCCCGCGCAGCAGGTGCAGACGGCGTACATGGACTACGTGCTCCTGGACGCCCGCACCCTGCGGCCTGCTAAGCGTGGGCCGGCGGACCCCGGCGGGGCCAGTGCGCCCAGCCGCCGGCAACGCCAGCACCACAGCCGCAGTACCTCCAGCCTCATGAGCCTGGGCAGCGCTCCATTGCGCCCCGGCGGCGCCAGCTCAGGCGCCGCTAGCATGAGCACCAGCAGCGGCGGCGCGCCCCCCAGCCAGGGTGGCGGCCGCCGCCGCAAACGCAACAGCAGCCACAGCCAACCGCAACCGCCCGGCGCTGCCGCGGCCGGCGGGGGCTCGTAATGCGGCCACCAGTGGGAGCGGCGAACCTTCGGCTGCTGACAGTGAATGTCAACGGGCCTGGGCTCGCCGTTCAAGGCGCGGGCGCTGGTCTCCGCACCTGCAGCAAAGTCGGGGCGGATGTGGCGATGGTGCAGGAGACCCACGCTACTGACACGACGGCGCTGGAGTCTTGCCTTCGTGCCGCGCAGGGGGCGTGCCTTCCGTGGCGCCACTGCCTCGCTGCCAGCCCGGCAGCGTCGCCCCACTCCTGTGGGACGGCTGTCCTGGCGCGGAGTCGGCTGTCCCTTCCAGGCTGCGTACTGCAGCCGCCGTCAACGGATGCGGCGGGCCGTGTGGGTATGTTGGGATTGGGACGTGGGGCACCTGCGCCTGCGCTTCGTGTGTGTGTATGCGCCCACGGCCGTGGCGGACAAGCCTGCTTTCTTTGCCGGGCTGCAGCCCCACCTTGCCACGGACAGGGTGCTTGTTGTCGGTGGGGACTGGAACTGTGTCACCGATGCCAGTCAGGAGGCGGCCCCTAGCCCGTCACGTGCTGCAGGTGCCCCGCAACTTGCCAGCCTCCTCGCCCAGTTCAGTCTGGTGGACCCTTGGGCGAGCAAGCGTGGCGGCGCCAAGGGCTACACGCATCCGGCCACGCCCAAGCCGGCCACTCCCGCACGCCTGGATCGGTGGTATGTCAGTGCCACCGCGGTGCCGTGGGTGGTGGATGTCGCACGCACGTATGGGGGCGCCTGGGGACCACAACGGTGTGCTGCTCACCCTGTCCTTGCCGGACCTGCCGCAATGCGCACCGGGAGCAGTGGCGCTTCCCCACGTACCTGCTGTTCCACCCCTCGCTGCGCTTGGAGCTTGAGCAGCGCTTGGAGGCGCACATTGCCGCAAATCCCGTGGCCAGTACAGGTGACGGCGCTTGCACGCAATGGGAGGGCGGACAAGTTCTTCTTGCGGGAGGCCGCCACCAGCATCCACCGTCGGCATGCACGCCAGACCCGGGATGGGCTGCATGGCGTGGTGCTGGCCGCAGACGCGGCCGCTGCCCTGGCCGACCAGCCGGGCGCCAGCGCCGCGCAGCGTCAGGCTGCGGCCATGGCCAACTTGGCGGTGCGGGAGGAGCGGGCAGCTGCCGCAGCGGCCAGCCACAATGCCCGCGCTGCCCTCATGGAGGAGCATGGGGAGCGGGGCACTCGCTGGTTCCAATCGGCAGCGGACGAGCCAGCCGCCGGGCGCGCAGGAGCCCATCACGCACTTGAAGGTGCCGGGGCAAACCGGCGCCTGTGGCGCTCACGGGGCCGGGCACGCGCAACACTGTCTCCGCAGCCGCCACAGCCATGTACAGCAGCACCAGCCCCACCGGCCTGTTTCGCGTGCAGCCGGTCTGTACGGCGTCGCAGCAGCAGCTTCTGGCGGCCATTGACCGCAAGGTTCCGGCGGATCTGCAGGCCGCCGCAGAGGGGGCAGGGGACGGCGCCCTCGGTGATACCGAGCTGATGGCAGCGCTGGCTGGCTCCGCTAACGGTAAAGCGCCGGGGTCGGACGGGGTTCCGTACGAGGTGTACAAGGTGTTCTGGGCGCTGCTGGGTCCGCGCTTGTGTGCTGCTGCTGCCGCTGCCTTTGCTGCCGCTGCAGACGCCCACGATGGTGGCGAAATGGCGGCGGCGCTGCCCGCCTCCTGGCGGGAGGCACTACGCTGCAAAAGTCATGGTCACGTTTGCGCACCCAATGAAGCCTTGCGCCCTGTCTTTGCCTCCCTTTACAATTAGCTCTTGCCCGCACGCCCAAACTCGCTTCCTAGCCTGAGAACGGTTCGATTTCCAGTCGAGTTTGCTCACATGGCCCTACGCGCCCCCTTAGGAAGTCCGTATGTATAGTTTGCTGCGCTCTTTAAGAAACTGCGAAAAAGCTGTGCGCGGCTTGGGAACGGACCATGTCGCCCTGACTTATACGTGCACCTTGCGTATGCCGCCAATTGCTGGCCTTTGGGGCTCATACGATATACGTGGTATGATTTTGCTGTGCAACCTGGCGCTGCTGCGGGAAAGGCTGTACGGCGCGCTGCATGGGCGCATGGGCGGTCTAAAAATTCGCTTGCGCGCGCACGCCGGCATTTCCATACACGCATGTTGTCAGGACTGCCGTCACCAATTCCGGGTAGCCACACCCCTAGTGTACTCGGTGCTAGCTGGCCTCGTCGGGGCGCCATCGCTTTCACATGGTTCTGCGTGGAGCGGCCCCACCACTGCTGCTAAGTGGCGCACCCAGGCATTTGGCGCTGTTGGTTTTGCCATGCGCCATGGAAGTAACCCCAGCTATGACTGCGCTGCGCTTGCGGACAGACCTCTAGTATCCAGTGGCGGGGACACCGGGGCTGCAGCGTAATCGTCAGCCCGAGTCACACTGTTGGGAAGTCAGATTCCACGACTTATGCAGGGCAGTGAAGGGTGTGGGGGCACGGTACTTCGGCGCCCGGTTTTTCGGCCTTTTGGGGCTGCACGCGGGACGTTGTTCAGCCCATTCTGCTTGTCACCTCATACATTGCACACGGCACTCCAAAGGCAAGGTTAAACCTTGCGGGCTCCTGAGCGCGGCAAGGATTTTCCTTGAACTTTCAAGTCGCACACTGGCTTGGCCTGCGCTGACATTGCTTAAAATCGCTACATCCAAAAATAAGTGATTTGCCCTGTGTGCCTGGCGTTGGCTCTTCAGACCCAGTTGGCTTTTACATGTCGGTGAAAGCCAACTTCGCGCGGGGCACGTCTTACAGCTTTGCGCACGTATGGAAGATATGTGCTATACGTGGGTATATGATGAGCACAATCGGCGGACTTCCTTGCTCCCAGGCGCGGACATACCCTGGTCGACACGCATCGGCACACACCGACTCCCTCAGTTGCCTGGGCGGCCACCACATGACCCTTTTGCAGCTCAGGTAGCCCCAAACCATGCATACACATGCGTATTATGTTTGTGAAGTGCCGCGGTCTGGACGCCTTGCTCACAGGGTGTGCGGGGGGGCGGGTGTGGCGTGGCGTGGCGTGTGTGTATGGGCAGGTCACGAGGTCAACCCCCCAACTCCCAACTCCCCGATCTCCCAAGTAACCATCCGGTTACGGCCGACGGTTGAGCCCTGGCCCTTCACTACGCTGCAAAAGTCATGGTCACGTTTGCGCACCCAATGAAGCCTTGCGCCCTGTCTTTGCCTCCCTTTACAATTAGCTCTTGCCCGCACGCCCAAACTCGCTTCCTAGCCTGAGAACGGTTCGATTTCCAGTCGAGTTTGCTCACATGGCCCTACGCGCCCCCTTAGGAAGTCCGTATGTATAGTTTGCTGCGCTCTTTAAGAAACTGCGAAAAAGCTGTGCGCGGCTTGGGAACGGACCATGTCGCCCTGACTTATACGTGCACCTTGCGTATGCCGCCAATTGCTGGCCTTTGGGGCTCATACGATATACGTGGTATGATTTTGCTGTGCAACCTGGCGCTGCTGCGGGAAAGGCTGTACGGCGCGCTGCATGGGCGCATGGGCGGTCTAAAAATTCGCTTGCGCGCGCACGCCGGCATTTCCATACACGCATGTTGTCAGGACTGCCGTCACCAATTCCGGGTAGCCACACCCCTAGTGTACTCGGTGCTAGCTGGCCTCGTCGGGGCGCCATCGCTTTCACATGGTTCTGCGTGGAGCGGCCCCACCACTGCTGCTAAGTGGCGCACCCAGGCATTTGGCGCTGTTGGTTTTGCCATGCGCCATGGAAGTAACCCCAGCTATGACTGCGCTGCGCTTGCGGACAGACCTCTAGTATCCAGTGGCGGGGACACCGGGGCTGCAGCGTAATCGTCAGCCCGAGTCACACTGTTGGGAAGTCAGATTCCACGACTTATGCAGGGCAGTGAGGGCATCATCACCCTCATCTACAAGGGCAAAAGCCTGGACCGCGCCGAGCTGGCGTCCTACCGGCCCATCACGCTGCTCAACTGCGACTTCAAGATGGTGTCCAAGGCCGTCAGCGCCCGCCTGCAGCCCGCCCTGGATGCAGTTGTGGATGAGCTGCAGACCGCATTCATCACCGGCCGCTGGATTGGAGACAACGCGCTGTACCTCCAAGGCCTGATCGAATGGATGCGCCTGGACGTGGGCGCGGACGGCACGCCACGGCAGGGTGGTGCGCTGTACTTCTTGGACATTGAAAAGGCGTATGACCGGGTGCACCGGCAGTGGCTGTATGCGTCTGCGGAGGGACTGGGGTTTGGGCCGCGCATGCTGCGCTGGATCCGCCTGATCACTGCCAACGGCTCTGCCCGCGTGTGTGTGAACGGGATGCTCTCTGACGCCTTCCCAGTGCTGAACGGCTTGCCGCAGGGCAGCACCGCCTCACCACCGCTGTGGGTCATCCAGCTGCAGCCACTGACGTCCTTTCTGCGGCGGCAGGTGGAGCAAGGGGCGCTCCGCACGCCCCTGCTACCCAGCGGCGAGCAGGCGCCGCCTGCCGCCCACCACGCTGACGACACGACCCTCACGGCGCGTGACCCGGCGGTGGACGGGCCGGTACTGATGGCGGCAGTTCAGCTGTTCTGCCGCGCGTCCAACGCCCGTGTTCATCCGGACAAGAGCAAGGCCATGGGCCTCGGCAGGTTTGCGCACCTGACAGGCCCCTGCCCACACACGGGGGTGCCGTTTACCACTGGCGCTGTGACACACCTGGGTGTGCCTCTGTCGTGGGACTCTGATGCGGCTGCAGCGGACCTGTACACCCGGCGGGCTCGTGGCATGGCGTTTGTGGCGCGTCTGTGGGCTGCCCTGTCTCTGACTCTCGTTGGCCGTGTGCACATTGCGAAGCAGGTGCTGGCGGCGAAGCTGGCCTACCATTTCAGCTTCCTCAACCCGTCGCCGGCGCAGCTGAAGGAACTCACCGGCCTGGTGGACCACTTTGCTGCGCGCTCCATGCACGCTGAGGACGCCAGCCTGGTGTCGCACGGGAACCCGCTCCTGCTGCCTAAGCGGGAAACGGCCTGTCTGCCGTACAAGGATGGGGGTGTCAACCACGTCGACCTGCCTGCGTTCCTGTCTGCCCTGCAAGCTAAGACTTTCGCCCTGCTTGCCCAGCCAGGCCGGCAACCCTGGAAGACGCTCACCCGGGCGCTGCTTACCCATGTGCGCCCGGACTCCGCCACCACGTGGGCGTGGGTGTACAGCGACGCGCTGGCGCCAGGGGGGCTACCTGCCCGGCTGGCGGCCGCGGTGGGCCACGTACGGAGCGCGGGCGTGGAGCTTTTTTTTTTTTTGAGGAATCATCCTTACAAGGTTGAACAGGGGCAGACGCACTGCCCCCCTGCTGACCGAAGACAGCCTGGTCCCCGAGACCAGAACCCTGACAGGGCAAGAAGAGAAGAGAAGAGAAGAGAACACACCTAAACGCCACACAACACCCCCTCTCCCTACTGCCCAGAGCAAACTAAGACAGACAACAGAGCTCTCCAGTTTGCAGGCCCAGAGGTCCTCTTGAGTCTTGTCCAGAGTTCCCCAGTTGGGAGGCCCAGAGCTCAGCTCCATGGGTCTTGAATCTTGTCCAGCAGGCCCAGAGCTCAGCGCCATGGGTCTTGAAACTTGTCCAGCAGGCCCAGAGCTCAGCTCTATGGGTCTTGAATCTTGTCCAGCAAGCCCAGAGCTCAGCTCCATGGGTCTTGAATCTTGTCCAGCAGGCCCAGAGCTCAGCTCCATGGGTCTTGAATCTTGTCCAGCAGGCCCAGAGCTCAGCTCCATGGGTCTTGAATCTTGTCCAGCAAGCCCAGAGCTCAGCTCCATGGGTCTTGAATCTTGTCCAGCAGGCCCAGAGCTCAGCTCCATGGGTCTTGAATCTTGTCCAGCAGGCCCAGAGCTCAGCTCCATGGGTCTTGAATCTTGTCCAGCAAGCCCAGAGCTCAGCTCCATGGGTCTTGAATCTTGTCCAGCAGGCCCAGAGCTCAGCTCCATGGGTCTTGAATCTTGTCCAGCAGGCCCAGAGCTCAGCTCCATGGGTCTTGAAACTTGTCCAGCAAGCCCAGAGCTCAGCTCCATGGGTCTTGAAACTTGTCCAGCAGGCCCAGAGCTCAGCTCCATGGGTCTTGAAACTTGTCCAGCAGGCCCAGAGCTCAGCTCCATGGGTCTTGAAACTTGCCCAGCAGGCCCAGAGCTCAGCTCCATGGGTCTTGAATCTTGTCCAGCAAGCCCAGAGCTCAGCTCCATGGGTCTTGAATCTTGTCCAGCAGGCCCAGAGCCCAGCTCAACAGGTCTTGAATCTTGTCCAGCAGGCCCAGAGCTCAGCTCCATGGGTCTTGAAACTTGTCCAGCAAGCCCAGAGCTCAGCTCCATGGGTCTTGAAACTTGTCCAGCAGGCCCAGAGCTCAGCTCCATGGGTCTTGAATCTTGTCCAGCAGGCCCAGAGCTCAGCTCCATGGATCTTGAATCTTGTCCAGCCCAGCTCCATGGGTCTTGAATCTTGTCCAACAGGCCCGGAGCTCAGCTCGACGGGTCTTGAATCTTGTCCCGAGGTCTTCAGTTGGCAGTAAACGCTTTAACCAAGCCAAACCAGGCTGGCGAAAGGTGCTTCTCGTGAAGATGTTAAAATGCCGAAAGGGAAGATGTCGCCGAGCGTGTCGACGACAGGCTCAAGGCGACCAAAAAGAAGCGATGAGAATGGAAACATGATCGCTTGAACTGCTTGGGCGAAATAGCAACGCTTCGTGCTCGCCAAGATGTTAGAATGCCAAAAACCAGGATGTCGCGGACTCCACGATAGCTGCCACCATAACCGTAATTATACCTCGAGAGTGGTAAATAAACGGACCCATAAGCGGCTGAGGCCTATGGAGCGACGGAGACGAAATGTCGCACAACTGGCACTGGTTGACCCACTAAAGAACGAGGTCGCCGAGCTCCACGACTGCGCAAACATAGTTCCTGGTATCTCAAAAGCAATATTAGAAAGCTGTGAGAGCGCTAAGGAGCTCCGGAAAACAAAGAAAACCTTTGGGGCTGTAGCTGAAAGCCACAGCCCCAAAGAAGAGAAGAAGCGAGAGAGAAGAAGTAAAGTGAGCCGCCCAGCCGCCAGCGGCGCCGCCGCAGTGGCGGGTTAGCCTGGACCAGCTGTGGGTGGCTAACGCTGCGGGCGCTGTGTCCTACGTCCACTACACGGGGCGGCTCTTGGAGCCTGGGCCTGGCGCGCTGCCCCCGGCGGTGGATGGGGCGTGGCAGCCTGCCTGTGTGCTGCAGCAACGCAAGCCGCGGCACCTGTGGACCTTTGAAGAGCGGGCGGCGTACGATGCAGCAGCCCCAGGGGAACGGGCGGGGGCGTGGCCTCGGGCGCCGTACTTCCTGGCGCCGGAGGCTGGGGTGGTGGTGCACCCGGAGCACTGCCGGATTGCGGGTGTCAGCTTGGCAGACTACACGGTGCGGGACGTGCGGCGGGCCATCACGGCGGCCAACCCGGCCGCCCCTCCGGCTCCGGCCCGCCCTGCCGCCATGCCACGCCCGGCGCCAGCGCAGCAGGCGGGGGGCTCGGGGACCCCGCCAGCTGCACAGTCTCGGCTGGCGGCGCGGGAGGCGGCGTGGCAGCGGGCAGCGGCGCAGCTGACCACCACGGCGGCGCAGCACTTCCACAATAACCCGGTGGCTCTGGACCCCTGGCTCCACCGCACCTCAGCGGCAGCCGGGCAGCAGAACACGCCGGCGAGAGCACTGCAGTCGTATGCGTCCCCGTCCCAGCAGTCGGGTGAGGGGCCGCGGCGATCCGCGCGGCTGCAGGAGCAGGCGGCGAACGGGGCGGGGCCTAGCACGGGGCCTGCCACAGCGGCGGCGGCAGCCGCAGCGGCAGTGGAGGGCGACCCTCGCACGCCGCCCCCGGATGCGTCCCTTCTGCGGGGTACGTGGCGGAGGCTGTGGGAAAGCCACGCCAGTCGGGGGGCCAAGGTGCTGGTGTACCGGCTGCAACATGCTTACCTGCCTTGCGGGCTGTACCGGGCGGGCAAGGGCATTCGGCCACGGGTGACCACGGGGTGTGGGGGGTTGGGGGCGCACTGTCCTTACCCCGCCTGCGGGCCACCTGGCCCGCGGGCGTGGGCCAGCCTGACGCACATCTTCCTGGAGTGTCCAGCGTATGCGCAGGCGAGGACGTGGCTGCAGCAGCTGTGGGCCTGCGTGGCGCCCCAGGCAGCGGCGCCGCCAGTGACAGACGCGGCCTTCATGCTGGGTGACGACATGGGGGTGTGGGCCTCAGGCCCGCGGGGGGCGGGCGCGCTGCTGTGGAGCACGTTGCGGGCCACCTTCTTGTACGCCGTCTGGTGTGCTTACTGGTCCCGCGAGCCTGCTAAGCAGACGTCGGAGCACGTGGTTCGGGAGGTGGTCAGCGAGCTGCGCAGGGTGATGCAGCTGCGTTTCACTGCCGCCACGCTAACCCCTGAAACCCTGTCGGCTCTGCCCACACAGCTTCTCACCGCGCAGCTCAAGGCGGCTAAGCTGGAGCACTTTGTGGCCATCTGGACGGCGGGTGGCGCGTTTTGTGAAGTGGAGGAGGTTCAGGGTGGGTCACCGAAGTTGAACTTGCGGCTGACGCTTGCATCACCTGTGCAGGCCCCCTAGGTTTCCTTATGGGCGGCGGTTTATCCCAGGCGCTGGCGTGGCGTATCTTCGTCATCAGCTTACCTGGCGCCCATGTGTACTAGCTCTGGCTGGCGTTGCAGCACCTGGGCGGCTGTGGAGCTTCCTGCACTGCTTCCTAGCAGCGGGTTGGAGCCCGTTTAGGCAGCGCCACGTCTGGCCCTTTCAGTGTTTCTGCTTGTGTTTCCTTTGGCGGTTTTCCTGGGGTGTTGCTTCAGCAACCGACTTGTGGGGGTGGGGTGGGTTCGGGCGGAGTAAGTGCTGGTAGCGCTGGTGTTTCTGGCGCGCAGTGGTGTGATTTTCAGGTGGAGGTGTTTCTGGCGGTTAGGCTGTGTTGTAGGTTGGTGCTTCGGTTAGGTCTGGCGGTGTTTTTGGGAAACCCCTCCTGGGGGGTGGGGGGGCCAGCCTCCTGCTCTGTCTGCCGGGTCGGGGTGGGGTGGGGTGGGGTGGGGTGGGTGCGGGTGGGTGTTGGCGTTTGCTTGGAGGTTTGTTGTTTTTCGTTTTCTTTTCTTCTCTTCTCTTCTCTTCTTGCCCTGTCAGGGTTCTGGTCTCGGGGACCAGGCTGTCTTCGGTCAGCAGGGGGGCAGTGCGTCTGCCCCTGTTCAACCTTGTAAGGATGATTCCTCAAAAAAACAAAAGGTGCCGCGGCTTGCGTTGCTGCAGCACACACAGGCAGGCTGCCACGCGCCATCCACCGGCGGGGGCAGCGCGCCAGGCCCAGGCTCCAAGAGCCGCCCCGTGTAGTGGACGTAGGACACAGCGCCCACAGCGTTAGCCACCCACAGCTGGTCCAGGCTAACCCGCCACTGCGGCAGCGCCGCTGGCGGCTGGGCGGCTGGGCGGCTGGGCGGCTGGGCGGCGGCTCGTCTACGCGCGCAGCGCCTTCAGGCCCCAGCCGCCTGCGCCTTCCTTTGTCTCCCCAGCCTGCGCCGCCTGGCGTCGCCTCCCTCGGCTTCGTCTACGCGCGCAGCGCCTTCAGGCCCCCCGCCGCCTGCGCCTCCTTCGTCTCCTCAGCCTGCGCCGCCTGGCGTCGCCTCCCTCGGCTTCGTCTATGCGCGCAGCGCCTTCAGGCCCCAGCCGCCTGCGCCTCCTTCGTCTCCTCAGCCTGCGCCGCCTGGCGTCGCCTCCCTCGGCTTCGTCTACGCGCGCAGCGCCTTCAGGCCCCAGCCGCCTGCGCCTCCTTCGTCTTCCCATCCTGCGCCGCCTGGCGTCGCCTCCCTCGGCTTCGTCTGCGCGCGCAGCGCCTTCAGGCCCCAGCCGCCTGCGCCTCCTTCGTCTCCTCAACCTGCGCCGCCTGGCGTCGCCTCCCTCGGCTTCGTCTACGCGCGCAGCGCCTTCAGGCCCCCGCCGCCTGCGCCTCCTTCGTCTCCTCAGCCTGCGCCGCCTGGCGTCGCCTCCCTCGGCTTCGTCTATGCGCGCAGCGCCTTCAGGCCCCAGCCGCCTGCGCCTCCTTCGTCTTCTCAGCCTGCGCCGCCTGGCGTCGCCTCCCTCGGCTACGTCTATGCGCGCAGCGCATTCAGGCCCCAGCCGCCTGCGCCTCCTTCGTCTTCCCAGCCTGCGCCGCCTGGCGTCGCCTCCCTCGGCTTCGTCTGCGCGCGCAGCGCCTTCAGGCCCCCGCCGCCTGCGCCTCCTTCGTCTCCTCAACCTGCGCCGCCTGGCGTCGCCTCCCTCGGCTTCGTCTACGCGCGCAGCGCCTTCAGGCCCCAGCCGCCTGCGCCTACTTCGTCTCCTCAGCCAACGCCGCCTGGCGTCGCCTCCCTCGGCTTCGTCTATGCGCGCAGCGCCTTCAGGCCCCAGCCGCCTGCGCCTCCTTCGTCTCCTCAGCCTGCGCCGCCTGGCGTCGCCTCCCTCGGCTTCGTCTGCGCGCGCAGCGCCTTCAGGCCTTGTAAGGATGATTCCTTAAAAAAAAGGCTTCAGCGGCCTGCGCCTCCTTCGTCTTCCCAGCCTGCGCCGCCTGGCGTCGCCTCCCTCGGCTACGTCTATGCGCGCAGCGCCTTCAGGCCCCAGCGGCCTGCGCCTCCTTCGTCTTCCCAGCCTGCGCCGCCTGCGGTCGCCTCCCTCGGCTACGTCTATGCGCGCAGCGCCTTCAGGCCCCAGCCGCCTGCGCCTACTTCGTCTTCCCAGCCTGCGCCGCCTGGCGTCGCCTCCCTCGGCTTCGTCTGCGCGCGCAGCGCCTTCAGGCCCCCGCCGCCTGCGCCTCCTTTGTCTCCTCAGCCTGCGCCGCCTGGCGTCGCCTCCCTCGGCTTCGTCTATGCGCGCAGCGCCTTCAGGCCCCCGCCGCCTGCGCCTCCTTCGTCTCCTCAGCCTGCGCCGCCTGGCGTCGCCTCCCTCGGCTTCGTCTACGCGCGCAGCGCCTTCAGGCCCCAGCCGCCTGCGCCTACTTCGTCTCCTCAGCCAACGCCGCCTGGCGTCGCCTCCCTCGGCTTCGTCTATGCGCGCAGCGCCTTCAGGCCCCAGCCGCCTGCGCCTCCTTCGTCTCCTCAGCCTGCGCCGCCTGGCGTCGCCTCCCTCGGCTTCGTCTGCGCGCGCAGCGCCTTCAGGCCTTGTAAGGATGATTCCTTAAAAAAAAGGCTTCAGCGGCCTGCGCCTCCTTCGTCTTCCCAGCCTGCGCCGCCTGGCGTCGCCTCCCTCGGCTACGTCTATGCGCGCAGCGCCTTCAGGCCCCAGCGGCCTGCGCCTCCTACGTCTTCCCAGCCTGCGCCGCCTGGCGTCGCCTCCCTCGGCTACGTCTATGCGCGCAGCGCCTTCAGGCCCCAGCCGCCTGCGCCTCCTTCGTCTTCCCAGCCTGCGCCGCCTGGCGTCGCCTCCCTCGGCTTCGTCTGCGCGCGCAGCGCCTTCAGGCCCCCGCCGCCTGCGCCCTCCTTCGTCTCCTCAGCCTGCGCCGCCTGGCGTCGCCTCCCTCGGCTTCGTCTATGCGCGCAGCGCCTTCAGGCCCCAGCCGCCTGCGCCTCCTTCGTCTCCTCAGCCTGCGCCGCCTGGCGTCGCCTCCCTCGGCTTCGTCTGCCCGCGCAGCGCCTTCAGGCCCCAGCGGCCTGCGCCTCCTTCGTCTCCTCAGCCTGCGCCGCCTGGCGTCGCCTCCCTCGGCTTCGTCTATGCGCGCAGCGCCCTCAGGCCCCAGCCGCCTCTGCGCCTCCTTCGTCTCCTCAGCCTGCGCCGCCTGGCGTCGCCTCCCTCGGCTTCGTCTGCCCGCGCAGCGCCTTCAGGCCCCAGCGGCCTGCGCCTCCTTCGTCTCCTCAGCCTGCGCCGCCTGGCGTCGCCTCCCTCGGCTTCGTCTACGCGCGCAGCGCCTTCAGGCCCCAGCCGCCTGCGCCTACTTCGTCTCCTCAGCCAACGCCGCCTGGCGTCGCCTCCCTCGGCTTCGTCTATGCGCGCAGCGCCTTCAGGCCCCAGCCGCCTGCGCCTCCTTCGTCTCCTCAGCCTGCGCCGCCTGGCGTCGCCTCCCTCGGCTTCGTCTGCGCGCGCAGCGCCTTCAGGCCTTGTAAGGATTATTCCTTAAAAAAAAGGCTTCAGCGGCCTGCGCCTCCTTCGTCTTCCCAGCCTGCGCCGCCTGGCGTCGCCTCCCTCGGCTACGTCTATGCGCGCAGCGCCTTCAGGCCCCAGCGGCCTGCGCCTCCTTCGTCTTCCCAGCCTGCGCCGCCTGGCGTCGCCTCCCTCGGCTACGTCTATGCGCGCAGCGCCTTCAGGCCCCAGCTGCCTGCGCCTACTTCGTCTTCCCAGCCTGCGCCGCCTGGCGTCGCCTCCCTCGGCTTCGTCTGCGCGCGCAGCGCCTTCAGGCCCCAGCCGCCTGCGCCTCCTTCGTCTCCTCAGCCTGCGCCGCCTGGCGTCGCCTCCCTCGGCTTCGTCTGCGCGCGCAGCGCCTTCAGGCCTTGTAAGGATTATTCCTTAAAAAAAAGGCTTCAGCGGCCTGCGCCTCCTTCGTCTTCCCAGCCTGCGCCGCCTGGCGTCGCCTCCCTCGGCTACGTCTATGCGCGCAGCGCCTTCAGGCCCCAGCGGCCTGCGCCTCCTTCGTCTTCCCAGCCTGCGCCGCCTGGCGTCGCCTCCCTCGGCTACGTCTATGCGCGCAGCGCCTTCAGGCCCCAGCCGCCTGCGCCTACTTCGTCTTCCCAGCCTGCGCCGCCTGGCGTCGCCTCCCTCGGCTTCGTCTGCGCGCGCAGCGCCTTCAGGCCCCCGCCGCCTGCGCCTCCTTCGTCTCCTCAGCCTGCGCCGCCTGGCGTCGCCTCCCTCGGCTTCGTCTATGCGCGCAGCGCCTTCAGGCCCCAGCCGCCTGCGCCTCCTTCGTCTCCTCAGCCTGCGCCGCCTGGCGTCGCCTCCCTCGGCTTCGTCTATGCGCGCAGCGCCTTCAGGCCCCAGCGGCCTGCGCCTCCTTCGTCTCCACTATGAGGACGGGGACGTGCGCTAAGCCATGCTTTTCGTGCGCTGGACGCACGGCAAGACGCACGCAACGCAAGATCAAAACGCAAGTTACGCACGGACAAGACGCATGCGCTTCACCAAAGAACTTGCGTTTGCTTGCGCACACGTGACAGTTGACGCGGGTTGGCCTACCAACCCATCCGTGCAGCGCATGCAAACGCACGTCTTTTAGCGCAATGCGTTTCCCCCAAACGCATATATGCCGGTTGCGTAAGGCATAGCGCACGACACATACGCATGCGCTCCTCTCATGCGCTTACATACGCAAGCTCGCTGGTTTGGCAACGCATCCCAATTTTGCGCATGCGCAGCCCAGAGACGCACGGAAACGCATATATGCCGGTTGCGTTACATGATACGCACATGGTTTGCGCATGCGCGCTGCCATGCGCAAGATAGCGCACGTCCAGGCTGCCGGTTCCAACGAAACATTGCTTGGCAGTCCCGTGATCCCGTGTCCATACAACATTGCCCGCACATGTCCGCATGCTATGCAGTTCCTCTCCACACGCTCTTCACACGCGCCCTGTCGCTCTCTCAACCTGCCATCCACGCACTCTGCTGCTTTCCCCTCGCTGCTGCTCGCTGCAAGCTGCCGTCCTCTCCACACGTTGCTCGTCTCCGCTCGCACCTGCAGCCAGAAGTCACAACGAGCGTACAATCACGCAGAGGATTTTCACCCAGTGGCGGCAGTGTCCCGGCCGTGATGAGCCCCCCTTGGGCTTGGTTAAGATAGGGCTGGCGTTCACAACCCCCCGCACGCCCACATCAACTGCACTGCACTGCTTGTGCTGGTATGAATAACGACCAGGCACTCACGTCAATGTTATTAGCGGCCACGGCCACGCCCATTTGCCATGGCCGTGCCCACTGCTGCTAGTGCCACGGCCACAGCCACCACCGCTTAAGCGCACCTGCAGGCAACAGTCAAACAGTGAAACGAGCGTACAAATGTCTGCAACGGCTTGCCGTCCTCGCATCCCAGTCATCGCATGCTTGCCGCTTTGGTGGGCCCGCACCAAAATGCATTGCATTACTCGATTTGAACACAACCACTCGCATTGTGGCCAGCGCTAGGTGCGGCCCCGCCAGCGCTAGGTGTGGCCCCGCCCACGGGCACCCCGGCCGTGGCCCCTACCAGAGTCTGGGTCCTCGACTGGTCTCCCCTCAAGTCCCAGACTTGCCTCCTTAAGAGCTGTGCGCCTCCTTGGCCTGATACTTAGCGGCCGCCTTCAGTGCCTCCTCCTGTGTGCAGTCATGGCAAGCGATCCGGGTCGTCATTATTGGAGGACAGGCATGTAGTGCACGCCTCGTCTCCCCGCGCCATTTCCACCCCGGGCTGTCGAATCCGTAGTTCAAACACTCGAATCACAAACCGGCACCTTATCAGTGTCATCGCAAACATAAAGCCTTAAAACTCACCGTTCACCTTCAGGGCCGGTGAGCTGCCGGTGGAGCTGAAAGCTGGAGCTGAAAGCTGGAGCTGAAAGCTGGAGCTGAAAGCTTCCATCCTGAAAGCTTGCGCAAAGCCTGTTGATGTTATCGGTGAGCATAAAATGGCTTTGGATGTAGACTTCAAAGCAGCAACAAAAGCCCAGTCAACGCGGCCCTCCCCCACCGCGGACCCCCCGACCCCGCGAACGGCTGCGCCATGCTGTCAATATCCCCTTGCAAGTAAATTGTGAGGAAGTCACATACCTTATCTCAGCCCAATGGCTCACGAGGCGGACTCTGCAAAAAGAGTCGTCGTTTGACTCGGCACTTGAACTGCAGAAACAAAATCATCGTATGACGAAAACATTGTATGTAAACGAACTGTATGATGTCTGAAATTATGGTCGGTAGGAGCAGGAGAAGGAGGAGAAGGCAAACCTCAATGCATGAGCGCGGCTCAATGGCTCATCCCTAGGCATGACCTGGAAGGAAATAGCTAAACGACGTTGAAATCTCTCTTAATTTCAAAGCGTAGACCGACAGGATAAGGCAGGCCCGGCACACACGGGGAACACACGGGCTTGGCAGCGGGAAAGGGGCAGGCCCAGCACACCGCCCCCATTGGTCGTGTCACGGCAGTGCACACGGCCAGGGAGGGTTGTGAATACCATCCCTGGCCAGGGAGGGGCGTGCCGCGTGCGTGCAGGTTTGGGGGAACACACGGGCTTGGCGGCGGGAAAGGGTCACGCCCGGCAGTGCAAACGGTCAGGCAGGGGCGCGCCGTGCCGCGTGCGTGCATGTTTGGGGGAACACACGGGCTTGGCGGCGGGAAAGGGGCAGGCCCGGCAGTGCAAACGGTCAGGCAGGGGCGCGCCGTGCCGCGTGCGTGCAGGTTTGGGGGAACACACGGGCTTGGCGGCGGGAAAGGGTCAGGCCCGGCAGTGCAAACGGTCAGGCAGGGGCGCGCCGTGCCGCGTGCGTGCAGGTTTGGGGGAACACACGGGCTTGGCGGCGGGAAAGGGTCACGCCCGGCAGTGCAAACGGTCAGGCAGGGGCGCGCCGTGCCGCGTGCGTGCATGTTTGGGGGAACACACGGGCTTGGCGGCGGGAAAGGGTCAGGCCCGGCAGTGCAAACGGTCAGGCAGGGGCGCGCCGTGCCGCGTGCGTGCAGGTTTGGGGGAACACACGGGCTTGGCGGCGGGAAAGGGTCAGGCCCGGCAGTGCAAACGGTCAGGCAGGGGCGCGCCGTGCCGCGTGCGTGCAGGTTTGGGGGAACACACGGGCTTGGCGGCGGGAAAGGGGCAGGCCCAGCAGTGCAAACGGTCAGGCAGGGGCGCGCCGTGCCGCGTGCGTGTAGGTTAGGGGTGAACCTAGCATCAAAGGCGTTGAGAAACGCCGGGCTCCTCTGATTCATCTCGGGTCCAGCGTGCCGTTTGAACGGCGGCAGCACCCAAAACTGGCAGCTCCGCGACTGGCTGCACTGTCTCAAGTCAAAGCCACATTTACAATCACGGCCATGCGCCGACACGCCGGCACCAACGACACAAACCTGCGCCCCCATGACCGCATGCCCACGCCGTGATGCCGGAACGTACCTTGCCGCCAATGGCTAATGTGGAACCGCTGGTGACCACACGTAATATTTACACATGCGGGGCTGGAGGGAAGCATGTGTGCACACGTGGCGGCGGCGGCGGCTTGCCCAGGGCCACGCGCTGGGCAATGAGGCGCCTTCAGACGCCGCCGCCGCACATCCCCCACACCCGGCAGCTGGCGCCATTACGAAGGGGCTGGAGGGAAGCGTGTGTGCACACGTGGCGGCGGCGGCGGCTTGCCCAGGGCCACGCGCTGGGCAATGAGGCGCCTTCAGACGCCGCCGCCGCATATCCCCCACACCCGGCAGCTGGCGCCATTACGAAGGGGCTGCAAGGAAGCGTGTGCGCACACGTGGCGGCGGCGGCGGCTTGCCCAGGGCCTGGCGCTGGGCAATGAGGCGCCTTCAGACGCCACCGCCGCACATCCCCCACACCCGGCAGCTGGCGCCATTACGAAGGGGCTGCAGGGAAGCGTGTGCGCACACGTAGCGGCGGCGGCGGCGGCTTGCCCAGGGCCACGCGCTGGGCAATGAGGCGCCTTCAGACGCCGCCACCGCACATCCCGCACACCGCAGCAGCTGGCGCCACTGCGTGGGGGGCGGAGGGAGGCGTGTGCGCACACGTGGCGCACAGCAGTTAAACGCCACAGCTCCCATCCACGCACGTCCCGAGTTGCGGTCAAGTCGCATACGCTTTCAATGGGCACGCACTCACTAACGTCTATTGGCGAAGTGGACGAAGCGCTGTGTGAAGGGGCGGGAGGACGACGTGTGCGCACCGTGCCTGCCCACAGCGCTGATCTGCTACGGTTGATTTAATTCGCTCTGTTCCTCCTCTCTCTTATGCTGGCTGCGTTGTAAGGAAAGACGCAGTCCACGCGGTCGTTCATCCAGGGAGTTCATCAGCTGTGTTTGTCGCCGCCGAAAGCAAACAAGTGAAGTTCATTAATATCTGAAATGTATTTTTAAGCAAGTAATGTCATGAAGTTGGCACTGTGAGAAGTTTGCACGCAATAACGTTCCGCTAAGCTTTATGATATTACGCCTTAAGCGTCATGAATAGCCAGTGAGTCCTAATACACATGCTTGAAATAGTTGGCAACTGCGTGCGTCGCTTGCGTTCCATGCGCATGGCAAGCGCACGAACCGTGCCTTCAGGTTCGCGCAACCTGGGGCGAGCGTCATGCGTTTGTTGCGCATGCACGGAACGCATGGCGTCAGGACGCAACGCATGGCAACGCAGGAAACGCATGGCTTAGCGCACGTCCCCGTCCTCATAGTGCTCCTCAGCCTGCGCCGCCTGGCGTCGCCTCCCTCGGCTTCGTCTATGCGCGCAGCGCCTTCAGGCCCCCGCCGCCTGCGCCTCCTTCGTCTCCTTTGCCTGCGCCGCCTGGCGTCGCCTCCCTCGGCTTCGTCTACGCGCGCAGCGCCCTCAGGCCCCAGCCGCCTGCGCCTCCTTCGTCTCCTCAGCCTGCGCCGCCTGGCGTCGCCTCCCTCGGCTTCGTCTGCGCGCGCAGCGCCTTCAGGCCCCTGCCGCCTGCGCCTCCTTCGTCTCCTCAGCCTGCGCCGCCTGGCGTCGCCTCCCTCGGCTTCGTCTACGCGCGCAGCGCCTTCAGGCCCCAGCCGCCTGCGCCTCCTTCGTCTCCTCAGCCTGCGCCGCCTGGCGTCGCCTCCCTCGGCTTCGTCTACGTGCGCAGCGCCTTCAGGCCCCCGCCGCCTGCGCCTCCTTCGTCTCCTCAGCCTGCGCCGCCTGGCGTCGCCTCCCTCGGCTTCGTCTATGCGCGCAGCGCCTTCAGGCCCCAGCCGCCTGCGCCTCCTTCGTCTTCTCAGCCTGCGCCGCCTGGCGTCGCCTCCCTCGGCTACGTCTATGCGCGCAGCGCATTCAGGCCCCAGCCGCCTGCGCCTCCTTCGTCTTCCCAGCCTGCGCCGCCTGGCGTCGCCTCCCTCGGCTTCGTCTGCGCGCGCAGCGCCTTCAGGCCCCAGCCGCCTGCGCCTCCTTCGTCTCCTCAACCTGCGCCGCCTGGCGTCGCCTCCCTCGGCTTCGTCTACGCGCGCAGCGCCTTCAGGCCCCAGCCGCCTGCGCCTACTTCGTCTCCTCAGCCAACGCCGCCTGGCGTCGCCTCCCTCGGCTTCGTCTATGCGCGCAGCGCCTTCAGGCCCCAGCCGCCTGCGCCTCCTTCGTCTCCTCAGCCTGCGCCGCCTGGCGTCGCCTCCCTCGGCTTCGTCTGCGCGCGCAGCGCCTTCAGGCCTTGTAAGGATGATTCCTTAAAAAAAAGGCTTCAGCGGCCTGCGCCTCCTTCGTCTTCCCAGCCTGCGCCGCCTGGCGTCGCCTCCCTCGGCTACATCTATGCGCGCAGCGCCTTCAGGCCCCAGCGGCCTGCGCCTCCTTCGTCTTCCCAGCCTGCGCCGCCTGGCGTCGCCTCCCTCGGCTACGTCTATGCGCACAGCGCCTTCAGGCCCCAGCCGCCTGCGCCTACTTCGTCTTCCCAGCCTGCGCCGCCTGGCGTCGCCTCCCTCGGCTTCGTCTGCGCGCGCAGCGCCTTCAGGCCCCAGCCGCCTGCGCCTCCTTCGTCTTCCCATCCTGCGCCGCCTGGCGTCGCCTCCCTCGGCTTCGTCTATGCGCGCAGCGCCTTCAGGCCCCCGCCGCCTGCGCCTCCTTCGTCTCCTCAGCCTGCGCCGCCTGGCGTCGCCTCCCTCGGCTTCGTCTGCGCGCGCAGCGCCTTCAGGCCCCAGCGGCCTGCGCCTCCTTCGTCTCCTCAGCCTGCGCCGCCTGGCGTCGCCTCCCTCGGCTTCGTCTATGCGCGCAGCGCCTTCAGGCCCCAGCCGCCTGCGCCTCCTTCGTCTCCTCAGCCTGCGCCGCCTGGCGTCGCCTCCCTCGGCTTCGTCTGCGCGCGCAGCGCCTTCAGGCCCCTGCCGCCTGCGCCTCCTTCGTCTCCCCAGCCCGTGTTCCGCGCTCCTGCAGCCTCTGCCGCCTCCGGCGCCAGAGCTGGGGGGGGGATTCATGCGTGGACACACAGTCTCTCCATCTCTCCTGGTTGCAACAGCTATCACCGGCACGCATGCTGCGTGCTGTAGCGCCCCATTTGCAGCTCCCACGTTCAGCATTCATGCCCATTACAGCAGCACGCCTATCAGGTCAGCATTCGCAACACGTGTGGACTGTCGTTTTTTTTTTTAGGAATCATCCTTACAAGGTTGAACAGGGGCAGACGCACTGCCCCCCTGCTGACCGAAGACAGCCTGGTCCCCGAGACCAGAACCCTGACAGGGCAAGAAGAGAAGAGAAGAGAAGAAAAGAAAACGAAAAACAACAAACCTCCAAGCAAACGCCAACACCCACCCGCACCCACCCCACCCCACCCCACCCCACCCCGACCCGGCAGACAGAGCAGGAGGCTGGCCCCCCCACCCCCCGGGAGGGGTTTCCCAAAAACACCGCCAGACCTAACCGAAGCACCAACCTACAACACAGCCTAACCGCCAGAAACACCTCCACCTGAAAAACACACCACTGCGCGCCAGAAACACCAGCGCTACCAGCACTTACTCCGCCCGAACCCACCCCACCCCCACAAGTCGGTTGCTTCAGCAACACCCCAGGAAAACCGCCAAAGGAAACACAAGCAGAAACACTGAAAGGGCCAGACGTGGCGCTGCCTAAACGGGCTCCAACCCGCTGCTAGAAAGCTGTGCAGGAAGCTCCACAGCCGCCCAGGTGCTGCAACGCCAGCCAGAGCTAGTACACATGGGCGCCAGGTAAGCTGATGACGAAGATACGCCACGCCAGCGCCTGGGATAAACCGCCGCCCATAAGGAAACCTAGGGGGCCTGCACAGGTGATGCAAGCGTCAGCCGCAAGTTCAACTTCGGTGACCCACCCTGAACCTCCTCCACGTCACAAAACGCGCCACCCGCCGTCCAGATGGCCACAAAGTGCTCCAGCTTAGCCGCCTTGAGCTGCGCGGTGAGAAGCTGTGTGGGCAGAGCCGACAGGGTTTCAGGGGTTAGCGTGGCGGCAGTGAAACGCAGCTGCATCACCCTGCGCAGCTCGCTGACCACCTCCCGAACCACGTGCTCCGACGTCTGCTTAGCAGGCTCGCGGGACCAGTAAGCACACCAGACGGCGTACAAGAAGGTGGCCCGCAACGTGCTCCACAGCAGCGCGCCCGCCCCCCGCGGGCCTGAGGCCCACACCCCCATGTCGTCACCCAGCATGAAGGCCGCGTCCGTCACTGGCGGCGCCGCTGCCTGGGGTGCCACGCAGGCCCACAGCTGCTGCAGCCACGTCCTCGCCTGCGCATACGCTGGACACTCCAGGAAGATGTGCGTCAGGCTGGCCCACGCCCGCGGGCCAGGTGGCCCGCAGGCGGGGTAAGGACAGTGCGCCCCCAACCCCCCGCACCCCGTGGTCACCCGTGGCCGAATGCCCTTGCCTGCCCGGTACAGCCCGCAAGGCAGGTAAGCATGTTGCAGCCGGTACACCAGCACCTTTGCCCCCCGACTGGCGTGGCTTTCCCACAGCCTCCGCCACGTACCCCGCAGAAGGGACGCATCCGGGGGCGGCGTGCGAGGGTCGCCCTCCACCGCCGCTGCGGCTGCCGCCGCCGCTGTGGCAGGCCCCGTGCTAGGCCCCGCCCCGTTCGCCGCCTGCTCCTGCAGCCGCGCGGATCGCCGCGGCCCCTCACCCGACTGCTGGGACGGGGACGCATACGACTGCAGTGCTCTCGCCGGCGTGTTCTGCTGCCCGGCTGCCGCTGAGGTGCGGTGGAGCCAGGGGTCCAGAGCCACCGGGTTATTGTGGAAGTGCTGCGCCGCCGTGGTGGTCAGCTGCGCCGCTGCCCGCTGCCACTCCGCCTCCCGCGCCGCCAGCCGAGACTGTGCCGCTGGCGGGGTCCCCGAGCCCCCCGCCTGCTGCGCTGGCGCCGGGCACGGCATGGCGGCAGGGCGGGCCGGAGCCGGAGGGGCGGCCGGGTTGGCCGCCGTGATGGCCCGCCGCACGTCCCGCACCGTGTATTCTGCCAAGCTGACACCCGCAATCCGGCAGTGCTCCGGGTGCACCACCACCCCAGCCTCCGGCGCCAGGAAGTACGGCGCCCGAGGCCACGCCCCCGCCCGTTCCCCTGGGGCTGCTGCATCGTACGCCGCCCGCTCTTCAAAGGTCCACAGGGGCCGTGGCTTGCGTTGCTGCAGCACACAGGCAGGCTGCCACGCGCCATCCACCGGCGGGGGCAGCGCGCCAGGCCCAGGCTCCAAGAGCCGCCCCGTGTAGTGGACGTAGGACACAGCGCCCGCAGCGTTAGCCACCCACAGCTGGTCCAGGCTAACCCGCCACTGCGGCGGCGCCGCTGGCGGCTGGGCGGCTGGCTGCGGCGGATGCAGCTCCACGCCCGCGCTCCGCGCGTGGCCCACCGCGGCCGCCAGCCGGGCGGGTAGCCCCGCTGGCGCCGGCGCGTCACTGTACACCCACGCCCACGTGGTGGCGGAGTCCGGGCGCACATGGGTAAGCAGCGCCCGGGTGAGCGTCTTCCAGGGTTGCCGGCCTGGCTGGGCAAGCAGGGCGAAAGTCTTAGCTTGCAGGGCAGACAGGAACGCAGGCAGGTCGACGTGGTTGACACCACTGTAACGACGGGAAACTCGCGTCTGGGCGCGTCTCCGCGCGTTCGGGCGCGTCAGGGTGCGTCAGGGTGCGTCAGGCCGCGTTTCGTGACGCGATGGCTTGGACGCGAACTGCGACGCGAGCCGACCGTGAAGGGGCCCCGTTGCGTGCCCCACACCGTATTCGCTGTATCCCACATCAGCCAACACTAGCATTGACGCAGACGGAGGCATACTAGCCGTGCCGCCCGGCAGTAGGGCTGTCATGGGCAGACCTGCGTGGGGGCGGAGGCGCCGCGTGTTACACTGCCCCGCGTTACACGTTACACTGCCCCTGCCGGCCCCTCGCAGCACCAGTAGCCCCAACCTGATGCACATGATATCTACTCACGTAGGCACGCATTTATGCACGTATTTATGCACAGTTCAGCAGAATCAGTGAACTCCACTCATCTCTCATCTCATCTCATCTCACTCGCATTTCTCGCTCTCCTTCCTCTCACTGTCCTTAAACCCAAAACTGGGGAACTCTGAACAACCATGAACAACCTCAGAACATGAGACGTCTGCCAACGGGCCTTTTTCCGTTGGTGGCGGCCTGGGCCATCACGAGCGCGCTTCAAAGCGGGCTCAGATGGCTCCAGGCCGACCTAACTGCATCCTTGGTACTGTCAGTGCTAGTGCTAGTGCTTATGGTGACCGTTCACTGCAGCGCTCACCTACTACGCTTAGCACATCGCGCTCCCAGCCAGAGTTCTAAGACAGAACAGCTACAAATACTCATTAGACGTGCTGCAAGCGCGGCGTCACGATGTCGCGCGAGGAGTTCAAGCGTGACTGGGTGAAGTGAGTTGTTCATGTAATTCGGTGGCATATATCGGTGGCATATAACGCAGGGCATTTGGAGGGATTTCGTCGGGATTGACTCGTCTTGACTCGGCTTGACTGTGCTTGACTTGCCGGATTGACTAGCCTGCACTCATACTCTTGTTGTAACTTATTGTATACGTTCCCTCCTCAGGAAGGCGACTGACTTCAACGCGAAGCGCAGCAAGTATGAGACGACGTTCGAGGCCAGCCGCGCTGCCAAGGACAGTAAGTTCGCAGCGCTACTGCAAATCAAACCATGTATGCAAAGAGAAGTAGACGTAGGCACTGTCCCGCGTGAACGGTGGGTGGTCACGCGCGAGAGTTGACCGTGTTCTTGCTCACTGTACTCCTATTCGCCCTATGAACTCCTGCCACAGAGGAGCAGCCCAAGAATGAGCGAGAATGGTACAAACACCCGTGGCGCAGCCAGTGGGGCAAGATGTGGGAGAGCTACAAGCGCGACCCTGTGCGCTTCGCGGCTGGCCAGGAGGAGCAGCTGATGGCTGAGGAGGCCGACCTCGTCAAGGAGCTGGAGTCCCTGGTCGCCAGCCAGGCGCCAGTGAGCGTGAAGTCGCAAGACACCAAGGTGACCTACGGCGCCATCCCGCCCGGGGCCCTCTTCGTAAGTTTGTTTGCCTGCCTGGGACTGCCGAATTGCTTTATCTATGCATGGAAGAGTTTGCACACTGGAAGAGCTATATGCATGGAAGAGCTGTTGATTTCCCTCCCCTTCCCAACCTTCCTGTCATGCCAACCATTGCAGGGTGCGCTCGCCAAGGCCTACAGCGGCATCAGCAACGGGCGCTCCTCCCTAGGGTCGACGTGCGTGGAGGTGCCGGCGAGCCAGCCCCTGCCTTCCGCTAGCGCCGGCGTGGACAACGAGGCGTTGGCGATGCTGGCCAAGGCGGCTGCCGAGCGCATGAAGGTGAGACTGGTGTGCTCTGCGTCGTGACTATGCTGCTCCCGAGTGGCAAGGTGACCCCTGCGGCGTTTTCCCACACCCGTGTCCCCACGCCTGTGCCCCACCGCCCGTGTTCCCACGCCCGCGCCCCCACACCCCCACGCCCGCGCCCCCACGCCTGCGCTCCCATCGCCCGTGCCCACACACCCATGCCCCACCGCCCGTGCCCAATGCAGGGCGAGGAGGAGAAGAAGAAGGAGGCGACGAAGAAGCGCAAGCTGGAGAAGGCAACCAAAAACGAAAAGGTGGGTGGGTATTGTGGGTACGGACTGGGTCAGGGCAGGCGGGGCTGGGTGTAGGATGGCTTTCGGGCTGCATACACCCGCGCTCCCATGCCTGTGCCCCCGCGCTTGCGCCCCACCGCCCGTGCCCACACCTCCGCCCGTGCCCACACGCCCATGCCCCACCGCCTGTGCCCCATGTGTGCATAATGCAGGGCGAGGACAAGAAGGAGGCGGCGGCGAAGAAGCGCAAGGAGAAGGCAAGCAAGGACGAAAAGGTGGGTGAGTATTGTGGGTACGGACGGGGCGTAAGCGCTGGTCTGGGCTTTTGGGTTTGCGTGCTGCTTTTGCGCCAGTGTGTTGCCGTGTGCCAATCCTGGAGGGCAATACCTAATCACGTGCATGCAACTCCCTTTATGCAGGAGTCCAAGGGTGACACGGCCCCCGTGCCCAAATCGGCCGCGCAGCGCAGGGGCAGGAGCAAGGCTGCCGCCGCCGCCACTTCCACTTAACACGGTAAGAAAGTTTGGCGCAAACCTGTGCATAGTGTGGGCTTGGCTATGCCCCGCACATTTCGCTTGCAATGAGCTTCACGTATTCCATTCTCCCCTGGCGCCCCTGTTCAGGTGAACTCGTGGGCGGCATGTGGCATCTTCGTGGCGGCCACCTTGAGCGGCATGCGCAGCGACTTGTATACTAGCCAGAACGACGACGACAGCATGCAGGTGTCTTATTAGCAAGACGACTTGTGACTGAACAAGGAGAGTGTGGATGGTCGTGAGAGTGTCATGGAGATGCGTGGGGATGTCGATATGTGTGACTGGGATGGTGCACGTTGATTGATTAGACTGCAACTGAATTGCATTGCGGTGGGTGCAATGGAGGGACAGGGTACACGTTTGCATTCGCAATCACTGCAACTGACACGAGAGCGGGCGGGCGCTGAGCATGTGGGTGCAATGGTCCGGTTAGGCAAGAGTCGTGGGCAGCAGTTGCGGCGTTGAGGCACGATTGTAACCGGCTACAGAATAATGCTTCAGAGCACACGCGTCGTCTGCGTCTATTTCTCATGTTTCCGCTCAAAACGCATCGCGTCTCGAGACGCACGCGTCTCACTTGTCGCGTCCGGGCAGACGCAGCGCGTCTAGGGTATCAAACTCGCGTCTGGCACTGCGTATGGAGACGCACCGCGTCTGGTGAGACGCGCCAGCTATGCAGACGCAGCGCGTCACGACTCGCGTCTCGTGGCATCTCTCAAACGCGACGAGACGCACAACCTGCCTTGGTGCCCCGCACTAGTGCTTCTGGCCGCGTCTGCACAGCGTCTGCACCGCGTATCGCCCCAAACGCGCAGCGTCTCAACGCGTCTGACACCGCGTCTCACTAGCCAGACGCGGCCGAGACGCGCCGAGACGCGGTTCCCCGTCGTTATAGTGACCCCCATCCTTGTACGGCAGACAGGCCGTTTCCCGCTTAGGCAGCAGGAGCGGGTTCCCGTGCGACACCAGGCTGGCGTCCTCAGCGTGCAAGGAGCGCGCAGCAAAGTGGTCCACCAGGCCGGTGAGTTCCTTCAGCTGCGCCGGCGATGGGTTGAGGAAGCTGAAATGGTAGGCCAGCTTCGCCGCTAGCACCTGCTTCGCAATGTGCACACGGCCAACGAGAGTCAGAGACAGGGCAGGCCACAGACGCGCCACAAACGCCATGCCGCGAGCCCGCCGGGTGTACAGGTCCGCTGCGGCCGCATCAGAGTCCCACGACAGAGGCACACCCAGGTGTGTCACGGCGCCAGTGGTAAACGGCACCCCCGTGTGTGGGCAAGGGCCCGTCAGGTGCGCAAACCTGCCAAGGCCCATGGCCTTGCTCTTGTCCGGATGGACACGGGCGTTGGACGCGCGGCAGAACAGCTGTACTGCCGCCATCAGGACCGGCCCGTCCACCGCCGGGTCGCGCGCCGTGAGGGTCGTGTCGTCAGCGTGGTGGGCGGCAGGCGGCGCCTGCTCGCCGCTGGGCAGCAAGGGCGTGCGGAGTGCCCCTTGCTCCACCTGCCGCCGCAGAAAGGACGTCAGTGGCTGCAGCTGGATGACCCACAGCGGTGGTGAGGCGGTGCTGCCCTGCGGCAAGCCGTTCAGCACTGGGAAGGCGTCAGAGAGCATGCCGTTCACACACACGCGGGCAGAGCCGTTGGCAGTGATCAGGCGGATCCAGCGCAGCATGCGCGGCCCAAAACCCAGTCCCTCCGCGGACGCATACAGCCACTGCCGGTGCACCCGGTCATACGCCTTTTCAATGTCCAAGAAGTACAGCGCACCACCCTGCCGTGGCGTGCCGTCCGCGCCCACGTCCAGGCGCATCCATTCGATCAGGCCTTCGAGGTACAGCGCGTTGTCTCCAATCCAGCGGCCGGTGATGAACGCGGTCTGCAGCTCATCCACAACTGCATCCAGGGCGGGCTGCAGGCGGGCGCTGATGGCCTTGGACACCATCTTGAAGTCGCAGTTGAGGAGCGTGATGGGCCGGTAGGACGCCAGCTCGGCGCGGTCCAGGCTTTTGCCCTTGTAGATGAGGGTGATGATGCCCTCCCGCCAGGAGGCGGGCAGCGCCGCCGCCATTTCGCCGCCATCGTGGGCGTCTGCAGCAGCAGCAAAGGCAGCGGCAGCAGCAGCACACAAGCGCGGACCCAGCAGCGCCCAGAACACCTTGTACACCTCGTAGGGGACCCCGTCCGACCCCGGCGTTTTACCATTGGCGGAGCCAGCCAGCGCTGCCATCAGCTCGGTATCACTGAGGGCGCCGTCCCCTGTCTGTCACTGGGTCTGCGCTCTCCGCGAGGCAGCTTTCAGTCCGAGGCCCAGAGCTCCCAGTAGCCCCGTGCCAAGTGGTTTCTCGGAGCCGAGAGCAGCTCATCCCTCTTACAGCTCAGCAGTCGCCCGACACTACGTGCGCTGTCCGGCTTGTCCAGCTTCCGGCAGTGCTATCAACCCACTTCCTCGCTGCTCGCACCTCCAGCGTCAGCAATGCTATTCTCGTTCGTCGCCCTTGCCTGCCTACGTCAGCAGCACTGGGAAGTAGCAGCTCTTCTTCATCATGTGCACGCCTCCGTGGCGGCCATCATCTGTACTTCTTGGCAGCTCCGCGCTCTGGCCTTCCGCGTTCACCACGGCCCGCGTGGTGACAGGACTGGTCGTCCCGTCAACGTCTACACCGTCTCCTTTCCATTCGCCGCTCATCCCGGCGGTGGCGGCGCCATTGACTACGTGTGTGCCCCGCGCTTCCGCAGCGTCGGTACCTTCCACACTTTTGGTTTTCGTTATGCCTTACCGCCTCCGTGGCGCCCGGACTCAGTGTCCCCTATTTGCAGGTCTCCTATGGCCTCGTCTCACCACCGCTACCCTAGCGGCGGTGCTTCTGCGTGCCCCAGTGGCGGCAGCCCTCAAGACTTCTACGCCGCGCCCTCGTGTGGCGGCGGCACCTTCGCCCCTGTTCCGCTCCCTCTTCACCCTTGCAGGTTGCTCGCCTCCACGGCAGCAGCTCGCCCTGCGCCTCCCTGCGCCTAGCTGCGTGCCATCATGGCAGCGGCTAGCCCTGGTCACCTTCATCGTGCGCCCAGTGCGTGGCGGTGATGCCCACCTACCTCGGCGTTTCCCTTGGCAGCTCGCCCAGTGGCGGCGGTCATGTACTACTACTACGACGTCTGAAGAGCCGCGCGCCCCTGGCGGCGGTGTGTCTACGTCTTCAAGCCACACGCCCGCGGCGGTGGCGCTTCAAGGTCATCGTTGTCTCTCCGTGCCCACCATCAGCTGAGCCTTCACCATGCAGCAGTCTGCGCCCAGCCATCAGCAGCGTCTCTGACATCAGATAAGCCTAGCCTCGTCCCGTGGAGCTAGCATCCGAGCAGTTGTACATGTTGACCAGGCATGATTAGCGTGGCTGTTCGATCATGAGTGTGTGCGTCTCTCTGCTGTGTGCACATATGCTTGCTTGTGTCTCCTGCGGTTGTTGGTACTACGGTGCTCACTGTTTGCCTTACATATCCGTGCTAATGACGCTTGCGCGCCTCACGTTCATTACGATTTCCTGTACCTTGTGAACATTTGCGTTGCGGCTTTGCGCCGCACTGCATTCGTGTGCTCATGACTTCCCATTTTCGGTTGCTCCTCACGCGCACGTGTGCCTTGTGCTATTCTGCGTCCTATGACCAGAGCAGTGGGCTTGCGGTGCTTTCTATGCGTGTCTTGCCATGCTCTCGTGCCATTTCCATCAGTGCGTGTTGAGATGTCGGCGTGTACTAGAGTGCGGATCCCGCATCCCACCTGCTCCAGTCGTGCCTCACCCTTTGTCATCCTCTGACTACTTCGTGTCTAGGATGTGGGGGGGACTATGGCTGAGGCACACGCCAGATGCAGAATCACACGCCAGATCATGACAGCTGTCACGCTCCACAGCGTGACGGAACCTAGCGTGTGCCGGCCCTTGGGGGAAAGCCAACTGGCCAGCAGGGGACACGCGTGTCAGGGTTTTGCGTGTCAGTTCGTATATCGCTCCGAGTTTTGTCTGAGTCCCTTCCCAAGGCGTGACGCCGCGGGTACGGTGACATGAATCATTCGCATGCCTCTTCAGAATGCATTGTGTGTGTGTGGTTACAGAGTGGTGCGCACGTTCTTGCGTGCCTTCCTGCTGCGTGTAAACCGGAGGCCCGGGCCGGGGTGACCCTTATAACGCCAGTGCATGATTGTCCTATTTATTGTTCTCCCCTTGCAAGGGGGACTTCCCTACTTCTATGCTCCCAGATGGAGCTGAGTAATGCAGCTAACTTGACAGGCTCAGATTTCAGCATCACTTCGCGCATGTTTAGGCTAAAGTCTAGGCCACTGCACGCTCGTAACTCGGTGTAGGCAGCACATTGCATCAGGACGTGGTGCTCATCCTCCACCTCATTGGCCGTACACAGTGGGCACGTCCTCTCCTCCCTAGGCCTCTCCCAGGCACGGTTCGCGGTGATTGGCCAGCAACGTAAACGGAATCTCATCAAAAGCTTATGCTGTGCAACCGGTATGAATGCTCTACTGTGTTCGTGCAGGGTCGGCGGCGCGGACCCTAGTGCGCTTAGCCCCATCCAATGCTTGTGTTTGCACATGTGTATGCCGGGTTGCTTGCCGTCTGAAGGGAATGCGTGCGGGTCCGCTACCAGCCTCTCGTGCTCCCACGCCCTCGTCAAATGGCCCCTGAAGGTAGATAAGATAGGTCCATCGGGTAGGACCGTGCTTGCCCTCCACTCCTCTCTGGACTCGTGTGTGCCTGGCCAATGCCACGCGTCGACACCCTGTGCCGCCACAAAACGGAACAGCCGCGCGCACCACCCGTCTCCCATTGGATTCGCCCATGCCTCCCGTGCCTCGTCGACTAGTGCATCAAAAGCCAGACTTCTGTTTTGCGCGGAAATCCTATTGTAAAAACCCAAACATTGTTTGGCTATGAAAAAGTGCAGCGGCAGTTGGGCCAGCTCCGCAAACAGGAGACGGTGTGACGGTTTGGCTGCTCCCACTGTCTGTCGCATGTATTGGACCTGCAGCTTTACGGCCTCGTCACGCAAACATGCCTCAAATGCGCCCTGTGCTAGGTTGTTCCTGTCATTCCTCCTGGGTGGCGGTCCTCCGTCTAGCATCTCTACTAGCACGTCGGGACCCCATACCTCACATCCGTACGCAAGGATGGATCGGATTTGCACGTCGAAACACCTCATGCGAATATCTGGTGCGAAAATGCGTAAACGGTTCAATCTAGTGTTAAGCCCACACATGGCTCTCCTTGCTGACTCGCAGAGTGTCTCCCTGCAGCTGACGAAGGCCCTACCCGGACCGTACACTAGTCCAAGATAGCGCGCCTTGTCCACCGCAGGGATGGGCTGCCCTGCTAGCTTTAAACCCTGGCATCCGCTGCACACAGTGCTGGCCGTTACTTCGTTGGCTGCAAAAACCAGCCTCTCACACTTGGTAACGTTTGCCTTCATGCCAAAAGCTAGGCAGAACGTGTCTACTAATGATAGCAAGTGGCGCATCCGCTCAGGGGTGGTGGCCAGCAGGGAAACATCATCCGCGTACATCAGCAGTGATACCTTATTTTTGCCATTCATCTCAGGTGCACCTGTGGCTTCGTCCGTATCTTCCGAATCAATGTACTCTGCTAAGGTTTCTATAAAGAGGCCGAAAAGCTCTGTGCTAAGCGGGCAGCCCTGCTTGACCCCTTGCGTGGTTGCGAAGGGGGCACTGTGCTTACCCCCGGCCTTCACTACCATCATCACTCTCTCGTACGCTTTTTTCAAAGCCGCCAACATCTCACCCGTTACCCCGCGTTCCTCCAGTCTCATCCAAATTAATGGTCGTGGGACCTTGTCGAAAGCCTTTTCAAAATCAATTTGTACGACAATGAGGGGGGTGGTGGCGCCAGCACGCGTGTGCTTGTTGATGAGATGCCTTAGGACAAAAAGATGGTGCGTTGTGCCGTACTTCCTCCTGAATCCGGCCTGAGCCGTGTGCCTCCACTCAAACTCCTCCCCGGCATTCGCCAGCCTCTCTAGAAGGATCGATGCATAGCACTTTGCGAGGGCGCCCCCTACTGCAATGCCCCGGTAATTACCAGGCGCCTGCACGTCACCTTTCCGCTTGTAAATTGGTGTCAAAACAGTTGTAGTAAATTGCTCAGGATAAGCCCCTTCGCTCCAGATTTTATTAAACAACACGTGCACCAGCGGTGCAACTCTATTGAGTGCCGGTGTCGGCGGTTCAGTGGTGGGGTCGCCCGGTTTTACCGCGTACTTGTAGCACTCAGACGGTACCTTCTCTAAGCCAGCTGCCTTGCCGTTGGGCAGCCTTGCTAGTGCGCGTGTTACCTCATCAAGGGTAATCTCGCTATTCAACATCTCGTGCAGACACGTACGGTCAGCCGCAAAAAGATCTTCGGACATCCTCCCACCCGAACCCAAAATGCAGTGGGCGGCTGCTGGGCATCCCCCGCCTGCGCCGTCGTTTAGTAGGGTCGCAAAATGATCCCGAAATCCATCGGCCGTGACTGGGCACTGCTCCTTAGTCCGTCCCTCAATCATCCTCCACAGCAGTCGGGCGTCTGCGCGGCAGCGTGCCACCTTCTCCCTCATCTCCTGGGTGTCGTGCGCGGCCCTGGCCCTTCGCTTCGCCCGGTCATAGGATGCCCTGGCTGCGCGGAAGTTTTGCCACACCTCTCCTTCTCGTACCACTGGACAACCCAGCGCTAGCTTTGCTTGCACAAACACCGTACGCGCCGCAGCACACTCTTCGTTCCACCATGGAGTCTCCTGCTCCCGTAGGTTGGCCGGTCGTGTGGGACCGAAAGCCTTTTCTAATGCATCGTACAAACATGTGCCTAAGGCTTCGACCGCTTCGGTGGTGCTGATGCCACCCTCCTCCGCGCAAAGTGCCACCTTAATCTGTTCGATTTTCCCTACAACTGGCGAACCGTCCGCCTTGAACAAGCCACTGAACAAGTGCTTCTTCTGTACGTCAAACTCTGTGCGCTTCTTTGCGGGGCGTGTGCAGCTCGCTGTGGCTTCCTGCCCTTCGACCTCCAAGCCCAGTGTCAACGTGACCGGCCGATGATCACTCGCTTCCTTCAATCCGCCGTGCCTCCACTTTAGAATCTCGCCCACTTTCAAAGCCACCACCTTCGGGAATAGGGTCGGTGACGCCACACAGAGATCAATCATGCTGCCACCTGCGTCGCCCTTTGGGAAAGTAATGTGACCTGCTGCATCTCCCGGCGCCCTTCCGTTCAAAAGTACTAGTCCTTGCGAACGGCACATGCGCCCTAGGTACTCCCCGAAACAGTTTATTTGGGCATCCTCGGATGCTCTCACTGGGAGCCCCGCGTAGTCTGCAGTACAGGGCATATCTGACGTGGAACCACCCCCTAGTGCTACGTCCTCCAGCGCCTCGAGCTGTGCTAGATCCGGTACGTCAATGATGCTTGTTGAGATGCGTGCGTTCAGATCACCAATAATTAGCACTTCTTCTCCGCTTTGCCGTAGCTCGAGGATCGACTGTTGTAGTCTGCTGATTACAGACTCGGCCGTGGCTTCCCGTGCTGTCCGCGTCTTTCCGCCCTCCCTGTAAACCCGCGAGGTTTCTGGCGCTAGGTAACAACAAGCTAACAACACACTGCAACCTTCATTCGATTTGATACGCATCCACACAATTTCGCACCCCGTGAGATGGACGTCCGTCTTGACATGCGAAACGCCGCCCGCTAGGCACTCCCGTACATACACAGCAACGCCTCCAAAATCTGACCGCGTGGCCTCCTGGGACCTATGTGCACGGACAACTGTGTAACCGTCTAGCTCGATTGATTGGTCCGGTACCCAGTTCGTGAGGTGCGCTTCCGAAATAATGATAATGTCGTGTGAACGTGCAACAGTGCCTATCCCGCGGTCGTGCAGCTTGCATGCCCCAGCGGTGACCAGCCCATGGGCATTCCATGCGAAAATGCTGATGCCACCCCGGCCCCCGCCTCCCTATGAATCAGTCTCGCCTGTGGTCCCCAAGGCGTCGTACGCATTGTGCTGCTGGTTGTGGCCGCCGCCGCTGTGACCTCCGCGGCTTGGCAAGTGGCTTCTGCCGCCAGCACTCCCACCCCCGCGGCCACTGCGCCCCCCACCTCGTCCTCCGTTTCCGCCGGCCTGATGCCCTCCTGCTCCCTCGCGCCCGCGTCCGCCTTTGGCCTTACACGGCGTGAAGCCCTCCTCATCGACGCGGTTGCCGTACTGGTCACAGAGAACAGTAGTGTGGCCGCGCGCATCGGCGGCTGTGCGAGCCGGCGACTCCATCACCACGTCCTCCGTAGCAGCGTGGGGGTTGCTGCCTGCTGGCGCGGCGCTGCTGCCCGCTGGCGCGGCGCTGCTGCCCACGGGCGCGACGCTGCTGCCCGCGGGCGCGGCGCTGCTGCCCGCGGGCATGACGCTGCTGCCCGCGGGCGCGACGCTGCTGCCCGCGGGCGCGACGCTGCTGCCCGCGGGCGTGACGCTGCTGCCCGCTGGCGCGGCGCTGCTGCCCGCGGGCGCGGCGCTGCGGCTTGGGGCCGTGGCACCGCCCGCCTCCACCACCTTACCGCTGGCCATTACCTGGCGCTGCCTGGGGTCTCGTGCGCGCAGCGGCTCCCCGTGTGTGGGTAGCGCTGGCCAGCTAGCCGCGAGGACCTCCGGTGCTGTGGTGGCTTCGCTCGCCTTGCTGGGCTTGCATTGGTTACAAGAAGGACCTGCTGACGCAGGTCACGAGCTTAACTGCTCTGACTCCTCGGGCGTGCCACCTGCAACGCCAACGACCTACTCTGTGCCTTGGGCTAGTAGGCTTGCTCCCATTACTCCCATGGGACGCTCCACTTCAAATGGTTACGATGGTTGCTCCCTAATCGGTCACCCGATCGATCCAAACTACTCGATTTATAGGAGTCCGCAGCCAGCCTTCCGGACTGAATCCGGCCAAATCAACTAAGTCCTAAACTCGTCCAGCCGTCTGCATATCCGTAGTCAATTCGTTCCGATCGAGATCGGAGGGGTGTGAGGGAGCTTGTGCCCGTGGGAGATCGGAGGGGTGTGAGGGAGCTTGTGCCCGTGGGAGATCGGAGGGGTGTGAGGGAGCTGAGCGTTCCGATCGAGATCGGAGGGGTGTGAGGGAGTCTTCAGCTGCATCAGCTGGCGTGCTTACGCCCCAACAGCTGACTGGCTGTGACGTCAGTGCGTTTATGCACTCGTGCAACGCTGATTTGAGTCCTTTGTATCCTTGGCTTTGCCTTGTTCCCGTGAATGTCAATGCCGTTTTGGGCTAGTTAGTGAGACCAGGCCTCTGGGCTCTGAGGCCATGTTGCGGCAGTACGACGCACTGAGGCGTCTTTAGCGTGTGCAGCAAGAAGCCAAGTCTTGTCTTGCTTCTTGCTCTCCCATACAGCCTGTGGGTTAGCCATTGAACAGATCAAGACCACGAACCTTGTGCTTGTTCCAGAGCGCCTTGCGCTAACGGCAATGACATTTGGGGCAGTTCCTGTAACGCGCCCGCTTTCGCCTGACTTCTTCTCGCCTCACCGTCTCATCTCGTCTGGGTTTATGCGCGGCTTCTCCCGAGGACAGTTGCCGTCGCGTCACCACCCGCTCAGCAAGAAGCAAGACTATGGCTGAGGCACACGCCAGATGCAGAATCACACGCCAGATCATGACACAGCTTCCTCAGCTTCACAGACCTGCTTCCATCATGAAATCCGCCTGTAACGCCGCGCAGGCGTGGGTCTGCTTGCTGGCACACCTAAATAACACAACTAGCAACGGGCATGCTACACTACCTAATCCATATAAATCACCTGCCCGCGCGCGTGTCGGAAACACTGTGAAGTGCTGACGCTACGCGGGCACGCATCCTGCACACCGCACACACGCGCGCGCCATCCAGAGAGCCTTGAACGCTCCATGACGAACAGCCTTGACAGCAATGGCTCCGGTCTTGATAAGGTCCCAGGGGCAGGGGAGTGGAGGAAGACGCACAGCGTACCACGCTATCTAGTGTTGCCGGTTGTCACCACGCGCAGGCGTAGAGACACGTGCATACCAATTATCGCACAGCACACAGTTGAGAAACATGGCAGACGCGTATACACGGAGTCCACCTTTACACTTGACACGGGTCTGGTGAGGAGTGTTTTACGCGTGTTGACCTGTGGTTGGTACAGCCGCCTGCTGGGCTGGCGCCGCCGGTGTGGGATGTGGTCTGCCTTGCTGCGCTGTCCGCCCTGGATCTGGGCCGGCAGCTGGTGGTCATGGCCGGGCTGCGTGCGGGTCGGCGGGCTTCGTCTTCGGCCCACGTAATGGGCATTAGTGTGTCGGTTGGTTCTGATTTCTGGGGTCGGCTGCAGTCCTTTGTTAGCCTGGGAATTCGCCCGAAAGACTGGGATAGATACGGTGCCGTCTGTGCATCCGTTCCTTGCCCGGGGTGCTGGGGACTGCCTGGTCCTGGTCTTGCCTGATGATGTGGACTCCCCGCCCCCCTGCCCTTGACCCCGCGTCTGGGGTGTGGGCGGCGGGTGCTTGTGAGTTGGGTTTCCGGTGCCTTTTCTACTGCGGTGCTGGTGTTTTTGGGCGTCGCCGGACTATATGCCTGGCGTGCCTGGTTTTGCGTCTGGTGCTGTAGACCGCGCTTTGTGCGCTGACACGGTTTGCTATACTTTGTGGGGCTTTGGCGGGCTTATGCTTGGCTTCGACTTGCGAGGTTAGCAGCTGAGACATGGACCTAATGCACGTGTTGGTGGAAGGTCGGCAGACAGCTGGGGGGAGGGTGGTTTCCCTTCGGGCTGGAGATGGTCCATCTTGACCTGGGTGCGGGGCACCCTTGCTTGGTCGGACTGTCCCTTCTTTAGTTCTTTGTAATGTCGCATTCATAACCATGCAAACCGTGCAGCGCAACTGTCTGTTTGCGTTTGCGTTTGCAAAAGTCAGCGTTTACGGTCAAGTGATTGGCAGACGTATTGAATTTGATACATGAGATTATGAGATATTGCTCAGTTGTGATCTGATTGCGTATGGCTGGTCCATTGCACAGCTGTTGTCGTAGCCTGCCACCGTGGATCCAGATCGTGCAAATTTGAAATTGCGATTTTGTACTCCACCTCCTTTCCATCACTTCAGACGCCTTCCTTTCTGGTATACACTCGTACTCCCCGTGCCCAGGTGCCACGCCCCAGGGGCAAGCCCAGGGGTCCCAACCTGCCCCACCCGCACGGTGCGGCGTCCGCCATTCAGTGGCAGGGCCGCCTTCACCCAATGCGTTGACCACCCCCCTGCCTTCACGCGCCCACCCAAAGATCAGCACACTCCAGTACAAATTCATTGCCACAACCCCATGCCACAAAACCTCCCGGACCCCCCCCCAACAAACCGACCAACCCCGCCTGCCTTCCAGCACTTCAAAAACATCTATCGCTATGTAACTTGAGCCGCCTTGGGAGCACACCTTGACTGGCAGCCATGTGTGGCACGCATCCATCCATGCCCAGCCCCAACAGCCAAGCAACTGCACGCGCCCCTATGCAAGTTGCAATACATTCACATTGGCTCATACATCACGAGTACACCCAGCGTGCGCCGCGGAGACTTGTGCGCATGATTTGGAACGCCCCATGTACCAACATGTCGACACGCCTCACCTCCATGGCGGGGCGTGCATGTTTCCTTGGTGCCAATAGGCAGAATCAATGTCTGGTACGTAGCTGCGCCTTTACTTCGCTCGGCTTACAGGGGCGTCCGCGCTAGCCTGACCAAACCTGGCACGAACCTTGACAAAAACTCCCGGGACCCCCGACCGACCGACCGACAACTTTGGGGCCCTATAACTTTGAACCCAAATCCCCCTTTTTCGATTGGGAAAGTGGATTCGTGGTTTTCTCGCTGAGCTCTATCTATTTGAAGCATGGGGTTCCTACGCCCCCTGGTTATGCCACGCCAAAGCGGACTCCCTCATCCAACATCGACACCTTGCCGACGCCAACGCGCACATTCCTCAACTCACTCAAACGATGTGAATGTGCAATCCGTCTTAGATTGCTGCAGCCCAGCCCAATCCGCCCAGCGACGGCCTGTCTTCCTGTCCGTCCTGTCATGTCCCGCCCTACCTAGGTGCTCATGCTGGTACGGTAGTCACGCCTCTCTATGCCGTTGCGCAGCCTCAAACCTGCACCCTTGCATGATTGTCACACCTCACTCCAACGTCTTGGAGTCTCCCGGCGTCGCAGTCAACTGCAGGCATATCCCCTCGCCATGCGCTCTCTTACCACTGCTGCAGTCCGCACATGGTCGCTGCTAATTCCTCCTCCCACTGCTTACGCTCGTCACATCCAGAGCCACCAAATGGCTCCGCTGCCAGCTCGCGGTCCGCCTTACCAGATAGCTCTAGCAATCGGGTGGCAGGGCGTAAGGGCTCAGCTCGCCCAGCTTGTCCGCGTGCTCCCCGAGCACCTGAGCAGAGTAGGTGGTGGTGGGCACGATGAGGGGTTGTGAATGCCACTCAAGCTGAACAAACCCAAACCTTATGCGTACGCATATAACAAGAGCGAGAGCGTGGCCTATTACGCGATGGCGGAGTATGTGTGTGATGATGACGTACAGTCAGGTCAGGGTTACGCACGGGTTGGGGCCACTATGTGTTCGGGATTGAACCTAATGCTAGTAAGGTGCAAAACCACTAGCACAAAACCGGGCGCGCGCACACAGATGATTTTCCCACACACACACACACACACACACACACGTGTACACGTTTTCTTGTGCTCGTAAACACACGCAAGCGACCTCCGGTTACTGTCCATGAGTCCCGCGCACCCGCGCACGCACCTGCTGCAACGCGAACTCGTTCCTGAACAGCAGCACGGGCCGGCCGTACACGTCCTTCATCACGGTCGTGTTGAACATCCGCCCGCAGCCCTCCAGCACACCCCAGCCGCCTGCCACCCAGCGAGCAACGTTGTACGACAGCGGCTCCAGGGTGGTGTCCACGCCGTACTCGTCCTGCGGGACAGCCCCGGTGGGGGCGGCGGAAGGAGCAGGTGGAAGGAAGGGGATGGAGGGGGTGGGAGGGAGACGAGAACGCAGGCCAGCAGTGGGAATCCCGACACAGAGTCCCCAGTCGCGGGAGTGAGAACGCGCGCACACCCATGTCGGGGACGAACAAGGCACAATGTCCATGGCTCGTGTGTCTCTGTGCCGCAGTTGCAAGCTGGGCCAGCCTCGCGCCCATGCCCGGCCTGTCCTCCCCCATTGCACTTGCCTATCCCTTGTCTAGTTTCGCTTGGTTTAGATTGGGCTGGTGTTTACAACCCCCCCTCCCCGCCCCTCCCCACCTTCATGCGGTACTGCACCACCTCGAACTGCAGCTGCCCCACCGCTGCCAGCACGGGGTCGGTGATGTACTCGTCCGTGCTGTACAGCACCTGCACCGCGCCCTCGCCCAGCAGGCCTGCGGGAGGCAGGGCGGCGCGGGGATTGAGACTGGGACTGGGAATGAGGGGGCGGTTGCGGGCGGGGCTTCGTGCCTTTGAAGGTCCTGGGCAGAATTCGGCCGCTTGGGCGCTTTCCAGCCCGAGGCCACCAGGGTATCAGCCAAAAAAGTGTGGCGTGGCGCCGGCCCCTAATGCCTGATCTAGACTTGACTCTTGAAATAAGGTATGCGCCCGGCGCAGGGAGATGGGCAGGGCAGCCGCACGTCGGCGAAGTATATTAAGGGAGCACAGAAGAGTAGGATTGGGTCGCTCGGGCAGATATCAGGCACGCCACGCCACCCTGACCCACCCACCTAACCCTGACCCACCCACCTAACCCTTCCACGCCGCGCCCCCTTCCCCGCCGCGCCCCGAAACCCCTGCACTGCAGCACACCAAGCGGCGAATGTGCTCACCCTCCACTCCCTTCAAGAAGGGCTTCTTCTGGTTGGGCGGGCAGCGCAGGTAGGCGAACAGCTCGGGCGAGAAGGTCGGGATGGGCGGGAAGGCCAGCGTGGGGCCCGTCACCAGCGTGTCGCCTGTGGCAGGGCGGGCAGGTGAGGTTGCACGTGCGGGTGCGGGTGTGGGAGAGGGGACGCGGCGTGAGCATGGATTGGCGCCCGCGGTGGCAAGAGGCGCACGCCAGGACGTCCGCCCTGGGCCAACGTGGGCGGCGCTGCGCCACGGCAGCGCTGTTACAATGTGCGCACGTACTACCAACATGCAATGTCCACGGTCCGCACACAGGGCGCGGTGCGGCGGTATTACGGTACGGCACGGGACCCACCGATGGCGAAGGCTCCGGGGTTGGTCAGGCCGATGACGTCGCCCGCAAAGCCCTCCTGCACCGTCTGGCGCTCGTTGGCGAACATGCGCTGCGGCGCCGCCAGCGTCACGGTGCGGCCGCTGCGGGCCACCCGCACCTTCATGCCCTTCTCGAACTTGCCTGCGCGTGGGCGGTGCGCGCATGGGCTTTCACGCGGCAGGGGGCCGGGAGGCGTGTGCTTTCTGGGTGCGGCGTCGGGACCTAGCAAGCGCCGGCTGCTTTGGACAGCCGGGGGAGGCGGCTCGGGTGGGGCGGGCAGCAGCAGCGGCAGTCTCGGTCAGCAGAGCGGAGCCGTGAACCGAACCTTGCGAGGTGGGACCAGGCGCTGGCGCGCATCCAGCCGCACACCCACCGCACGTCAGGCGGGCCGCCCGGGCCGCCGCCGCCCACTCACCCGACACCACGCGCACGAACGCCACCTTGTCGCGGTGCTTGGGGTCCATATTGGCCTGGAGGGGGGCGTTGGGCGGGGGCAGTGTGGGCAGTGTGGGCAGTATGGGCAGTATGGGCAGTGTGGGTAGTGGGACGTGGGCAGCGGGCACTAGTAGGGGGTAGCCGTATATGGGCAGGTGGGAGCTGGGCGGGTCGGGGCGGGGCTGCATCACACCTCCACTTCTGTCCACCAGGCGGCCACCCACTTCCCCCCCCACACACACCCCGCTTTCCCCGCCGCACCTGCAGCTTGAACACCAGGCCGGTGAAGTTGGGCGAGGTGGGCGCCACGGCCACACCGGCGCGGGTGGCGGCAGGGCCTGCGGTGCACGCGGGGAACACGCAGGGTGGCGGCGTGGTGAGCGTGGTGAACGCAGGCGAAAGCAGAGGTGGTGGGAGTGGCGCTGTGGCACGCGGTGCAGTGATGTACTGTGCACAGGCGCGGACGAGGGGCGAGAGACGGTGGTTAGATCGCGCTCGACTCGTCCCTCCAATCCCCTGGGTCCTCATCCTTCTCATAAAGTGTTGGAAGAAAATACACAACCCGCTGCACCTCACCTGGCTTGGCGGCTTGCTGAATGAACGTCTGTGGGTAGGAGGGGGCCGGTCAGGCGGGGGCAGGGGCAGGGGGAGGGTTTGGCTGTTGCCGAAACCTCTCGGCAGGCCAAGGCAGGGGCGGCGCCGGACGGGCGGTAAAGACCCAGTCCCGGGTATTGTATCAATCGCGGACACCCTCCAGCCCTCTCCCTCTCTACACACACGCGCGCGCACACGCCCCTCGGGCGGGCTTTGCTCTGTCTGGTTTGCTCCAACACACGCCCCAACCACCCCCCACCCCCACCCCCACCCACTTAATCCCCCCTTATTGCCGCAAACTGCACTTGCCTGTCCCTTGTCTAGTTTAGCTTGGTTTAGATTGGGCTGGTGTTTACAACCCCACACACACACACCCGGCCCCCTTAATCCCCCCCCCCAAGCCCTGCCCACCTGCAGGAACAGCTCCACGCCGAAGTTGTTCATGGCGCTGCCGAAGAACACCGGCGTCACCTTGCCGCCCATGACGCCCGCCATGTCCAGCTCGTCGCCCAGCACCTGCGGGGGCAGGAGGGGGGGTTGCAAGGACGTTTGGAAAAGCGGTATAGGTGCACTGACGACTGCGTCTCGAACTCGGGGGGGGGGGGGGGGTTGTGAATACCATCCCAAGCTAAACCAAGCTAAACTAGACAAGGGACAGGCAAGTGCAATTGGGGGGCGTCCATGCGAACGTATCATGAGTGGCCGTGTGTGGGTACACGCGGCGATGCACAGCGCAGTCACGGCTCCCCTACCTTTCCCCGTGTTGCCCCACCATGTGTGGTACCCTGGTCGTGTACTAAGTGCCCTGCGCCTCCCTCCATCGCCCGCCCCCTTCTCCCCCTGCCCAACTCATCATCCCCCGGGTTTGGAATCATCTCCCCCCATTGCGCACACGCGCACACGCACAAGCGCACACGCGCACACACACACAAGCGCACACGCGCACACGCGCGCACCTCCAGCAGCTCCACGTCCTCCTGCAGCTGTTCCCACAGGTCGGGCTCGATGAGCGCGCGCAGCTCCGGGTCCGACAGCTCGTACTCGGACTTGGTGGCGCCCTTGGCGCGGCCCGCCTGCCCGCGCTTCTCGTACAGCACCACCTGGCGCGCGGGCCCCGGGAGGGGGGGGGGATTCCACGCATGATTAATTAACACGAGATGATGTGGACAAGGGGGGTTGCAAGGATGGTACAAAGAAGTGTAGCAGGGTAGCCAGCGTGTAATGCTGTGATGGGGGGGCCAGCGTGGCATGGCGTGGTGCGATTTTGACGCACCACCCAGCTGCGACCCAGCGGGAGCTGGGTGGGAGCACGAGAGTAGTCACAGCACAGCGCTTGCAAGCGCGCTACCTACTGCCACCCCGCTGCTTAGCGGCTGCTTGTACTTGTTGACACACGCACATGCACACGCACATGCACACGCACATGCACACGCACACGCACATGCACACACGCACACGCATACACGCACGCGCACACGCGCGCGCACACACGCACCTTTTGTGTGGGTCGGTGGTACACGCCCACGAAGCGGTCGCCGCTGCCGATGGGCCAGTTGACCGGGTAGCTCTGCAGCCCGAACTCCTTCTCCAGCTGCTCGATGATCTCAAAGCCGTTCAGCGCGGGCCTGTGTGTGGCGAGGGAGGGGGGCCCAAGGTGGTGGTGAGCGGAATGCAGCTGGGTCGGTGGCCGCAAGGCTAGCTATGACGTTATTGGGTGAGGCATGTGTTGCGCAAATGACGTTTCAGTTTTACTCCGCCCACCAGCCCGCCCGCCGGCTCGGCCCGCCCCGCCCCCCCCCCCGCCCGCCCTCGCCCCACCGGTCCATCTTGTTGACGAAGGTGAACACGGGCAGGCCGCGCAGCCGGGCCACCGCGAACAGCTGCAGGGCGGGGAGGGAGGGGCGGGGGGGGGGGGGAGGGGGGAGAAGGCGGGGGGGATTGGGCAGGAGTGGGGAGGGGAGTGCCTCCGCCGGTGACGGAGGGCGCGCGTGAGCACAGCCCCTCCACTCGCTCTCGTTTTGGGTTTCCCTGCCTGGGGTGGTGTCAACAACCCTGTCCCCCTCCCTGCCCCGCGCCCGCCCATGCCCCCCTCACCTTGCGCGTCTGCGGCTCGATGCCCTTGGCGCCGTCCACCAGCAGCACCGCGTTGTCGGCGGCGGCCAGCGTGCGGTAGGTGTCCTCGCTGAAGTCCTGCGGGGCGGTGGGGGGTTGGAGGGGCGGCGGCGGCGGGGGGAGGAGGAGGGGGGGTAGCAAGGGTGGTTGGGAATGCGGTGCAGGGCGCATTGGGGAGGGTGCAAGGATGGTAAGAGGAGTGTAGCAGGGTAGACAGCAGGTGCAGGGGCGGGCGCGACTTCTTGCCTTTGGGCACTTCAACAGCGCCTTGCCCTCTTCACCTCTTCAGGCAGGCTCCTTGACTTCCTGCTCCTCGTGCCCTTCCCCTCTTCCCCGCCCCCTACCGCTTTTCATACATCCTTGCAAGCCCCCCATCCTACCCTCCCTTTTCCAAGAACCGCTCGCTTGAGGCCCACGACCCTCCAAGCCACCTCCACCGCCCCTACCCCTTTCCCATCCCGCACCCCACCCCCACACTGACACACGCGCACACACGCACCTGGTGGCCGGGCGTGTCCAGCAGGTTGAGCTGGCAGCCGTTGTACTCGAAGGTGAGGGCGGTGGAGGTGATGGAGATGCCGCGCTGCTTCTCCAGCTCCATCCAGTCCGACGTGGCGGAGCGGGAGGACCTGGAGCGGGGGCGGAGGGGGGAGTGAAGCGGCGGGGAAGGAAGATGAGGAGGAAATGGTTGAGGTGGTGGAGTGGGAGAGGAGGGGTTTGGTCAGCTGCGGGCAAGAGCGGGTGTGTGCCCCGGTGCCCCCATTCCTTTCAATACATCGCACGTATGGCTCACATGCAAGTACCATACCTGGCGCTCCCCCAGCCCCCCGCGCACACCAGTGCCACCGCCGCCACCCCCCACCCCCCCCCACACACACACACCGGCGCCCCAAGGCATGCCTACCTCCGCGCCTTGACCTCTCCCGCCTCGTGGATGGCGCCTCCATACAGCAGCAGCTTCTCGGTCTGTGTGTTTGTTAAAGGGGGAGGGTGCAAAGAGGGTTGGGACAGCGGGTTGGGGGTGGGGGTGGGGGGGCCAGTGAACGGGGGGAGTGCGTGGGCACGACAATGCGCAAGCGCGTGTGCGGCACGCCACATAGCCACGTTCTTACCGCCACATCTGTCCACCACCTCATCATGAGGAGTGGCTGCGGTCGAGCTGGACACCAACGCCCTGCGCCCCACGGCCCAGCCCAGCTGCTGCCGCGCCCACCCGGCGCCCCTCCCCCCTTGATATCGAAATTGGAACGAAGCACTCCCACCCCCCAAAACCCACCGACAACGACTTCGTCTGCAGGTCTGCTATGCCTGGTGTACCACTTTCCCAACCATCCTTCCAACCCGCCCCGGCAGCGCCGCAGCAAACTGAGCATCCCGCCCCACCCATCCCACCCCGCGCGCGCCAACCACCCCTCTGGCCCTTCGGCCATCGCCCCCGCCCGGCCCAGCCCTTCGGCTGCCCGGTGCTCACCATGGTGGTTTTACCGGCGTCGGGGTGCGAGATGATGGCGAAGTTGCGGCGGCGGCCCACCTCGCGCTCCAGCACCTCGGCCGTCAGCGCGGCGGCAGCCTGCCAGGGGTGGTGGTGGGGTGGGAGGGGGCAGTTCATTCCAGAACCCAAAGGTACCGACCGGGGGCGTGCGGGGCCGTGCAAGGCCAGTCATGTGTGCGTTAGTAGCGCATGCCAGGGAGCTTCCACAGGGCAGGTTCGTTTGACACCCGAGCAGCCCTCTGACAACAGCCAAGCCCCGCGCTGTTGCCTGACCTGCTCATCACTTGTACGGCCCGAAGGCGCCTACGCATGCAGCCCTGGCCCACCCACTCCAAAACAACCCCCTCGAACCCCAGCCAGACCAGACCTGGGTCGCACCTGCTCCGCCTGCTGCTGCTGCTGCACCGCGCGCACCGACGCGGCGGTGCCCACCTCCTCCGCCAGCGCCTCAGCCACCGGCGAGGGCGCGAGCTCCGGGGGCTGCTGCGGCTGCTGCTCCTCCGCGACCGCCTGCACCACCTGCCCGCATGAAACATACACACAAACCTTTAGCTGAGCGATAATAATGCAGAGGCGGAGGGGCGCCGTGCAAGCCGGCGCGCCCGGCGAAGCCGGACGCTTGGTGTGAACGGCCACCACAGCGTCCAGGGTTTTGACGCCTGAACTCGGAGCCGGTGCCACACTCCGGCCAGCTTTCGGCCCGCGAGCAGCTTAACATTTCATTTTCAATTTCCAACGAAACCTACCTCGGCAGCAGCGCCCTCGCCCTCAGCGCCCACAGCGCGACAGAGCGACATCGTCCTCTGAGGGCGGGCCGCTGGGCGTGATGCTCCGATGCATTGTGGCCTAGCAGCGCTGCGAATAGGGGCACTCACGCCCGGAGCTGGCACGAAGGCCCTCATTGCTGCTGCGGTGAAAGGTCACAACACGGCCTCGCTCCCAAGAGCCAGGTTATGATGAAGTCGTGGTACCTAGAGCTGCCTAAAGTATCTAGGACTTCTGCAATTGCCAACCCACATCGAGCCCGAATCGCTGGCCAGCCGTTCATTCGGCGCACTCGCGCCTGCGAGCCTATGATTGAAGGACAAACAGTCAATCGAGTCGATTGTCACCTAAGGCAAGTCCACCTGGTTTGTAAAACTAGTTGAAACCCGACCGCGACGACCGCTTCCATCAACGGCTTCCTTCCAGTCTGCGCACGAGAGGCGCTATAAACACGATGTCTCTAGCAAGAAGCTGCTATCTGCAAGGTCCCAGCTCGTCGCGACCGCGCGCGCAAGGGGCGCCGCGCCCGGGGAGACAGTTGAGGGCAGCGGTGGTGGTCGCCTCTGCTGATGCCAGTGGCGCTGCACCAGCGGCGACGGCGTCAGGGGCGGCGGCGGCGGTTGCCTCCACCACCAAGCCCGCGGACGTGGTGACAGTGTACTTCAGGTGCGTGTCTCAAGCGTGCGTGCCCAGAAGGTCTCAACTCTCGGGGCTTCACAGAACCGGCCTGTGCGGCTTCTTACCCGCCGTGTGGAGTCTTGTCGCCGCCAGCCAGCGGGGTAGCAGTAACGGCATGTCCTGGACATCACACACTCACCACGCTTAGCTAGCACGGGCTGTTCCCTGTCGCTCCCGCTAGCACGTCCCCGCACTCTTCCTGGCCAACCATCGATCTGCCGTTCTGCGCCTGCGGCTCACAGGCAGGAGGGCACCTCCACCACGGCGCGGCCGGGCGAGGACTTCATGGACGTGAGTGCGCCGAGGAGTGAGGGGGGACGCGGTGGACACGAAGAAAACACATGTGAGCCGTATGTCTGATGGGCGCATCGGATGCGCTGCCCAGTTAGCAACGCGGAATGAGGTTTGCACAATATGGGAGTCGCCCGACACTGCTGGTCACACAGCCGCGGCCAGTCCGTCTTTTCCTGCGACGGGTCAACGGCGGCACCAAGGCGCACCATTGCACCCCACCCACCACCCCCACGGAGCAGCCGCCGTCCAGTGACAGGGCCAGCTTCGCCCTACGCGTCAACAGTAGCCGGGACTGCTCAGGACTCTCTGGTTTCCAGTTATATCAGCAATCGCCGGCATCAGCACCGCCCCCTTTCACCCCCTTCGGTTTACATTGGGCGGGTAACCACACACCCCACACCCTTCTTGCCACGCACAGGCGGCCTCCCGCTGCAAGGCCGACATCCCCACCGGCTGCCTGCACGGCTCCTGCGGCGTGTGCGAGGTGGAGCTGTTCAAATACGAGGTGGACCCGGCGACGGGCGAGGCGCGCGAGGCGGGCAGCCCGGTGGTGATGCGGGCGTGCGTGGCCAAGGTGCCGCGCGGCTGGGGGCGGGTGGAGGTGGGCATGATGGCGATAGATCAGGTGTGGGGGCAGGACGGCTGGGACACGTGAGGTGGTAAGGTGATGAGGTGGTGAGGTGGGTGGGTGCTGGGCATGTTGGGTGGTGACGGCGCAAGCATGGTGCATGCGCATCCAAGTCCCGGGGAAAGCGGAATGAAGCGCAAACCCGGCCCCCGGGCATGCTATTTTCCAGACGTTGCTGCGGCATGTTTTGGATCGGTGGTGGCATGCGCGGGAGGCCCAGAGAGGGTGGCATCGGGCGGGGCCCGTGATAGGGTGAACGGGGCTGCTATGAGCAACCGCCGAATCATTAGATGTTTTCAGGGAGGAGTGCGAGGGAGCGACGTGCTCTGATTGCAGGAACAGGGCAGGGGATGGAGATGGCATTCCCAGATCCCAATACAGTAGTGACTTGGTGTGGTTAGGGGAACAGGGCAAGGGGTGATGAAATCTCGTATCCGCAGCGTCCAGCGAGTCCGTTGCGCGGCAACAGAGGCCGGATTCAGAACTGGGCGTCGCGGTTTACTGTTCGGAGGATGCGCGCTGGATGGCGGTGTCAGCGGAGCGACGTGGTGTGGGGCATCGCAACGTCGCAACATAATTGGCCAACTGGGGCGCGTTAGCGTGTGGCCGTCAAGGTGGCCGCTACGCACACACTCAGTGTGTCAGCTGCCAGCCGCTGCGGGACGAGGGTTGGCTCGGGAAGAGGTACTGATGCATTCTGTGTAAGGCTACCGTAATGTGCGGAGTTCCGACTGGTCTGACTTGGTCAGACTAGGGTAGGGCACCACCCCTGTCAGCCCTTGTCGGGCACCTACGGTGCTGTCTTCACCTCCCAACCGCATCCGCTGGCATGCATCTGCTGTACCCGCTACGGCACACGCAGTACCGACCCAGCTCAGTCCATTCGACGGCGGGGCCCTAACGCTGCTTTGCAGCTCAGTCCTTGGGAGCGCTTGGCCGCCGGCCCGCATTCGTCCATCACCCACAGCGGCGCCACGCCTTCTGTCACTTCACTTACGGTAAGCAGATAGTGCGTCGGCCGTGCGCCCAACAGCAGCACGGCCGCACCCATCAACGCAACTCAACCCAGCCAGTCGCACGTCAAGATCCCCAGACTGCCAGAGCCTGCTGGCACTGTGTCGTCAACAACTGAGCTGTATATCCGACACCACAGGGCATGCTTTCCCTGTCCGTCAAGCGTCCGGCAAACCGACTCCCCTGTTGGCACGTTACTCTATGCACACCCGTCCTCATGCTATGCTCGATATGCTTTGCACTAATGCATACCCGTCCGCCACATACGACCGGTATGATGGTATCCCCCAGCAACTTCCCCGCGTCATGCTCGTATAGCGGACTTCAGTACACACCCTTCTTTGACACTCCCCACCCCTCAAGCGGGCGGCGCACCCGGCGGGAGCGCCGCCAGCAGCCTCCGCGCCATGTCCAACAGCATGTCGGACTGGGGAGCGGGCTCGGGGGCGCCGGCCGTCTGTGCATCGTCCCCCGTGAGGTTGCACAGGTACCACCTGCACCACAGCGCAGCGCCCCGGAGGGGTAAAGGCGCAAGGTTTGTGGGGCCTGGCCTGGCAGGGCAGAGTGCTTTCTACTCGTTCGGATTAGAACTGGCTTCGGTGAGCCACCGCTGCTAGGCCGCACCCACCTGATGTTGGTGTCTGCGTCCAGGGCGGCCGCTGCGCCCGGGTCGCTCTCCACCAGCGACCAGAAGGCCGCCAGAGACACCGCGGCGGCGTCCTGTGCATATGCAGTGAGTGCGGTAGTAGCGGCAGCAGCGCTGAGGGCCCGGCAGGCGTGGGATAGTGTCAGGCAGTCATGGGTGCGCTCGTGCGCGGAGGCGAGGCGCCCAAGCGCTGTCCCTGCGCTCAGCGCAAGCCAAGGCGCTCCTGCCCCCAACTCACCTGCGGTGCTACACCGCGGCTGTCGTCACAGCAGGGGTCAAGCCACGTGACCAGCTCCTGGGTAGGCAAGAATGGGTGCGCGTTGAGGCCAAAGCGTAGTGCGGTCGAGCGAAAACAGTTTACCGTTCGCTGAATCATGAACTTGGGAGCCGGTCCATGCAATCAAAGGAGCCGCTGTCGTCTCAGACAAAGGCCAGCACCTTGCGTCATGCGCACCTGCAGCAACACCAGCACCTCAGCGCGCGCCTGCTCCGCAGTCGCCTGCGCCAGCCGCTGCTGCGCGGCGCTGCCCGCCCCAGCCCCAGCCCCTGCAGATGCCGGCGCGCCCGCTCCCGCCGCTGCTGGTGCCGCCTCCGGCTGCGCCTGCGGCGGCTGCAGCACCGCCAGCAGCCCCGGCCAGGCCATCAGCTCCGCCAGCGCTGCGCTCAGGCCCGCCAGCGGGTCGGCGTAAGGCAGCGGCTCGCACAGCGGCGAGGTGTACTCGCCCTCGTGCAGCGTGGAGGACACGTCGCGCAGCAGCCGCCGGGCGAAGCCTGTCCAACGTGTCAAACACACACACGTGGCCAGGGTGAGGAGTATGGTACTCGGTAGAAGCGCGGTAAACAATGACCAGGCAAGAAGAAGTTATAGCGCCGGACACACCACGAATGGCAGATGCAAGCGCCCTCTCCTCCCCATGCCCACGCCACGCACCTTCTGCAAGCAGCGCTCGCTGGCCCGCCAGGCAGCTGCGCGCCAGGCAGGCCGCCGCCGCCACTGCCCGCCGCTGGGCTGCCGTTACCGCGCAGCCTGCGCCCGAGCCCCCGCGGCTGCTCAGCAGTCCGCCGCCCGGGTGAGCCTCTGCCGCCGGAACCTCGGGCACCTCCGTCTCACCGTCCAGCCTGCCCGCCCGCAATTCCGCCTCCATTGCTGCTGCCGACATCCCGCCTGCGCTGTCGTAGCGTCGGCACAGGCTGCGGGCGGCGCAGGTCAGCAGCGCGGGCCGCTGCAGGTGTTGGGGCAGCCTTGGTGCCGGCTGCGCCGCACACGGCGCTTCGGGGGCGGCGGCGGCGCCGCCACTGCTCAAACCGGGCGGCTCCACCCTTACGGCGGCAGCAGTACTTGGCCGGCAGTACGACAGCACCAGCTGCGCCGCCAGCTCCTCAACCGCGTCCAACTCCACAGCCTGCAGCGGCGCCGGCGGCGCCGCGCCTGCCTCGCCCTGGCCATCTGCAGCAGTAGCAGCAGCGGCCGCCGATGACGATCGCGCAGTAATGGACTTGTTGCTGCCGCCGCCGCCGCTGCCGCCGCTGCTCAAGATATCCAGCAGGGACAGCGACGCCGCCAGCCCCCCCACCACCGTCCCGGCCGCCCCGGCCGCATCGCCAGCGCCGACCATCGGCGCCTCAGCCGCTGCCTTGCCTCGAGCCGGCGCCGCTGTGGCAGCAGGGGCCGCCTTGGCGGCGGATGCGGCGCGCCTGACGCCCCGGGCCGTGAGCAGGGAGCACAGCGGCTCGGCGAGGTCGGTCAGGGCCGCGGCCAAGAGCGGAGACTGCGGCGCGGCCGCCACCGCGAGCCGCACCACCGCGCGGGACCAGGCCGGCGCCGCCGTGGCAGCGGCGGCGGACACGGCCGCGGCCGCGCTGCCTGCACCGGCGGCTGCACCACCCCCGCCTCCGGCCCCGCCGGTGCAGCCGCGCACGCGCCCAGCGATGTGTCGCAGCAGGCCACTGAGCGCATCCGACACCGCAAGAGCGGGCGCAGGCAGCCCTGCGGGCGCGGCGGGCGCGGCTAGCTCGGCATGCTCCGCCACTGCCGCCAGCACACCCGTCGCCGCCTCTAGCCACGCGTCCGCCTCCGCGGCGGCTGCCGCCCGCGCGCTGCTGCCGGTGCCTGCGCCACTCCCAGCCGCTGCTGTTGCTGCTGCCGCCGCCGCCGCGGTGACGGAGGCGGCGCGCATCATGGCCTGCAGCAGCGCCGCCAGCACGCCGCCGCCGCCGCCGCCAGTGCCGGAGCCAGCTCCTGCGGCCCCTGGCGCCGGCTGGTGCCACGTCAGCACGCCCAGCTGCGCCGCCGCCACCAGCACGCCCGCCGCCAGGCCCACGAACACGCTGCCCCGCGCGCCGCCGCTGCTGCTGCCACCGCCGCCGCCGCACCCGCCCGGCCGCAGCAGCCCCGGCCTGTCCACCAGCGCGCAGGCGGCGCCGCACAGGGCGCCCAGCAGCCGCGTCAGGCGCTGGCGCTGCTCCGCCACCTGCGCCGCCGTGTACTCCGGCACCTCGCTGTACGAGTCCGGCGCCGCCGCGCCCTGAGCAGCGCCCGGGCCCGGTCCCTGGCCTGCGGCGGCCCCTGCCCCTGTCCCCTGTAGCAAGGGCGAGCCCATCGCAATGGGCAGGCCTTCAACGCCCGCGCCGCTCAGCCCGCCGGCGCCCGTCCCGTTGGCCACGTGCGGCGGCGGCGCGGGCACGGGCCCCGGCGCGACCACCACCGCCGGCAGGGCGCCCGCCACGCGCCTGCTGCCGGCGGGTTGCTCGCAGGCCAGCAGCGCGGGGTTGTTGGCGCGGACCAGGCCCCCCAGCAGCGCTGCACACGCCACCAGGTGGCTCGGCGACCGCACCCCCGCCGCCGCCGCCGCCGCAGCCAGGCCGCCATCGCTGTGATGCCCCGCGGCGGCGGCCGCAGCCGCGGTGGCGTACGCCCACGCCACCAGCGCCGCCTCAAGCGCCGCCGCTAGCTGCGTTGCCGCCGCCGCGTCGGCCATGCGCTGCGTGGCGTGTGTGCTGCTGCACAGCCGCTGCCACCAGCGCAGCTCTGGATCCAGGAGCACCAGCAGGTCCAGAGCCGACAGCTCCAGATCCAGATCCGCAGGCCCCACCGCGGCGGGCGCAGGCACCCCACCACAGCCGTAAGCACCGCCCCCTGCTGCCGTTGCGCCGGCGGGCGGCGGCGCGGGCGCGCCGCGGGCCAGTCCTGCCCGGACCACGTCGCACACGGCCCTGGCGGCCAGGGCGGCGCAGCTGTGCGGCAGCGTGTGGAACTCGTGGCTCAGGCCCACCTGTGCGTGTGTGCGTGCGTGCGTGTGTGTGCGTGTGCGTGTCAATGGAGTGGGACACCGGTGATGTGCACACCATGATAGGAGGGCCACATGTCGCACGTCACGCACACCTACCCAGATGCCCCACGCCGGCGCCAGCCGCCCCGCCCTGCAGCCACGTTGCCCGCCCCGCCTCACCACCAGCTGCTGCGCCAGCCGCACGATCTCCACCGCAAACGGGTCCCGTGCCGTCACCGCCGCCAGCAGCCCAGCCGCGCCGGATACCGGCGCCCCTCCTCCTCCGCCGCCGCCGCCACCGCCACCGCCTGGCCCTGGTGCTGCCAAACCCGCTGCCGCTTGGAGCTGGTCAGGAACAGGTGCTGCCGACGCCGCCGACGCCGCCGGAACCGGCAGCCTCAGCGCCAGGGCTGTGAGGTAGGGCGCCAGTCCGTCCAGCAGCTCGGCGGCGTGGGGCGGCGAGCTGGCGGCCACCGCGGACACAACCTGGAGTGGCAAAAGTTGGGCGGAGAGGTTGAACGCAGAGGTTGGGGGATGGGCTGGCGATGGGTGGCCGCAGCCCTGGGCAGCCACGGTGTGCTTGCACGCGTCCGTAGCTCCAGGCACATCAAGCCACCGCATCCCTGTTGCCCCAGTCCGTGCGCCTCCCTCTTTGCACGCACCTCATTGAGCGCCTGCAGCAGCAGCTTCTGCTGCTTGGGCATCTCCGGTACGGTCGCCCCGTGTTGGTGCTGCTGGCTCGCCGGCCCCGCCGCCTGCGGGCCCCCGGAGGGCGGCAGCAGGCACACCAGGCGACCCAGCGAGTCGCACAGCTGCGGCCAGGTGGGGCCGAAGCACAGGTCCTCCAGCAGGTGCGGGTCCGCCACCAGCTTCTCCAGGGCGCCCACCGGGCAGTCGCTGGAGGCCTGCGGAGCGGGGACAGGCAGCACGGGTTACGGTCAGAAGGGGGCTGGCGTCTGCCAACCCTGGCAGCCCCCTTGGGCCCAAAGCCATGGTGCCGGGTGTGGCCTGCCTACATCTCCCAACAGGCTTGATCGCCGCTGCCCCTGACAGGCGGACCGCCAACCCAACGCACCAAGTCGTTGAGCAGCCCGTCCACCTCGTCCGGCCCCAACAGCTCGAAGTGCCCCGGCAGGTCGAACAACGACTGCTTTGTCGGAACCACTGGGCCCTGCATCGTCATTTCAAGTGTCAGACACTGTGTCATGATTGCTGGCACCCTGCAGAGCTGATTTACCTGCGAGCCATCAACGTTCTGCGCTGCATGCGCGGCCACGGCTGCCACGAACTGTTCGACATAGTCTCCAGAATTAATCTGAGCTATAACTGCCTCACGAGCACGAGCCGCGATCGTTTCCGGCGCGTCTCCGCACTCCGCGACGGACAGCTCGACGCGCTCGCCGAGCCAGTGGAAGAATGCATTATGAAGCAGCAAGTTGACGTTGGTTCCCTGCAAATACATGTTTTCTAGCGGGGTTAGAGCAAGAGGGGCCTTGACTGCACTTTGCGCGCTCGCACCTGCAAGTCTCCAGCCCTCGCCAAGGCAGCAAGCGCATCTGTATCATAGGGGGCGTTCAGCAGATCGCAGAGCTCGCCCAGGTGGCGACAGAATGCGGCGATTCCGTCATCTTGGCGCTCTTGGGCTTCCCCGTCAAATTCCCCTAACCTAAGTGGCATCTTAGATTGCGTGCAGAGACATTGTTGAATTCGACGCAGGAGATTGAAAACGAGCTTGTGCGCTTAGGGAGCACGCCCCCCATTGTGTTTGGCACGCCTGCACGACGTGCACGCGGGGCTACCCCTCGGCGGATGAGGACCGCAGCATCTGCTACACTAACAGCCGGATTGCCCTCAGCTTCTCGCCATCACGCCAGCTCGCCGCTTCAGCCAGCGTATAGCGCTCCCATATCCTGCATTGTTGCATGGAAGCCTCCCCTGCCCTGCACCTAGGCCACGCCCTTAGTGCAGGGTGCCTGCACCGCCTCTGCCTCTGCCGCCAGCCTCCGCACCTGCAGCCAATACACCTGGTTGGGAGCCACACGCTCAGCGAACCAGCCGTCTCGCGCCGCCGCCACCACGCGGCGCCACACCTCGGCCCGCTCAGCTGCTGTCGCTTCGGAATCCCCAACAGCCCGCACTGTCGTCTCCCCCACATCGGGAGCAGCAGCAGCAGCCGCACGCTCATCCGCACCCGCCGTACATGCACCACCCTCGCCGCTGACACACAGCTCTGCCAGCACCGCCACAGCTGCCTCCAGCTCGTCACGGTAGCGGCAGCCCCCTCCCCCGGCCTGCCCTACTCCCGGCCCCTCCGTCACCAACACGTCCGGCAGACCCACCGCCTCCCTCAGCCACGCCTGCAGGCCGCCGATGTGGCCGCCGCCGCCGCCGCGCCCACACGACCGGGCGTTGTGCTCCATGACGTGCAGGGGAACCAGCTCGGGCGCCAGGCTGGCCGCCGGGTCGGCCACCGGGTAGGCCCGCCAGCAGGTGGGCCCCGCGGCGGCGGCGGCGGCATTGCTGGAGGCGGCGGTGGGCTTGGCCGGGGTAGGAGCGTATGTCGAGGCTGCGGCGGCTGCGGCTTCCTTGGGTGCGTTTGTGGCAGCGGCGCCGTCGGTGCCCCCGGCGGTGGCGACAGCCGGTGCTGCGGGTCGTCCACTGGGCTCCTGGTCACTACTGGTGGCGCACGTGGTGAGGCTGTGGCGGCGCAGCCAGGACAGCACCGCCCAGTTGCCCTCCAGGGCCACGTTGTACGACAACCCCTTGTTCAGCGGCTGCGGGAGCGGGTCGGGCGGGTTGGGTTGGGGGGCAGCGCGTTGCTGCTACAGCGCTGCTGCACGACTGGTTGCGGACACGGGCGGACATCACGTGCTGACAACCAACCCTTGCGCGTACCGTGCCCAACCCGCATTATCATGACCACCGCAAACAAACAACGCCCCCAACACACCTCGGCACATCCAGAAGCGGCCGCCGCCCACTCCACCGCCTCGACGCTGCCGGCCGCAGCCACCGCGTCCAGGCGCACGGCGGCCCGGCGCGCCCTGTGTAGGCGCTCTAGCAGCGCCAGGTCCGCCCCCGCCACCGCGCACTGCATCAGGACGCTGGTCCAGAAGCTGCTGTGCTTCTTGCAGCAGCCCCGGCTGCTGCTGCGGGTGCAGCAGGCTGCGGCTGCAGCTGCGGCTGCCTCGTCACTGCCAGTCTCATCACCCGTGCCACCGTCATCGTCGCCGCCGTCTTCCTCCTCCTCCTCGCTGCTCTCCAGGCCCTCCCAGTCCTCCGCCTGCAGCGCTCCCAGCGAGCCGTCGGGCTGCCGGCCCATGACCAGGTACCTGACATGGATTTGCAGCGAGGAAGGGGGCGAGGTCCATGGTCAGGGTCAGGGTCAGGGTCAGGGTCATTGCTCGAAATCGATCACGCATGGCGATGCCTGGGTAGCGCCGCGCCCAGTCACGCATCGTACATGGGCCGCGGTGCGCCCGCGTCGCCACGCCGCTTGCATGCCGCCAAACCACGTGGATGAGCAGGCCGCCGCGCGCCGGTGTGCGCCCTCCCCCGCCTCCGTCCAACCTGGGCTCCGGTCTACCCGTCGCGTGTGCATGCCGCACCCTCACGCACACGTACAGACGCACACGGTTGAACAGTAGTCATCTCACCTTATGCCGCCCTGCCGCCCCTTCCAAGCCTTCCACGCCGCGGCGTTCACCTCTTCGACGTTGAACCGATGCCCATGGCCGGTCGCCAGCAGCCGCAACACAGCCACGTGCCCCGATTCGGCAGCACGACCCGTCAGCCACTGCAGCGAGCGCTCTCCGCCATCTTCCTGCTCGTCCCCCTCGGCCCCATCACGCTCGCTTGCATTGCGGCTCCCACCAGTCGCCACTGCAGCAGTCGCAGGCGCAGTAGCAGTCGCAGGTGCAGTCGCAGTAGCAGGCACCGCCGCCTCCGTCCCGGGCTTGAGCTGCCGCAGCAGCCAGTCCAGCGCCGCCACGCGCCCGCGCCGCGCGGCTGCGATGGCCGCGCCCGGCAGCAGCACAGGCGCCAGCAGGTCGGGGCGGGCCAGGTCGGGGTGCGACGCCAGGTGCTGTATGCGGTGCAGGAAGTCGGGCCGGTGCGCGGCGCCCTCCCACGGCGCAGTCATGCGCAGCTGCCCCGCCGTCCACGACCGCCGCCTGCGAATCGCCCGCGTCCCCTGCTGCCGATGCTGCCCCTCCTGCTCGTGCTGCCCGTGTTGCAGCTGGCCAGGGGCCGGCGCACGGCCCACAGCGTTGACGCCGCGGCCCCGGCCCCGGCCGGCTGCCGCGGCCCGCACAGCAGCATCTCGGCCTCGCCCGCCACCGTGCTCCTCTCCATCCCCCTGCTCCCCATCCCCCTCCTCCGCGACCCTCCCCTGTCCCTCCTCCTGCGGCCCCACGGCAGCCCATTGCTCCAAGGCCCAGTCCAGCTTGCGCCGCCAGTCTGGCGTGGGGCTGGCCGCAGCTTCCCGCAGCCACCCAACCTTCTGCGAATGTTCGACCGCACCCAGCCACGCGCCCGGCCCCGCAGGCTCTGCAGGCTCCGCCGTCTGCGAACCTGGCTTGTGGCTGCCCCAGCTACTGCTGTCCTGACTGCTCCAGGCGTCGATGTACCGCATGGCTACGTCGTACGGGCAGCCGTACAAGAGCCCGTCCAGAACCAGCAGGCGGCCGTTGCCAGTACGGCCAGGCTCCGCCGTTTCGTACGGCAGGAGAAGTTCCGCCAGCCGCTCATCCAACAGCGCCACGTGGCCGCCCCGCGCCGCCGCCGCCGCCAGCTGCGCCGCCTCCCAGCTGCCGGCGGGGGGCAGTGCATAGCCGCCGTCCTGCTCCACCCAGTCCAGCACCTCCGATGCCGTCGCCGGTCCCGCTGCAAGCGACTCGCAGTGGCACGCTCTCCCGCAGCACCAACCGCTCATCAGATCGCCACTGCCATCTTCACCACAAAAGCTGCAGGCGCCGTCAGCCGCGGCGCCTTGGCAGCGGGTGCCGTACAGCCCGCCGCCACATCCGTTGAGGGCCGCCTGCGCGACCATTTCCGGCGCCACGTCACGAGCTGGCACCATCCCGACGGCGGCGGCGCGCAGCAGCCAGCGCAGCACGCCCAGTGCGCCGCAGTGGGCTGCAGCACGCGTCACGTCAGGGCTCCAATCGCTGCCCTCGCGAAGCAGCAGCCGTGCCAGTGCCGAGGCGTCGCCGGCGGCGGCCGCGGCCTCGGGCACCTCCTCATCCCGGCTGCAGCCAGCGTGCGCCAAGGCTGCGTCCAGGCTGGCCACGTGACCACTGGAGGCTGCAAGGGCCAGCATGCGCCTGCGCTGCGGTAGCGAGAGCGCGCGCCACGGCTCGGGGCGCCCCCAGTACGCTGTGAAGGCGTCGCCGGGCCAGGGGCGCTCGGCGAGGCCGATTATCCTGAGCTTCCGGCCGCGGCGCCATGCAGCCTGGACCTTCCGACAAATGTACAAGGTGTTGTACTCGGCGCGGAGGATGGCAGCGGCCTCTCGGTTCAGGAGCACAAGCCCAGCAGCCACGTCGTTCGGGTGTAGGTCCCGCGCAATTTTGCGTATGAGGTCCGGCGTCAAGCGCGACCAGTTTGAGCTTGCACCTACATCCACCTCAGGCTCGGCGAAGCTCATTGCAGAAAGCAAGAGCGAAGCCGGGCAAAGGGTCACAACGCGTTTACTTGCGCAACAGCCAGAGCTGGCATCATAATTCCTTCCATTTGTATGCATAAATCATCAAAGTGATGACAGAAACTGTTTATGCAGGGGTTGGCGTGCGCCAATTTCACTGTCCGCGGCGAGGTTCCGGCTGCTTCCGGCGCTGTGTCCGGCGCTTCCCGCTCGCGGCTTTCGGCTGCCCCCCGCCCCACCCAAATAGTGGTTAACACATACATTGAGTGTGGGGTCGTTGGGATAAATGCAAGGTGCATCGGCGGCGCATGGCATGCGTGTGGCGGGCAATGGTGTGGCGGGCACGGTGGGGGGGCTAAAGGCACCAAAGGGTGAATGTGTGCACGTGTCAGCGTGCACTGCGTGTCGGCGCGAACCCGCAGCAGCACCTTGGGCAGCACATCATTCATTGGTGTCACAGGCGCGCAAAGGACGCAATACCGAGCGCATCGCCATATCCGAAGATTTCTTGCTATGTGATGCACGGCAAAGACATGGCCCGCATTCGCCGCGCCGCCAGGATGCCGTATACGCGCATGCACGCGGGGACTCCTTCCGTGCATTCCCCCATCGTGCAACCCAGTCTTGCCCGGCCTCCCAACCCATCGCGCCGGCACCCGTCCTCCTCCAAAACACATTGTCTTGCAAGCCCTTTGAGTGCAGTGCCTACACAACGCTCCGCGCATGACAAGCACACATATACACACACTGGTTTCCGGTTGAGTCCGTAGAAGATTGAATTCGCCACTGCCACACACACCCCCACATACACACCCTCCGTAGCATCCAGCACACCAAAGCCGCGCCAATTCGCATCCGCGTCGGTGCCTGAACCAGCTACGCTGAACAGCACAAGAACGGAAGCCTAGAAGCACGCACACCGCACATAGTTACGCACAGAGAGGCCTGCGCCCCACGCTGGCACTCCGGCGGCTATGTGCCTCCGGAGTTGCCGAGCCAATTAGATCTTCGAGCAGCCAAAAGTACCGTTACTGTCACACCACAGTGCAGAGCATTTGCATCATGTCCGGACTCTGCTAACCCGCTGCCACTGCTTCACGCGGCCGTGCCACCCCTCCTGCCTACAGTCGACCCCCCATCCGGCAAACAACTGCACCTTGATACCAAGCTGGCCGCAATGCTGCCTGCCGCTACCGCCGCGCTGCACGCCACCGCCCAGCTTCCTCCCTCTTTAATGCCTGGTTATCAGCGCTTGGCCGCAGCCGCACTCGGCGACTTGGCCGGGCTGTAATGTCCGTTTCCATTTCCGTTCCCATTCCCGTTTCCGTTGACGTGCTCCTCCTCGTCATCGTCGCTCCCCTGGGCCGCCGCCGCCGCTGCCTGCGCCTCCTGCTGCGCTGCCGCCGCGGCGTCCGCTGCCACCGCCGCGGCCTCGGCCTCGCGCTGCTCGCGGCTCTTGCGGCGCATGGGCTTGCGCGGCTTGCCGGTGAGCAGGTGCTCAAAGGGGTTGGGCGCCAGGTGCACCACGGGCGGCTGCTCCACGCTGTCGGCCAGGATGCGGCTGATGTCGCCGTCCCTGTGTGGGCACACGCACATGCGCAACAGGCGGGCTCAGTTTCATGGGGTGGGATGGGGAGGAGGGCAGGAGCGGGGCTGCGGGCATGCCACCCGGCACCCAGCAAGGGCCTGTTGTTATGTGTATGGCCCCCAGCAGCCCCAGGCGCCCGGACCTGACTCACTTGCACACCTCCCGCGCCTCCTTCTCCGCCTCTGCGTCTCCGCCCACTGCAGCGCCACGGAGGTTGACAGGGTGGATTTGATGTGTGTCATTGTATGTGTTGATAACAAAATAAACTAAACAATTGTATGTGTATGTCGGTGTGGAGGGGCATGAGGCGCAAGCCCTGCCAAGGCTCATCGGCCTGAGCCCCGTGCGGCGACCCCCTGAAGCGGTACGCTGCCATATCATGCGCCCACTGCCCAGCTGCCGGCCAGCGCCACAGCAGCAGCACCTGTCTCATGCGGCCTGACCCCAAGATGTGCACGTGCGCTGACGCGATGGCACCCCACGGCCCGTTCCCCAAGCCGCTCACCCAGGATGATGGCGCCGGTGGTTTCGGGGTCGTAAGTCAGCGTGTCGTCGTCATCGAATGCGTCCTGCGCCCGCGATTGTGCGAAGGAATGTGTCAGAATGCGTTCGTGGGAATGCATGCATCTGCGCGCGCGTGTCACTGGCCAGCCTCACGCAGTGCCTCCCTCCGGTCCCGGTGCCCCCTGTTTTGTAACCCCACCCAGCTCAGCGCCCCCCGACCCGCCCCGGCAGTGATCTGGACCCCACCTGGAAGCTGCTGCTGGTCGTGAACACGCGCACCGGCCCCAGCGCCTCCCAGGCCTCAAACTCCTCCTTGAACGCCACACTGGCGCTGTTGGGCACCTGTGTGCGGGTTCGTGTATGCATGCGTAGGCCGCCGGGTGGGTGGGTGGGGCCACGCAGGCAGTCAGGCGGGCGGCGCCATCGACCCCTTTCGTGCGCGCACACGCACACACATGCACACACGCAGACTTCCCTCCCTTTAAACACACATGCGCGCACACGCTCGCACGCGCCCACCTTGTAGTACACGCGCACGTCGCGCCGGAAGCGCAGGTTCAGGTTGGCCACGTCCGCCGACGACTCCAGCAGCGCGCGGCAGGTGGCGATGCCGCGGCCCTCCACAAAGATCACCACCTGGGGGCCGGAGGCAGGGGCACGGGCGGGGGTCGGCGCGGGGCGTGAGGGCGTGTGCACCCATTGCCACTGTGCGCTTCCCTTCCCTTCCTCCCATCCTTGCCCCGATGACCCTCGGCGCCATCACTGTGGCCACCTGTACGAGTGCTACGAGGTCTTCCCGCTTGCATCGCGCTTCCGGGTCTCGCCGTGCCTTCAGCTTGGGCGGGAGGTGTCACCGCCTCCCCCGCCGCCTCCCCACCCCCCAACTTGCCAGTTTAGCTTGGGCTGGTATTCACAAACCCCCCTTCTCCCTGTTGCAGCGCTTCTGTTTCCTCTCGGGATTGGTTCACAGTAACCCCCCTCTCCCGCTTGCTCCACCGCGGCTCACCGTGGGGCAGGCGTAGATGGCCATGAGCGGGCTGCCGCGCAGGTCCAGCCCGGTGCCGGCGAAGGGGCCCACCTCCACCACGTCGTCCGGACCCAGCGCCCACACCTCGGGCGCCTCCTTGCGCGTGACCAGCACCGTCAGCTCGGCCTGGCGGCGCGCGTGGGGTGCGTGGGTGTGGGTGTGGGTGTGGGTGGGCAGGTGGCGGTGCGTGTGCGGGGGAGGATGGTGGCCAGGGTTGGATGGGCAAGCATTTACTTCAAAACCCAGATTCAGCATCCCAAACCCAACGCGCTGGGAGCGAGGAAAGGCGAGAAGAGGGAGGATCTCAGGGGGAGTGCATTGCAAACCACAAATAAGAGTGGTGGTGATGTTTGTGCCCTGAGGTGGCGGCGCGTGTTGCGCTTCTGGCCGGACCAGCACAGCAGTGCACGCTTCATGCACGCCACGCTCATGCCCTACCTTGACACTGATGGGCTCCCGCACCGCCTTGATCTCCTGTGCAAACAGGTCGCCACGGACCTGTGCGCAATCAAGCGGGCGTGAGCGATTAGAAGGGCCGGGTGCGCGGGCGAGCGAATACCCGATACTATCACTTGCCAAGGGCCACTGATCCCGCCGGCCGTCCGTGTCGTGGTCAAGCAACCACACCCGCTATGTGAAGGGGGGCGCGCTTATTCCGCAACCTAGGGCCCACCGGAAACGCCCCTGGCCCGAGTAGCCCCTGGGCACTGAATGCCACCCCACACGTGTCCTCCCTCCCTCGCTTGCAAGCATGGCCTCGGCGCCGCCATCCCCACCTTGAACAATGGCTCATTGTTGATCTCCTCTGGGAAGGGCGGCGTGGCAGCTGTTCACGGGAGAATACCAACGGAACAATGGTAACCAGGTCAGCGAAAAATGTGCCGGGTCCCGTACGTGCTGTGCGCTTAGAAGAGAAGGGTTGGTGCCTCAAGATCGCATGCCTTCCCATCCTCCCCTTCCCTCAGCTTGCTCCCCAGCCCTGCCCATGCTTGCAGTCCGCCCGTCCATGCCCGCCCGCCCCCCACTCCCTCGTTGCTCACCCGGGCACTGCCGCTCCACGCCGTTGTTGATCCGCAGCACGGCGCGCTGCCCCGCGGCCTTGTAGGCGGCGGCCAGCGGGATGCGCTCGCGGCTGACCTCCACCGACATCGTCACCGCGCGGTACAGCGGGGACACCTGTTCCGTGGGACACTTTGTCACTGGGCGCCCGGACCAAGCAGTGGCCATCAGAACCATCTCCCGCTCATTTACATATAATCCGCCGTGCACGTGGGCCGTCCCCTCGGGAGGGTGCGCCCCCCTGTCTGCCCATACGGTATGCGCACCTGCACGTTGGACACGAAGCTGCCGATGTTCCAGGAGGGCTGGTCCTCCGCGCAGAATTTGGCCTCATACCATTTGTAGCGATCCTTGCCCTGGATCAGGTCCTGTGGGATGGCGCGGGTGGGGGATGGGAGGTTTCGTGCTCAGGGGTGGTAGGGAAGCGCGCTTGGGGCAAGCTGGCGGTGTTGCTGGTGAAGTGAGGCAGTCATGCTTCAGCGAACCCCCTGTAAACTGTGTCGTGCGCATGAGCTGCATGCGCCCCTACTCTCCCGTCTCCTCCTTCCGAGAGGCGCCACTCACGTCCTCGTCTATCTCGACGGGTCCAGCCCGGACGGTTACCACGGTGGACCGGCCCAAGCCCGGTGCCCGGCGAGTCGAGGATCTGCGAGCACGGGAACAATACAACTAGAGTAAGCTTGGAGTTGAGGCGCCAGGATCTGGAAAGCGTCGAGGGACAACGAAAGTGATATGCAAGCATTGCGCGTATCCGCGCCCTCACCTCCGCCCTCGCGCCCCAGGGCACACGGATGGAAGAGATTTCCCTTTCTGTTGGCCCTGTGATGGTTGGCCAGGCGGGCAGGCCCTCAATTGAAATGCCGAAACGGGGCCTGCCGAAAGCCAATGCCTTTTTGCTGCAAGCAGCCTACCCGCGCGCCACGGCCGACGCAGCCCCTTAATTTTTGACCCAGCATCGCTGCTGGTCGGATAGATACGGTTCCGCGCTGGAACGGACGACGGGAGAGCGTAGGGGCCGACAATCGAGGTCCGCAAACAAAAACGCGAGCTCCTACTGGGGCGACAGATCTTGCGGTGCAAGGGAGTGCGGCATACAAGCCTGCAGCGGAGCTAAGCTATGAGAATGTGATGGTGCGACGGGGCCAGGAGCGCTTTCGTTGAAAAGGAGTGTTGCATGGGCAACGTTGCATGGCGAAAACTAAAAAATGGCACTTGCAAGCCAGGCAATAACGTTGCACAGGCTGCAATAATTTTATTCTTCACGCACGCACCGGGCCGGCGGGCTCTGCGCCAGCGTGCTCTTGATAGTTATTTTGCACTCCGGAAGCATAACATGGACCTTACGCCGCAATGCCTGGCGCATGTGTTCAGGTAGTATTGTTACGCGTCCACGAGAGCCGTGCCCGAGTGAATTCTGAGCGGAGACCTAATTTCGTGCAATTTTACTATGCGCGCAGCCAGCTGCCCGCGCGCGACGCTGCGCGGGCTGCATGCGTGCAGAGGTTATGGTGTCATCTGGTTCAGCAAGACGAGCGGCTATGGAAGCACTTCATGCAGGAGGACCTTGGCATCGCAACAAAAACTGGCCCGGACGCCACGGAGGTGCCTACCTTCAGGTATGACATGGGCACGCGCTGGGGCGCATGTCGCGCGCACAACTTGTGTCTGCGGGCGCACTTGCCAACGCCCCGCACCGACACCGGTGCCGTGCGCGCCCCGCTGGCTGGCCCCACCCGGCACCCCAGCTGGCCACTGCGCTGTTGTGCTGTTGCGCTGTTAGGGAAAGTAGGCATTGCGGGGGGTAGCGCTCGTTCAGTGAGGGAACAAGGCGTGTGGGTATGCGTACGTAACCAAACCCTCCACTCCTGGCGTCCAGGTCCGCCTACTGCGCCTGGCGGCAGGCCTACGGCCCCGAGTACTGGCCCTTCCTGCCGCGGGCCATCCAGGCCTGGGGCCAGATCAAGGTGGGCCCGAGCAAAAGGGTGGGGGATATGGCGGGCATGGGGGACCCCGCCTGGGGACGGGGCTGCATGCGCACCGGCCGGGATTGCTCGACAGGGCCCAGGCGTCGTCCTTGCGGTGCTGCAGGCTCCAATCCATGACACTTCCCCGCCCCCCGACTCCCCGCCAACTTCAGCTGCTGCTTCCCCCCTCTGCGCCCCCTCCCACCCTTTTTCCGCGCTGCAGGGCTGGCTGCAGGTGCACTGCCCGGCCATCCGCGCATCCATCCAGGTGCGTGCACGGCATACGACTGGGCAAGCGCTTAGTGCCATATGCGGGAGGGCGGCAGGGCGGGCGGAAGGGAGGCGTGTCTCGCCCAGCCTCGGCCGGTCTCGCACCGTCTCACCCGCCCAGCTGCCCCCTGCCGCCTGCGCCTGCAGGACGGCACCACGGAGGCGGAGATCCGCTCCGTGGAGGGCCTGCTGGGCTTCAGCCTGCCGCCCGCGCTCAAGGTCATCTACAGGTGGGCGGGCAGGGCGGGCGGGCGGGCGGGTGGGTGGGTGGGTGAAGGAGGAGGGCACGACAGTATGCACGCATAGAGGACTGGCGCGTGGAGCAGGGCGGGTGCCGCAGAAGGCGCATACGGCGTTCTTGCCAAACAATGTCTCTTCCCTGCCCACTCGTTTCCCTTAACCCCTAAAACCCTGGCCCGCGCCCCCTCCTCCCATCATCACCTCATTTTTATTAATCATGCATGGAACTCCCCTGCAGGCTGCACAACGGCCAGGCCCTGCTGTTTGACGCCTCCCGCGACCGCCGCCACGCCGCTGCAAAGGCGGCGCGGGCAGGCGTGAGCGGTGGCGCCGCCGGCGGCCCGCCCCCGGGCGCGGGGCTGGGCCCCGAGAGCGAGGAGGAGCTGGGCTCCATATTCCACGGCATGTTTGGCGGGTGAGGCGCGTGCGGGGGCGGGAAGGGGGTTTGGAGGGGTTACAACAGGGACCAAGCCCTCGGTCTCCCGGCACACAACATCAAACGCACAACACACAGACACATGCACTCCTACACCCTGCTTGTTCCCTTTTCCTTGAGCTGTTATAACACACGCCTGTCACGCACACGCGCCTGACACGCACACGCACACGCGCCTGCAGCTACTCGGTGTACAGCCACCTGGTGGTGACCCGCCTCATGCCGCTGAGGCGGGCGGCCATGTGGACGCAGGAGCTGGAGCTGGTGAGGGCCGTGTGGGGTGTGAGAGGGGGGCTGGGTGGACAACCGGGAGAAACTGGATAGACGGTGGACGGCATGGGTGTTGTGGGGTGAATAGAGGTGAAAGTGGAAGTGGGCGGCGTGATCGGAGATGGAGGGTGTGACCCCCAGCGGATTGCGGAACGACAGCAGCGAGACGACGACCACAGACAGCCGGCCGGGACGCACGCACGCCCTCCGCCCACTGCAATGCACGCTATATGGCGCCCACTGTTCCATCAACCCTCCCTTTCCCGGCCCCTCCCTCCCGCCGCATCCCCAGCACAAGCTGCGGCCGCAGCTGATGGCGTTCGCGTGCAGCTTCCGGGTGCGCGACAAGATGTTTGTGGCGGACGCGGCCACCGGCGGCCTGGCGGTGGCGCGGCGGGGCGGGCGCGGCATGGTGCTGCAGCCCGCGGCGCCGGCGGCGGACAGCGCGCCAGGTGCGTGCGCCGTGCAGTGCGGTGCGGTGCGGTGGGGTGTTTGATGTCTTGGCAGGCGTGTGTGGGTTGGGGCGTGGCGGCGCACGTGTGGTGCGGCGATGCATAGTGTGGCGCAGAGGCGCGGCGCGGCACGGCACGGCGCTGGAACCCCGTGTGCCGGGGGCGCTGTCAATGACTGTGGGCTGGGTGACCGGGACAGGTCGATTGCCTCAACCGCTGACCTGGCTCACCTGCCCACGCTCCCCTCCACCCTTGCCCGTCCGCCCACTCACACGCACAGGCGCCTGCGACGGCGTGCTGAGGTGGTTTGAGGAGTACGCACGGCGCCTGGCGGCCGGGTACTACGAGGTGAGTGGGTTCTGTGCATGGGGGGGGTCGTTGTTTCCGATTCTCAAGTCAACCATCGGGGGGGGGGGAGAGGATGGGGGAGGCGGGCAAGCGTGGGGGCTTGTGTTCTGGCAAAGAAATGTCGCTAACGCCATAATGCGCCATGCTTGGAACCCGCGCAGGTGGCGGTGCTGGACGAGGACTACCCGGAGGGCTCCCGCGCCATCAGCCTATTCCCGCTGCAGCCGCCCGAGATGAAGGAGGAGGTCACGCGAGGCGTGCGGGTGAGCGGGCGCGAGGGAGCGCGGCGGGTGGGGGTCGAGGGTGGGGCGGGGTGGGACAGGTGTGGGAGGGGAGGGTTAACTGTGAACCAATCCCGTAAGGAATTATCAGCGCGGTGTGGGAGGGGGATGGAGCATGGAGGCCAGAGAGGGACATCATTCAGGGCAACAACAAGGACTGCTGCAGGTCAATGCAAGGTGCCGGGCGGTGGGGCCAGACGTTTGGCGGCAGTGTCATTAGCAAACCTCCGCACGCATACCCGCACGTGCGCACGCGCACACACAAAACGTTCAAACACGCACCCGCTGCAGGTGCGTGCCAGTGTGGTGTACGCGCCCGAGGAGAGCCCCGCCGGCAAGCACCTGTTCGCCTACACCATCCGGTTCGCGTTGCAGGTAGGGGCCTGCGCGGCGTGGCATGGCCCGGCGGGGCATGGCTTGGAGTGGGCCGCCTACCGTGCTTGGCGGTACCGCCACTACTGCATGACGCGACGCCTGTCGCCCCGCCCCACCCCGCCCCACCCCTGGTGGTCTGCCCCCACGCACAGGACACGCAGTCCCAGCTGGCTGCGCTGCCGCCCGGCTCCAGCGCCGCGCAGTGCCTGTCGCGCTGCCAGCTGAGCACGCGGCACTGGCGCATCCGAGACGAGCGGGGCGAGGTGGCGGACGAGGTGCGGAGGGGAGGGGGACGGGAAGGGTTTGTGATTGTGGTTACCAGCCCAAGCCAACGCGTGCGCAGGGGAGGGTGGGGGAGGGGGAAGGGGGCGAAGCGGGTGGGCACGCACGGGGCGGGGCGGGGCGGGGCGGGGCGGGGCGGGGGCCAAGTATTCGCAGTGCTCCCTGACGCCGGCACGACCTGCAAGCACGCAGCACATACGATGTAAGGGATCGCACGTGGTGTGTGGCCTCACGGAAACCATGACTGCGCCTCCTCGCCCGCTCGCTCGAATGCGGCCCGCTGCCCGCTGCCCGCTGCCTGCCCCCCAGGTCCGCGGCGAGGGCGTGATCGGCAAGTACCCGCTGCTGGAGGCGGGCGGGCCAGAGCTCAGCTACTGCTCCTGCACGCACCAGGCCGCGCCGCAGGTGGGCGGGACAGAGCGCGGAGACCGGGGAGGCCGGGGAGGCCGGGGAAGGGAGACGCAAGTAGAGCGCAGGGCCACGTGGCGGGGTCTACAGACAGTTGTACATATGCACACCCGCACACGCCTCTGTGTTGGTGTCTGTGTTCTGCGCCTCTCGCCGTGTGCACACCGACCGCCTTCCTGGGGTCACCCGCCTTGAGCTCGTGAGTCCACCCCTCACCACCAGACCCCACCCCCACCTGAAGCCCACACCGCACCGGCGCCGCCTGACACGCTGCAACCACCACCACCACCACCACCACCACCAGCATAGCCGCAAAACCCGCAACAACAACAACCACCACCACCAGCATAGCCGCAAAACCCGCAACAACAACCACCACCACCACAACCGCCACAGGGCTCCATGGAGGGCGAGTTCCGGTTCGTGGAGGGCAGCCTGGAGCGGCAGCTGGGGGCGGGCTTCGACGTGGCGTGCCCGCGCTTCAACCTGGAGGTGCCCCCCTTCATCTTCTAGCCAGCTCTGCCGGGGCTGGTGGGGGAGAGGGATGGGCCGAGGTGCAGCGGTGGCGAGGGTGGATGGAGGCTGCGGGGGAGGCGGGCAGGTGGCGGTTTTTGAAGGCTGGGTTTTAGCCGTCCAAGGGGGCCGATGCAATGGCGCCACGGCTCAGCAGGCGCTGCAATGCATGAAGACAAAACATAACGAGATGCATGCTTCATGCGAGTTGTGTGTGAGTTGTGTTGAGCTTGGAGTTCCAGTTGCTTACTTGGTGCAAGCACTTGAGTACTGGTGGATGTACGCAGTACAACTATGCATGAGTTGCTGGGTTTTGCATGGCCGCGGGCTTTTAGCATACGGATTCAATTCGCATATCCTGGGCGAGAATGAGAGCGTGCCAACGGCACACATACCGCTTGCATTGCTTGCGTGCCATCCAGTAGTATACAGGACGTCAGACCGGTCAGGCCATGTCAGACCCATGTACCGCAAGAGTCACAAGCTGTCGATGGTCATCTGACGACGCCCTGGGGCGACGAGCGTTGTATGCGTCATGCGTGTTTTACGTGGGTGTCGTTGCGCGGACATCAGATCGTTGCGATACATCAGATGATCAGATGCCGGGCGTTACTCGGTCTCCAGCTGCACGGGCCACATCCGACAGCTTGCACGCGTGCACACATTTCGCAGAGCCTGGTGGGAGCGCGCCATTGCTAGCATTAACGCCTGATGCTCTGCCTTGCAAGCTCCTGCTGCAGCACAGCAAGTGTGTGGACACGTCGGCACGCATCGGAAAGAACCGCCAACCATCAGGGGCACCCCGTTGTTGTCTACGCGCTTACAGGATCGCCGCTGGGGGCAGCTGCAGTGAGAGCGCGTTTGGGGCTTGGCGGGGGGGGGGGGGGCACGCACATACGTGACATACCGGTTGCCGACGCCCTTGAGCGTCTCACCCCAATCTGCTCAGAAGCAACGACAATAAAGCTCCTCTGCAATATTTGTGGACCATGTTACGCCATGTCACACACAGCTTCAATCTAGTCTGTGCTTCAGCCCCGCAGCTCATTCCACACCGTTGTTGCACCGTATATGCGGCCTGCAGGACCGCCACCGATGCTGGTAGTTTGCTGCAGCGCGGGCGCTTCGGGCACGCACACGCTAGTCTAACCGACGTCCTTGGCGTCTCGCCCTAATCTGGCTAAAGACCCCTCTCTCGTCATATCATGTGGACCGACTTCGATCCACGGCTGTCGATGCGAACCAATCAACACGCTCATGGCCCACAGCTCTCGCAAAACAGCTCCAAAACTGCCGTGACACCGACCGCGCCAATCAGCTGCGCGCCTTCTGGTAGACCTTCTCCACAGCCCCTTGTGTCATGGCCTACGGATAGTCAACGTCAGGAATTGAGCAGGGGCGAAAGGGTCGTCAGCCCACTTGTACCGCATACTTTCACGGATGGACAGATGCTGATACTGGACGCCCCTCAATCCATGGCCTGCTGTGACCCGCCTTCCCCAGCCCCACGTGCGTCCAGGGGTCCGTGCTTTACGCACCGTGTTCCCCTGCCGCCCCCAATGCCCGAGCTCGGTACGGCTCGTGTGCGCTAACCATGCATGCTCTATTGCCCGCACCCCGCAGCGCGCCCTCGCTTCCAGCCCGCTCACCGCGTGTCGTGCGGCCGTGAACAGGTAGTCACTCAGTCGGTTTATGTACATGTTGACCTGGCGGAGGGTTGGGCGGCACAGGCCAGTGCGTTTAGCGGCATCACGCGGCGTCGCAGGGTATGAGGCAGCCCCAGCCCCAGCCGCAACGCCCTTGCATCCGCCGCCGCAGCAACTCTCCATCATGCCTCCACGCCCTGGACACCACGCCCACATTCCCGCGACTGCCCCATGATAACGCGTACACGGTATCCGACCACGAAAGCCCGCCTCCACCCACACAAAGCGAGCGAGCCCAGGCAACTCCACCCCACCTCCCCCGATCCCGCCTCACCTCGCTGCTGACGGCCTGTCTCCGCGACAGCACCACAATGCTGCGCTCCGCTCTCCGGCACACCTGCATGAAGCAGCAGCAGGCAACACACAAGCTAAGCGCGGAGCACACAGATCGCAGCAATGCCGCAGCCAGCGGTGCGCCCAAGGCACGACAGCCTGGGTAGGCAGGCGCTGCGTGCAGTTGTTCCGGGCGCGTGCTCGCCAGGATGTGCAGACCTTGGCCATGCAGAGTACAGGATTCGCTGCGGCCTGTCACCCTCATACTGTGTCGCACTCCCGGCCCCGTGCACGCACCGATCGCGCGTGGTGCAGGCACGCCGCCGCCTGGCCGCCTGAGGGCAGGATGAACTTGGTGAGCTTGGGCAGCGACTCATCCATGGAGTCAATCCACGCCTGTGGTTAGGGTGGGGTGGGGCAACAGACACATAAGGATGGCTATCGCGTAATCCTCTTCCTGGTGTTCTTTTAACACATCGGCCGTTTGGGTCTCGGTACGGTGCGGCTGCTCTCAATGTGCGGGCTGGCCGCCACCGCTAACGCCTGCTACGCCGCCCGCTGCCCCTGGTGTACCCGCGCTCGCCCCTCCTCGCCCCAGTTAGCCGCATCCCCTCCACCACCACCATTCCCGTGCAACCCCACCTCCAGCTGCGCGGTGTGCTCCGTCCCCGCGAAGTGGGTCCGCTGCAACTTGGCCTCATCGCTGCTGGGCAGGGGGGTGGCCACGGCGCTGCCCACGTCGATCAGCCGCGACTGGATCGTCTCCAGCTGGGAGTAAGGGAGAAATAGGACGAGGGCAGCGGCACAACAGGCGTTGCCTGGAGGATAATGGTGCTGATGGGCTGATGACGTATGCGTGAATAGCGACCGCCCGGCGCCAGGCAGCATTGCGGCGCGCTGCGGGTCCGCCCCTGCCAACACCTCCTCCTCTTGATGGCTGTGGGGGTCACACCAGGGCATTCCCAACGCCTCCAAACACGCCTCCAAACACACATAGGCCACTGTTACATAGAAAGTCACACGTTCAGGCGCCGGCGCCCCTCTCACCTGCTCCAGCATTTCCGGGCTGCTGATGAAGGCCGACGCCACGCCCAGCGCTGAGTTCAGCTCGTCCACGTCGCCCAGCGCTTGAAACACATCGTCGTCCTTGTACAGCCGCTCACCGTTGAACAAAGAGGCCTGTCCCGTGTCCCCAGAGCGCGTGTAAATCTTCATGGCGTTGCGGGCAAGTGCCCAGGTGGCAACACCAGGCGCAAGTGTGTGTGCGGCCGGGTGCGCTGCCGCCACCCTCGAGCAAGGTTATGTGTCCTGTGGCTTGAGGAATGCCTTGCGTGGCTCGAGTATGCGGATAGCTTTCAGAAAACCGCAGCGCAAGACAAGATTGCTAGTGGTTCTGCGCGAGGTCGGCCAGACAGGGCGCGATCACGCTGCTCTGGAATATTTTGTGTGAAGAGTACAGTTTTGCGTTTGTTCGGGGGCCGCCGGCCGCGCACCCCTCATAAGAATGGGCGCATCGGCGCCAATTGGCAGGTGACCGGAATTTGCCTGAAATGTTCTGCAGAATTAATCAACGGGAACGATAGGAAAGAGCACCGATGTTATAGTGAACTGAACCTGTGAGCAGGAGCTGGCCTTTCGCGAGTCAAAGAATTAATCCCGCGACAGACTTTCCACTTGAAGCCTTTTAACTTGATACAGGTCCTGAATGATACTTTATCGTTGATAAACCACAAACAAAGCACTGCGAGACTTTGCTTGCGAACGGTCAATTGTTCGCGTGTTGCGACCAAAGCAGCTATGGCGGCCATGGAATCTGAGCTCTATCTATTGAAGCGTTCGTTTGAGGTGAGACGCGAAGCAAATTGCTGATGGTCAACGGGACCGGGACCCAAATGCGGCACCAAATGGTGGCGACCCAACAACGTGCTGGGGCATTACGCAAATCAGATATCACTGGTGAAGGCTAGAAAGTTGTTTGTGCAAGTTGAAGTGGGTCCCAGTCGGAGTGGCGCGACTGGCCGTGTGCCCTGGCCAGCACTGGTGGTGCCCTCCCTCACTCCCCAGCCCCCGCCGGGCCCCGCATGGCCCAACTTCCTGCCTCATTCGATGCCCACCAGCGCTTGGACCAGCAATACCGGCGCGCTGAAGAGAAGATTGGCGACTTCCGGGAGAAGCTGAAGGAGGCGCGCAGCGAGCTAGGAGCCAAGGACCGACAGCTAGATGCGTCCCGCCGGCTGCTGGCCAAGCTAGGCCAGGAGAAGTCGGAGCTGGCGGTGGGTACAGACGGGTTGGCTGATGCGGGCGATGCACGGCCTGGATGTGAAAGGCGTCTGGCAAGTGGGACTGCGCGTGCTTGTGAACAAAGATGGTGGTCTACGTTGGCAAGGCCGACCGGGCTGGCCGGCACCTGGATGGAGCGCATGTAGAGCGTGTGCGCGGTTACGGCTGTCGCAGGCTGTGGCGGAGCAGAACCGCGACCTCAGCCGCAAGCTGGGCGCCAAGCTGTCGCTGACCGGCGGCGAGGGGCCGGAGCTGTCCGCCAAGCTGCAGCGCAGCAAGCGCAAGGTGCGGGACTGTTTCTGCGGGAGGGGGGGGACGCCGGTCGTGGATGCGGCTGCAGCGGCCGGGGCTACCAACTGTAGGGAGGGCGTCTTGCCTGCGCGACGCGACCTGTGCTGCACGGGGCGAGGGCATTCGGGCCACACTTCGTAGCTAGACACCGACCCGGCGTGCATGCTGACACCTGCACTCTGGGCGTAACCTGTTTCTCGGGACTTGGGGTTCAGATACTTCCCCTCGTTTGCCCTGTATCACAGCACCCTGGGTTCTATCCAACTCATTGTCTGCCTGCCCGCTCCCGTTTGCGATGCGGTGTACCGGGCAGGTGGCGGAGCTGGCGGCGCAGCTGCACGAAGCGCAGACGCGGCTGCTGCTGGCGGAGGAAGCCACGCGGCAGCAGTCCGCCGAGGTGGTGGTGCTCAAAAAGGTGTGGGGGCGTAGCGGCATCGGGTAGAGGGGTCGTAAGGATGGTAAGGTAAGGGTACCGTGGGGGCGCGGGATAGCCCAGGACACACGGCGCACCCGTAGCGTGCACTACGCGTGTCCAAACACATGTGCCGGATTGTGTGGTTCATGCTACCACCTCCCTCCCCCACCTCTCTCCCAGGCCCTGGGTCTGCGCTCTGAGCTGCCCGAGTTCACTGGGTACGACGGCCAGGCGCAGCTGCTGCAGTCGCTGGCCAAGGTGTGTGTGTGTGTGTGGGCGGGTGTGGGTGGATGGGTGTGGTTGGTTTCCTCGGAGGGAGCGCTACCCGACCAACAGCAGCTGTGAGCACCGATCACCGTGGGGTGCATTTGGGTGTGTTGATTCAATAACTCACGTGAGGGCTTCCTCCGGCACACGCCGTTCCACCACCCGCCACTACAGAGCCAGGAGGAGAGCGCCGCGCTGATGGGGCAGCTGGCGGACAGCGGCCGGCGGGTGAATGCGCTTGAGCATCAGGTGTGCGTGTGTTTGGGTGGAGGGGGCGAGGGGGATACGCAAACCAATGCGCTGGAGAGCATTGCAAAGTGAGAGGGAGGAGAGGGGAAGCGGTGAAGGTAGTTGTTGGTTCGCCGGGGAGGGGGCACCGCGTTTGCAATGTGTTTCATGCGCCCCCTCTCCCGGGCCCCTCCTGCGCACACACAGGTGACTCACCTGCATGGCGAGCTGGAGCGGCTGGTGGGCGCCCGCGTGGCGGCGGAAGAGGCGCTGGTGGGGGCGCGGCGCGAGGTGGCGGACGCGAACGGCCGGGCCGCGGCCACCCAGGTGCGTGGGCGCAGTAGTGGGGGCGCCGTGTGGCGCGTGGGCAAGAGGTGTGCTGGTGATGCATGTAGCTAGTGGTGGGATCGCACGTGAGCAGCAGCCGCACACTCCCACTCGCCCACACTCTTTCCCACACCCTCGCCCACCCTGCCGACGAAACAGATTGACGTGGACGAGCTGCAGAGTCAGATGCGGCGCACCAATGCGCACCTGGAGGAGGTGGGTGGGCTGGGATGGGCGCCGGGCTGCAGCAGACGTGGGACTGTCCCCGTCTCTGCCGTGTCTGTACCTGCTACGTATATTCCCAAACCTCGACACGGGGACGGACGCGTGCAGGTGCTGGCGGCGCGGCGGGCGGCTGACGACCGCTGTGATGAGCTGTCCAGCAAAGTCAGGTCGCTCAAGGACAAGATGGCTGCGGCGGAGCGCAGCAGCAAGGCGCAGGTGCGGGAGCGTTTGTGTGGGCGTGCATGGCAGCAGGTGGCTTAATCTCTGAATACTGCTGCTGAGCGGCCTGCGTGGCTTTCGACATACCAAGGTTTTGACGTCTCTCCAGTGCCCGGCACGTGAGGTCACTTTGGCGCAATAGTCGCAGATGTTGCAACCCGCTGGGGTGTCTGGTTTGGCATGGTCTGCGTCGTCAGCGCTCCTGGCTCCCGCACCCGCCTGCAGGTGGAGTCGCTGCGCTCCGAGATCCGGTCGGTGGTGGAGGCGACCGAGGCGGCGGCGGAGCAGGTGCGGCGGCAGTGCGTCGGCGCTGGATGCACTGGCATTGCAAAACCCGGCAATACCGGTACATTTCGGATGCATTCGTCTCAAGAACGCGGCGCTTCTCAGCTTCTGCGCATGCTCATCCCATCCACCTAACCCCAGGCCCGGGCGATGCACGCGGCCCGCGAGGCGGCTCTGGAGGCGCAGATGGCGGGGCTGCAGAAGCAGGTCCACGAGCACGAGGTGAGGTGGACGGGTTGACCTGGGCCCGCCACCAGAGGCCGGGAGAGTAGGGTGGGAGAGTAGGGTGGGCGGTGGCCTCTGGGCACAGGTGGCGGTGCATGAGCCGAACCGGAGATGCAGCGCGGCTGCACCATTACTGCAAGCCAGTAACATACCACGTCAAATGTGCCGTATCAATTGTATGTGTATATCCCTGGCCGAAGTAATCCTCCACCACAACCGGCTGCCCGACAGGCCCGCGCCGCCCAGGCCGCCCGCGACCACGAGGTGGACCTGCTGCGGCTGCAGAGCCGCGCGGGGGCGCTGGAGGCCAGCCTGGAGGGGAGCAAGCTGCGGGAGGGGTCGCTGTGAGTGGGGCTGGGGGCAAAGGAGCGGGGGACGTGCGAGCATGGGTGCTGAGCGGGAGAAGGGGTCAACGCCATGGCAATCCGACCGAGCGCGCAGCGGTGCCTCGGAGTGGCGTGTTGCAGCAGCACCAGCACCACCACACACGACACCGCCCGCGCCTGACCTGCCTAGTGCTGCGCATGCCTGCCGCCCTCCTGCCTCTGGATACCGGCACTGAACATTGTTCGCACGCCGTTCGCGTGCACGGCTACCCGGCGCAGCGAGCGCGACGCTGCTGCCCTGCGGGAGGAGGTGGAGCGCCTGGCTCGCAACAACCAGGAGCTGTCGGTGAGGCCCGTGATGATACTGTGGCTCCATAAGAACTGCGACATACCGTAGTTGGAATTTCCCTTGGGGGAGAACGGCAGGAGGTCCTTGGCAGCCTGCAGCAGCGGGTGCTGAGCTGTCTTTGGTGCGTCAGCCCGCACGCACCGCCGTGCGCACGTGCAGATGGGCCTGGCGGCGGCGCGGTCCGAGGCGGCTGCGAACGCCGAGCGCGCGGAGGAGGCGGCGGCCGGCACCGACAGCGAGCGGCGGCTGCGCATGCAGGTGCGCACCCGGCCGCGCTAATGACAGCGACATATGTACGAGCTGACCACAATGCAGCCGCGGGGCCCTGTTAGCTGACACGCTTCCACATGCATCCAAATGCATCCACACGCCTCCATATCCCATAGCGGCGCACCCCCCACCCCCCCGCACACACGCATCCGCCTCCACGCATCCACGCAGGCTGCGGCGCAGATGGAGGCGTCCGCCAACCGCGGCGCGGTGCGTGAGGAGCAGATGGGGCTTGAGGTGGCGCGCCTACGGGCGGAGGGCGCCACGATGGCCCTGGCCAACGAGCGGCTGACAGCGGAGATCAAGGTGTGTGCGGGTTGGGGTTGTGGGGGCGACCGTGGGCGTGAGCGGTGTGGGAGCGGGATTGGGTTAGGGGCGCTGCCTCTCCGGCCAGGCACTGTAGCAGGCGTCTCGATGCAAGGCTGGGGAGCGGAGCGCGGGCCTGCACCCATCCACATCCGCCCATCCGCAACTGCATTACCCAGTCTGATTTGTTGGAATGAACAACACGCGCATTTTTACACACGCAATTGTACACACGCACTTGTACACAAGCACTCGTACACAAGCACGTGTACCACACCTGCTCCCGCAGGAGTGCCAGGAGCAGCTGTCGTCCTCCGCCGCGCGCCAGGCCGCCAACGAGCGCCACATCGAGGAGCTGCACTCCACCATCCAGTCCCTCACCAAGTCCAAGGTACCGTACGTCCGTACCGCAGGCGGGCCAGCAGGGCTAGCAGCACGGCAAAGAACGGGAGCAGCAAAGGGCGGGGCCGCACGTGGCTGCGATGCGGCACTGTCCACGGCGCACTGCGACCTGCTTGCTGTCTGTGTGCCGCACCCGCCCCACCCGTCCATCACCTCTGCCCCTGTCCTCACGGCCCCTTTCCCTCTACGCGCGCCCACGCACATGCACGCGCACGCGCGCACGCCGACAGACCAAGCTGCAGAGCACCATGCTGGAGCAGCTGTCGCTGTTCAAGTCCAAGCTGCAGCAGGTGCGTACAGTACGGGAACACGGGGGGGGGGTAGTTTTCTCCAATTCCCAAATCAACCATTGGGGGGGGGGCGTGTGCGAGATGCCGGCCTGCACGGAGGGCTGTCTGCGCCTGGCGGCCACGGGGCTGGGGCTCGGGCGCCTAGCATGTGTGTGGGGGCTACTATCGTGCCTACCATGTTTTGAACCTCTCTGCGGCCCCGACACGACCGAAACCCCGCGTGCCTCACACATGGTGCGGTACGTTCAGGTGGAGCACGAGAACCTGGCACTGCGCACCGCCCTGGCTGGCAGCAACAGCAGCAGTGCAGCAGTAGCAGCAGCGGCCTCCTCGCCCTCCCCATCCCTGGCTGCTCTGGCAGGCGTGTCACGCAGCCCCGCGGGTGCTGCATCGGGCCTTCGGGGCTCGCCGGCACACGGGGACGGGGGAGCAGCAACGGCTTCGGAGCGCTACGGCACGGCTGCTGCTACGGCCGCCAGTGGGCTGTACGGAGGTGGTGCGGGGGCCAGCAGCTACAGCCACCACCTGCTGATGCGAGGCGGCGCTGTCGCTGGCGGCGTGCAGACCTCGTACCGTGCGGGCGTGAGCCCGCGCGTGTATGATGACGACAGTGACGACGAGTGACGCGCCGATAAAGGGCGTGATCAATAGTGTGCAGGTCGGAAGAGACATTACACACGATATCTTTTCTTTTGCGTGCGGTGAAACGGTATTTAGGGAAGTGGCAGGAGGAGACGCGCTCAATGGAGGGGTTGCCAGGGAGGCGCCAGGGAGGCGCCAGCCAGGGCGCGCCAGGGAGGGAGGCGGGCAGCTAGCCTTGCGGTTGGCCTGTCCAGCTCGCGGTGTTGGCGCCAAAACTCGCAACGTCACCACGCAGTTGTCGGTTTTGTTACTCATGTAAGCCTTCCGGTATGCTCGGCATGGAAGAGCTGGGTTCCTGGCACAGAGTGCGGCTTCGGTTACACAGTTATGTTTAGGATTTTCCGAGAGTGCCGCAAGCCTCGCTCGACAACTTCTGCGCAGCGAGAGAATATCGCCGTGAAGTCTTGACATTGTGCGACTTGACAGGCACGGTCGGCACTTTTGAAAACACGACATCAGGTGCAGTTGACAAAGCATCCACCCTGTCGCTCCGCCTTCTGCTGAGCCCAGTCATCTAATTGCATAGATAATTATCATTCAACCTCGCTGCCCACTCTATTGGCGCCTTTCGCCGGTGACGGCTCGCGCGCTCGCAATGGCACGGCGCAGCGGCGCTAATTCGGTTTGCCTTATCCTCACGCTTGTGGCCGCCTATGTTCTGGCTGCTACAAATGGTGAGCACACTGTGTATCAACAAAACGGGTAAAACCTCGGTGGACTCTGGCACATTCCTCGTCCAGCGACCCAGACTCGCAAAACTCGCCTAAGTGGATGCTGCGCTCGCATCTAAACATGCTGGCCCGTACAACCTGATCGCGCCTAGTAGTGAAGACATTCGCGCCGGCGCGGGTTTGGCAGGCGCGCGCCCGTCATGCTCCCGCGGCGTTACGGGGCATCCTGCCGCACGAAAGCATGCTCAGCGCAGCACCACGCCACCTCTTCATTCAGCTGCGCCCAACACCTCTGCTGATTTCGCGTTATGCATGCTTCGTGTGTCCTCGCGCAGCCCAATGCATATGTACGGCGCTGTACGACCCGGTGTGCAGCACCAAGACCGGGCAGACCTATCCCAACAAGTGGTGCGTTTAGCCGGCGGGGCGTCTTGGTTCGGGATGGTCCACGCACACGAACAGCTATGATTGCACTCCGGGGGCCTGTGATGATGAGTTCAGCGTCTCAGGCTGGTTGGCCGGAGCAGCTCGTGGCCCGGACCGGTGGGCGGCGGATGCGCTACTTACACGTGTGTCAGGACGTGCCATGTGCCCGTGCCAACCTGCCGCTCTGCTGCTGACCGCCGGCACGCCCTGCCCCCACTCACCTCGCCCACAGCACCGCGCTGTGTGACGGCCTGACCGCGGGCCAGATCAAGCCCGGCGAATGCACTGACCTGTGAGTGGCGATGTTGGTGGGGGCCCCAAGCGCATCGCATGGAGAGTTGGAGACACCTGTCACCTGCATGTGCACAGACCCTGCTGGGCTTGTTACTAGCGCGCATACCGGCCCGCTACCTGGTGTGGAATGCTCCATCCCACGACTGGTTTCACGTCGGATCAGGGCCACATTCTGATTGGTGATGCCGCAGGTGCATCTGCCCGCTCTACTTGACGCCCATTTGCGACACACACGGCCGCTCCCGGGGCAACCCGGTAAGCAAAAGCGCGTACGGCGCACAGCAACCGTTTCACCCGATGCAATGAAACCGCGTGAATTCGCTTCCCCAACCCTGTTCCTGCGCTCTTTCCCCACCCCCGCGCCGCCGCAGTGCCTGGCTCGCTGCGGCGGCATCCAAGCGGGCGCGTGGCGGCCCGGTCCCTGCGACTCCCCCAAGCGCTATGTGGGCGGCGTGGAGGACGTGACCGCCAAGTGGGTAACTACTGGCGAAACAACGACTGGGGGAGCGGCTGAGACCGGCTTGGGCACACTCCGTTGGCACGCTGCAGTGGTGCACACCGGCCATGCACTGTTTTAGCGACGCCTCGCCGCAAACGCACCCTTACGTGTTCGCCTGTACGGTAACAAATGGCCGCAGCTGCGGGGACCAGGTTCAGTGCCTGCTGGATCCCTGCGCCGCCCCCTGGTCGGCCACCTGCTCCAACCCCCTGCCAACCGGTGAGCGAGCGAGGGAGGGAGCGCCTGTACGAACCGTACAGTGTGGCGGTTGTGGCGACAGCGCCTCGGTCCTTTTATGCCGTTTGGCGAGTCTTTCCTATTCTGCAACCAGTCTGTCCGCCTGCATACGCAAGCATACGCCCTGTCCACAAACGCGCTGCCCATGCTGCCCTTGCTGCCCCATGCCAGGCGCCGTGTGCCTGAGCAACTACTGCCCGCACCTGACGCTGCCGGGCGGCCAGCAGCCGGGCCCCTGCTCCGCTGTTTGGATCGACCCTGCGACCGGGAAGCTGGTGCCTTGCGTCAGCGGCGCGACGGCTCTGGCGGCGGCGTCCTCGTCATCTGCGGCCGCGCCGTGCATCTGCCCTCTGGACCGCAACCCGGTGAGAGGTTCTCTTCTGGCAGCCTGCAGCCTCTGCCTGGAGGGAGCATGCGTGTTACCGTACGGATGCTGCCCCAAGGAAAGGGGGCAGGCCCTTCTCCCCTGGATTTCATTACGCAGGCCTTGCAAGCTTGACCCTTACGTACGCGTATCTTATCTTTTTGTGGTTATGGGGCCTCGCGCCCACACACCTGTTGAACATGCTGCCCATTGCTTGACGCTTGCTGCCCCGCGGCCCTCAGGTGTGTGTCAACGGGCTGTCCTACCCCAGCCTGTGCATGGCCAAGTGCGCGGGCGTAGTGGCCAAGGACGCCACGTCGGGCTGGAAGCTGGGCGTGTGCGCGCCCCACAACCCCTTCCCCACGTGAGCTGCCCCAAGCCCGTGCGTGTGTGACCAACCTACCCGTCCCGCGACACCCCTCCGCGCCGCGCATGCCGTGTGCACATGGCCTTGCGGCGGCCCGACTCAATGACGAGTGTCTCAGCAGCCTGACCCTGCAGCAATGTTTGCGCAGTCCAACGGCGGCAGCCTCACAGACGCACACGAGATTCCAAGCATGCCCATTATTGCCTTTGCTTGCACCCACACACACCGCCCGCCAAGCCGCCCACACGCCCAACCAAGCCTCCCCCCCCCCGCGTACGTGACCCCATCCACCACAGGTGCCCGGGCAACCCGGCCACCCTCCCGCCGGTGCGCTGCCTGGCGCCCTGCTCCCGGCCCTGCACGGCCGTCCCGTCCGCCATATGCGTGCCCAACCCCTGCGGCACGCTGCTCACCTACCGCGGGTATAAGGTGGGCGCCTGCGGCGAGGTGTGGATCGATGCCAAGGGCGCGGTGGTGGATGCCTGCATGCCGCAGCCCGCTGACGTGGACATCTACAGGTGGGTACAGCTACCGTAGGAGCGAGCTGCTAGCTGCACGGTTGGTTAGGGCGGGTGGATGGCTCGGGTGCGTACGTATGGGTGGGGCTCATCAGGGCGCAACACGCAGTGCGGCTGCGGCAGGGATCATGAAGGCATGGGGACACGCTAGATACGCACGCATGAGAAATTGAGGTCATGCTGGCGAAACGAGGCGAGGGGTGCGTGAGGCGGGGCATGAATGTGAAACGCAACCTATCGATGACGCTCCTGTGCCGGGATTGGTACAGCTCCGGCAACGTTCTTGTTCGTCACCAACCCATCGAACCCAGCGCACCGAACCCACCCGCCCACTGAACGTGGTCCGGCCCCTCCTGACGCCTGACGCCTGACCCTATCCCGCCTGCCCGCCCCTCACGTACACCTGCTGCAGCTGCAACGCCGACAGCCCGCGCTACATGTGCAACCTGGACTCCTACAACGCCTGCGACACCGCCACCTGCCCCGGCGCCCCGTCCAGCGCCAAGTGCCTGGTGAAGGCCTGCGACCTGACGTACCGCGGACAGCTGCTCAGCGCCTGCACCGCCATCTTCTATGACCCCTCCAGCGGCGATGTGTACGACTGCGGCTCCAAGGTGTCGCGTCGCCTGCTGCACGCGCAGCAGTAGAAGCTTAAGATTGGCATGGGCAAGCGGGACAAAGCAGCATGCCTCTTCCCCGTCTGTTGGCGGAAGTGGCAATGCCGCTGTAGGTAATCTAGCAGTGTGGCCTGCTGGTTTTGCTTTTCTGGATGGACGTATAAACCAGGGGAGGTAAACACCTAGCAGTGTCCAGGAGGATCAAGTCACCGCCCGAAACGTGTTTGGATGCAAATTGTTCCCACCGCACAACAGTAATAAGACATCCCTGAAAGACCGAAAAAGATCAGGCCGTGCTCGCGAGCCGACCAAAATGAGGGTGTGAGGGCATGGGGTGTCCCCGTGGCGAGGGGATGGTGGGTGTCGGCGAGCGGCGCGCGTGCCTCAGCGATCACGGCGGTTGGCCCGCGCGAGGCCACAAAGAATTCGATCATTATACTGTGCTACACATGTATTGTTTATGCTTGTGAAAATTGGGCGCGCTTGTGGGTGCGCTTGCCGCGTGCAAGCGTTGCTAGCGTTGCTGCGTTGCACGGCGCCGTGTCGAAGTCAGTGGTCGACAGTTTCGTAGCAGCAGCCCCTGGCGGGCGGCGTTGCCGTAGAACTTTCGAAGCAGTGTACGGGGCGGGCCTACCGTCAGTATAAAAGGCCGACCCTTTCCGGCGGTTAGTAGACCCAGAGCGCCTGCACGACGGCGAACACTTGGTTGACTGGTGAACATTCCAATACTTTCCAACTCGTATTGCTTGCACTTGGCTGCCCGAAATCGGCCTGACGGGCCTCTGGCCCTTGTAATCTATGTGTTGATGAACCTGCCTGCACTCCCTTGCCCGTTCTAGTTGGGCCCCCCTTTCCTGCGCTGTGTGCGCCCCCACGGCAGCTGGACAGCCGTCTGCAACAGGGCAGCTCTGAGCCTAAGACCCTGCAGGAACCAGCCCACCGGACCAAGAGCAGTCCGCGCCCCTGCAGCTGCAACCACGTCAGCTGCCATCTAGTGCCCGCTCCCAGCACGGCGAGCGAAGACAGCAGTGAGCGAGCCAAGTGCCCCCGCTGGCTGTGTGTGTGTGCCCCGATTCGGCACCACCTTTCTCCCTGTCCCCCTTTCCTCTGGCGTGGCCTTCTCTTACCACGCAGTTCAGCCCGTTCACGGAATACTTCCGCTGTAAGACGCATCTCGATTTAGTTAGTTGACACGCTTCCGCACCCTTTCAGTATCCAGCGCATTCCCATCTACGGTATCGAGCCAGACTTTCTGACGTACAGCGCACGCTCTGTCCCCATACAAACGTGTGCAGCAAGCTCTCATACGATCCTTGGGCCGCTCATCTGACGCTGGAAACGCAAAAATTTATGGGGTTTGGACGCGTTCCGCGCGGGTGACGCGAGTGTGGTATCGAGACGGGTTTGAGAGCCCGTCTCCTCCTAGTCTTCAAGCCATCTAGTCGAAAATGGACCCCTCCCACACGGCTGGTCTTACGGCCGCCAGCTTGCACGTGGTTCCCCTGTTCTACCCGGAGAAGCACAACGCCCGTACATGGCTCTCCAACATCGAAAGATACGGCGAAGCCCTGCACTGGACCGAATCAAACAAGTTAAGCGTTGCACGATGCCGCCTGGGGGCTGAGGAGGCACAGAAATGGGAGTCAGGAGAGGGTGGCTTTGAGACGTGGGATTCGTTCAAGCAAGCATTCCTCAAGCGCTTTGCGGCAAGCATCCAGGAGCTGCACGCGAGCCTTGCGGCCTGTGTGCAGGAGAAGGGGGAAACAGTGCAGTCGTATGCAGACCGGTATCGGCACCTGCTGGCGCTGCTGGGCATCGACGGCAACTCTGGCACCCAGCACCTGATTCACTTCTTGGGAGGCTTGCGCCCACGTCTGGCCCGTAAGGTCTACAAGTCCCACCCATTATGCCTCCGGGACGCGATCGATGAAGCTATCTACCTGAGCAACGGGAACTGGAAGGGCCATCGGCGCCGCGTAACCCCCGAGAGTGCCGATAGCGACACGGATTATCACCAGCAGTCGGCCTCAGCCTCTCCACGATATTCATCGGGACAGCGTGACCCGGCACCCAAATTTCTGTCATGGAAGTGTTTCGAAGCAACATGTTCGTCCGGTTTTCGGTCTCACACACCCTGAGGCCCTTGCGGCCCTCCTATTGGTATGTATACGGGGCTTATGTCAGCAAACCCAGTCACAAGCCCGCGAGGCGTTACTTGTCCCGATGCAGACCACCCAACTCAAGCGAGTTATTGCACGCCCAATCAACTTACGCAAGAGGTCAAGATGGCAAAGGGCTGGTACCAGCAAGCCACGCAAGGAAAGGCCGCTGTCGCAATGCCAGCAGAGGCCCCACCGGAACGCCAGCGAGGCTGCCACTAACACTACAAACTTAGGCTGTGTTACAAACATTCAATTAGATGAAAGACGTTACCGGCGCGCATCGCTACGCCAACAACCGCTATTATGCCGAGAAACGCAGAGACGTCTTGTCTGCTTGACACCAGGATGGCATAACGTGATAAACGGAGTCATTTATATATTTGAACTCGGTGTTACCGGTCTGAGCCCTGAAAGCAAATCCATATTTCAATCCGGCGTTTTTGCTTGTTGACTCGTACATAGCTCTTTATCCAGGCATTAAGATAAAAAATGTCACATTTGTGTGCGCAAAGGACTCTGTGCGCAAGGGACTTCGGAAAGACAGATCCGGACCCGCGGACCACGACTGCCACGACTCCGCCGACAGCTGTCACCCCCGGGCGTGCCACACGCGGGATCGCGCACTTAATCGCCTGCACTTCCGCCTACCAACCTGGGGAGTCTTTATGTGCTTTTATCCCTCATGCCATAGTGGCGGGGTGACGCGAGTGGGCTGCACAGCTCATCCTACGAAGCAGCGGCATCCAGCACTCCCCAAGCTGCTCTACGCCACCACCAAGCTGCTCCCACCCTGGCCACGCACGCCGTACTACTGGAGACCCACGACCGCTGACGCCTGACGCCTGACGCCTGACGCCTGACGCCTGACCCTATCCCGCCTGCCCGCCCCTCACGTACACCTGCTGCAGCTGCAACGCCGACAGCCCGCGCTACATGTGCAACCTGGACTCCTACAACGCCTGCGACACCGCCACCTGCCCCGGCGCCCCGTCCAGCGCCAAGTGCCTGGTGAAGGCCTGCGACCTGACGTACCGCGGACAGCTGCTCAGCGCCTGCACCGCCATCTTCTATGACCCCTCCAGCGGCGATGTGTACGACTGCGGCTCCAAGGTGCCGCGTCGCCTGCTGCACGCGCAGCAGTAGAAGCTTAAGATTGGCATGGGCAAGCGGGACAAAGCAGCATGCCTCTTCCCCGTCTGTTGGCGGAAGTGGCAATGCCGCTGTAGGTAATCTAGCAGTGTGGCCTGCTGGTTTTGCTTTTCTGGATGGACGTATAAACCAGGGGAGGTAAACACCTAGCAGGACCTACACGCACACAACGTTTGGGGTCCATGTCCGTGTACATACCATACCACGTACATACCATGAACATGTGTACAGTACTACGGCAAAGCGGCCTCAGGCTTCCTTGTCAAAGGATCCATGATTAATTTTGCCGGACTGGTGCGGAACCTAGCATCACTGCTATCTAGCCAGCGGTCTGCTGTGGTCCGCTATGGACAGAGAGGTTAGTACAGCGGTGGCTGGTGGGTTCTTGCTCAGCCAACTTGTGACACAAGGACGGCGGTCTGAGGAGAAACTGCCCACGCCAATTGCCCGACGCTCACTGTGAAGGTTCAGAAGTCATGTCTCGTGTGGCAGTCGGCAATAATATGCTTGCTGACAATCCCCATTATAGAAGCTGATATTGTGCGTGGCATTATTGACACTGTGCTTGCGAATGGACGACGCCGTCACGAGCTCCAGGCTAGCATTAATCAGCACGAACACGTGTGTGGCACCACGTCGTGTTTCACACGTACATCTGCCTGGGTGCCCAAACTGTATGTAAAACGTACATATTCTCATCTCGTGCCTAACATTGACTTTGTCTCTCCTGCTATGTATAGTATTGCGCTAGCCCGGCCGTCCGCTTGCGAACCTACGCCGTGTGAATGTTCAGTATCTCGCTCTCAAGCATGCCGCTCAACGTCCTCTCAGCTAACCAGCCGGGGGCCTGACCTCCGCTGCCGCTATCATAAATACTAATAGCCGCCTACAGTGTCCATTCCCAACATAAGAATGCCCTTCACGTTCAGATTCTTCTGAGCGCGATGCTGACGAATTGACGGTACGAGGTGGTCCGCTGCTGTACTCCTGTTCCAGAGTAAACTCGTGTGCTCCCGCGCGCCAACTAACCTCACGCCCCAGATCCGCCCCAGCAGCTCGCTTTATCTCTGTTGCCTGAACCCCCTCACGGCTGCCGAGTCCATCGCCTCGCTCCACCTAGCGGTCCACCCAGCAGCTAGCTAACTGCCTACCGGGACTCGTACCCCTGCGCCAGCAGCGTGCCCAGCTCCGTCATCGCGGCCAGGTAGGCTTCATCCACCACGCCGTGCAGGGGGCGCAGGTGCGCGGACACGACGAGGCGGAAGGCTTCGGGGGATTCCACTGCAGCCGCCGTGTGCCGCGCCAGGACCTCCGACGGGCTGGCCCTGTCCATGTGGTACCCCAGGCTCCCAAAGCGGCGGCAGTCCACGGGGGGGCCGCCAGTGCTTTTGATCTTGGCGCACGACAGGCGCTCCGGCGGTGACGGTGGCGGCGGCGACGGCGGCGCCACCAGCAGCAGCTTTCGTGACTGCGCGCCCTCCTTCTGCTCCTCCGTCTTCAATGACTTGGGGATGCGCAGCTGGTAGGGCAGGGGTGGCGGCGGCGTGAAGCCCACGCCAGCGCGGCGCCACGCCTCGCTCATGCTGGTGTCCCCAAACTCCGAAAAAGTGGACATCACGACTGCGCGCGGGGGGCGTGGCGGGGGTTGATGGTGGGGGGGGCAGGGAGTGATGCGGGGTTGTGGCGTGTGCTGGTGGCGGTATGGTGATGGTGTAAGTCGTCAAGCAATGAGCCCCAGCCTGCGGCCTCGGGGCGGGGGCGGCCGCAGCAGAGGTGGTGCTGGTGCTGCTGAGGCGCCTCTGCCACCACCTCCATGCCGTCACCACCCGCACCTGCGTAAAAGGACGCGTCGTCCTTCGCCACCACCGACGCGTGGCCTGGGTGGTCAAATGACGAGTCGTCGGAGTCCCGTGCGTTCGCAAGCGACCGCACCATCACCGAATGCGCGCGCAGGTGGTGGTTGGAAAGGCGCCTCAGCAGGCCCTGCGACAGGATGACGCCGGCGCCGCCGTAGTAGCTGATTTCGCCCTCGGGTGGGCAGTCCGGGGCCTTGGCGAACCTGGGCGGCTGGGTGCGCTCCGGCGGCAGCATGCACGGCTCCGTGGCTTTGGAGCCACCGCCAGTGGTTGCGTTGGGCGCGGGGCAGCGCGTGTCGCGTGGTACGGGCGACTTGGGGTGCCTCTTGTTGTTCTCGAAGTGGCAGCGCACCTGGGCGTGTGGGTGGAACAAAGCAGCCCTGTTGAAGCCAGGCGCATACGGTCTGCAGGGCATGCCGCAACCCGTCCCGCTGCTGCTATGCCCCTCGGCAAAACCTCATGCCAACTCGCTCCCTTTTCGTCCTCGACCCTGGTGGTGCCCGTAAGCGTGTTCGTGTCTGAAACCTCCCCTATCTCCTATCTCCCATCACCCACCTCTGCGCGCTAGGCTCTCAAGCCCGCGCCCTCCCGCCCCCTCCCGCCCCCTCATCCGCACCCACCAGGAAATCACTGATGGCGATGGGGTCGGTGTGCGACAGCTTCATCTTCCCCAGCATGGCCATCACAGCCGGCAGTGAGAACAGCGTGTCGTCATCGCCCAGCAGCATCCACCTGCACATACCGCCGGAGATGAGGGGACGCACGGGTCATTTGGGCAGCTTGCGTAGGTGGCAGGGGGCGGCGGCGACGGGTCTGGGGCGGGCAATGGATGGCATGTGATGAGGAGCGCGCGGCGCAGGACGGTACATGCGGGCGGTCATCGTAGGAAATGACCCGGAATGCACGGATTACTGCAAGACCTACGACCTGCCGCACCACAACGCTGCTTACTCACTTGTATCTCCCACTCACTGCCCGGTGCGCCAGCACGGGCGCCATCACATGTCGGAGGCTGAGGGGAAGCCCCGGTAGGTCCGGCATAGCCGAGAAGGTCTCATTATGCTCCAGGCCCGCGGCCCGTAACTCATCCAGCTTAACCTATGTTTAACAGTCAGGGTTGGATGGCCAGGCGGCGTTTGTGGTGGGCAGATGGATCTCTGCAGTCCTCCGTGGCGGCGGTCCTACATCCCGCACGCCCCACCCGCCCTCCCACGCTCCACCCGGCCCGCTCATCGTCGCTGGTTATGACAGGGCCCCACACCAGCAAACTCACCCGGTCATCCACGACGATGTGCGTTCGCACGCCCCGGCGCCATGTGCGGGATGCCACAATCGTGTCGACCCGCTTGTGAAAAGTGGGGAAGACGATGAGCAAATCCTCTCCTGATAGCGCTTCAACTCCATGTAAACCTCCTCTGTGTACTCCGCCCGCGCAGAGAAGGAGCGCCACGAAAGCTGCAACTACGAACCGTCTAACGAGCATCTTCGCGCCGAGTTCTACAGCAACAGCCCTAGTAAGTAGAGGTATGCTGTATCTGCCAGGTCAGATCTTTGAAGGATTCGAGCGCCGAGTTACTAAGTGTAAAAACACTCGGGCTGCCGAAGAAGCGCGACGCCGGAGTCCGATTGTTGCCCGCCAGCGGCTGTGGGCGTCTCTAATGCAGCAGGAGTATTGAGCAAGCCAATGTGGTAGACGCCAATAATGCAGAAAGTGAAACACAGTTCATTCGCTGACGCGCACAGGTGGAGGCGAGTTTGCGTCCTCTTGCAGCGCCGTGCCACGTCAGTGTATTACAATAATGTTATTGCTCCAAATGGCTGCAAATGCTGTATGAAACCTGGCGTCTGTGCAAGTCGCGCAACTGGTGTAGCTTTCTGGATCCAGTCGTCAAAGTCGCGCAGCTCTTGGCTGACCACGTCATCGAATTGATATATGAATAGGCTTAGTTTCGTGTCACTTCTCTCGCAGCAAAAACGCGACTTACCGCGGAGCAAGGCTCGACCGGTCGCACTCGTGACTTCGCCAGCCCTCCCACTCCCCACCCACGCCCACCCCACCGGGGTTGATGCGCCGCGAACAGCCTTTGCAGACGCCCATTCCTGCTGCCTTGAAATGAATTAAGGCTTGATAAGATTCTTAAGACGGGGCACGCTGCATTGAACGGCGGGGCTGGACACGTCGCATGTTTACCACCCTCAGCGCACGAGTCCGAACGGCCAGCTCCCGCTGTTACTGGACAATGTGTGAGCTTGAACTTCGCCCCACGCCCAAATGCTCATATTCGCCCGCCAGCTCATTGATGGCCCTTCGCAACTCGCCCTGTTCCGGTCTGTCACAGCTCACTTGTCAGCCCCTGTGTCAGCCGTCAACGTGCCACGCGCTTTGCAGCTTCGCCGATCGCTTCGACGTCCGCAGAGCACAGCTTAGCCCCATGCCGGTCAAATCAGGTCAACCCTGGGTCACATCAACCTCAAGTTCCACCCCGGGCCCCGGCTGCAAATCAGCGTCTCAGTCCCTCCCTCTACCCCTGCCCCATCAGGCGGAAACAGAGCTGCGTCGCGCCCTGCAGCCGTGCGACACGGTGCGATGGTTGGAGCTGAAACGGACACAAGGCGCATGAGGGCTGGGAGGTGCACGAGTTGTGTTCGATGCAACAGTGCGGGCGCTGGCACCGCGAACAACGAGTCGCACTGCCAGCATCCACATCCACGGGCTCCACCGCCACCATCAACCTATCCTTCAGACACGTGTCCCGCGCTGCTGATACACTGCCACCAAGCCCACCAGGATAACATGCCCGCAACAGCAATAGGGCGACTTCACCTGCAGTTGCTATCCAGCATTATTGCTACCCGCAAACCCGAAGGACAACAGCTTCCCGAGCTCGACCATCTGCAACAGGTAGGGCACATCTACTTCGCCCTTGAGTGGCCGCAGGTGCGCCGACACGATGTGCCGGAAAGAGTCGGGCGAAATGATTGCAGCCGCCTTGTGCCTAGCTAGGATGTCCGCGGGCGTCTCCCATTCATTGTAGTGCCCCAGTGTTGCGAAGCGGCGACACTCCGGCGGGGGAGGGCCAATGCTGCTGCTCACGCACGGCAGCCGCTGCTGTTTAGCTATTTTTAGCAGCTTACGCACATGTGACTCACGCAGCTGCAGCTGGTCATGCTGCTGATGCGTGGATGGCTGAGGTGTCGGCGCCGCTGCTGGTGGCGGCAATGATGGCGGGCGCTTGGGCAGGAGCTGGTAGGGCAGGGGCGGCGGCGGCGTGAAGCCCACGCCGGCACGGCGCCACGCCTCGCTCATGCTCGTGTCCCCATACCCCGAGAACGCCGACATGACCACCGCATAGAAGCTCGCGTCGTCCATCGCCGCCACGGCTGCAGCCTGCGCCGCGGGTGCCGGCGGGCGGGCGTCACCCGTCGCCAGCGACATCGCGGCCGCATACTCCGCGGCTTCCCTCCCCGCATCCGCTGCCGCCACCAAGACCGGCTGCGCGCGCACGTGGTGTGTGGCCAGCCGCTCCAGAAGGCCGTGCGACAGGATGACCCCCGCCCCGCCATAGAAGTACGTCTGCCCTTCGGGCGGGCAGTCCGGGGCTTCTGTGAACTTGGGCGGCTGGGTGCGCTCCGGCGGCAGCATGCATGGCGGCGTGGGCAAGCTCGTGCTGCCGGCAGCGGAGCGCCTGCCTGTTAGCATGTCCAGGGGCCCAGCCGCTGCCGCTGCCGCCGCTGCCGCCCCTGGGCAGCGCAGGTCCCGTGTGACGGGCGCTTTCCAGCGCTTGCCGCCGCCGGATTCAAAGTGGCAGTGCACCTGCACGACATGACGGCAGGCACGGAGGTTGGTATAATTCGCAGCCCCTCACAACACGGTAACTTCATTCAGCAGTAGTTGCTGCCCTGTAAGGTCTGCGTCCGCCGCCCCATGACCTTGAATGGCCCCTCCTGAAACCTGCTGTGCACGCCCAGCGCCGTGCAACCCTGCTGGGCGATCCACTCCAGGTGCGTGACTGCCTCGCACCCACGCACCAGGAAGTCTGAGACGGCGATGGGGTCGGTGTACGACACACGCATTTCCCGCAGCATCGCCATCACCGCCGTCAGCGAGAAAAGCGTGTCATCATCTCCCAGCAGCATCCACCTGCACGTGGGGCCATGCGATTGTGAAGATCGAGACTCACACACGGGCGCGTGCGTGTGCACGCGTGTGACAGTACGGCACCGCCGAAAGCTGGAGCCATGGTGGCGGCGGGAAGTGGCAAGTGAATTAAAGCAGCGGGCGCCGAGCATCTGGCAGCAGCCCGGGCCTGTTTGTCATGCAGCGTACGAACACCGGACGTCAGTCCATCCGCGCGGTTTCCGTCGTTTCATCTTCCAGGGCTCGATACGTGCCATGGCCCTGTGATGCGCTTCGCATCATCCACGGCCACTCGGCCCTATACCCATCCCGCGCTCACCAACCTACATCACCTTTCACGTGCTTGCGCGTGCACCCGTGCACCCACAACCCCGCCCAGGATCCCTGCACGGCCACGTGGGCGCATGATCACGGCCGCTGCACATCAGCCTGCCCCGTCCATCCCTGGAAGCCGCATGCTTGCCCCCTTGTAGTGCTCGCTCACTCACTTGTACTTTCCAGCGTACTTTCGGTGCGCCAGCAGGGGCGCCAACACCAGCCGCAGGCTACCAGGTATCCCAGGCAGGTCCGGCATGGCCGAGAAAGTCTCGTTGTAGCGCAAGCCCATCGTGCGCAATGCATCCAGCTTCACCTGGTGCACGAAGGTGGGATGGATGCACGGGCCGGGGCAGATTGTCAGCAGGGCAGGGACGACACCCGACCGCTTAGACTGCCCATTAGACAAGAGCGATTTGTGAGGAACACATACGCTGCCAGCTGCGCTTTACACCTCTCCAGCCCCTCTGAGTAGGCGCGAGCCCCGCACTGGGGCAGTGCTGGCTCAGCCACCCCGACGGCCATCGAGGGCCCTTCCCTCAACCCAAACCCGCCTGACCTGGTCATCCACAACAATGTGTGTCCCTTTCGCCATGAGCGTGACGCGTACACCGTGCCAATGCGCTGATGGTGGGTGGGCATGACGACCAACAAGTCGTCGGGGCCGAAGTCGGACGCGGTACTGGCTGCAGCAGCCGGGCTGTCGGCCGCGGCGCTGTTTGCTGCAGCCATGCACAGACACACCAGCCCTAACATTCTCGTAAATTCAGCGGCTTTGCGTGGTGATGAGGCGAGCTCCCTATTATAGCTGCCTAGCGCAAGGCCGGGGGCGAGTTTCCCGCCGCCCTGCGTGCAAGTCATTTCCCAGCTGAACAAAGAAGAGCATAATATATGCTCAGCTTTATATTATGATAAGCAGCACTTAAGCATGGCGGTGAGAGGTTGAGTTCGTCCACTCGTAACTTGATGAAAGTTTGCTGGGCGCTTACAATGCCCATGGAGGACTGCTACACGTATATGTGTCTGCCTGAGTACAATCGCCTCTGAAGGCTGTTCCGCGGTGCAGAAATCCGTACCCAGCCCGTGAGAGCCGGAGTTCCGTGCAAAATTTACTATACGCCAAATATGTAATGACATTTAAGGCTACTGCTGGGCCGAAGCCCGGGCAAGGGAGAGGAGGGGCCAGGCTCGCGCGAATTATTCCGACTGGCTTACAGGCCGATCCGGCTGTGCAGCGTGACTCGCTTCGTTGATGGTTTGGCTGACTGCTGCTGGGCTAGATATACAGCGAGATGCGTTGATGAAGGGGCCTGGCGTCACAGGAGGGCGCAAAAGCAGGGGAGGCTCGCAAAAGATGCAGGGAGGGAGGGGCAGCCAAAGGACGAGGGACGTAGGCGGCTGGGCATGTCGTCACGCTCCTTTAATCAGCGCGGACTACGCTGTGGGAGGGTATGCAGCAACCCCGGGGGTGGTGGCGTCAAGTAGGTCTCCTGGCAGCATCAGATGGTCCTGGCGTCTCGCACGCTTCGGATTGTCCCCTCTTGTAAGCTCGCATTCTTTAATCAGTTGCTCCCCTGAGCACCCCCGCCTGCTTGTACGGTTGTACATTGTGGACGGCTACCCATCCTGCCTCTGTTCTCCATCTCTCGCTTGCATCCCTGCGCCTGGCCCTTCCATTATTGCCCACCTCCGCCGCTCGGGACTTTCCTGCTCCTGGTCCCTCCTCGCTCTGCTGACCTAGCGCCACGGTACTGTTCTCGTCTCTCTACCTCTCTCACCGACTACTGCTGCCGCGACTGCGCTCGCTACTGCCGGTCTCCCCCCCGCGCGCCTCGGTCCAACAGGAACTCCAGCTCCCCAAGCGGCGTCACACCGCTTGCCTCAACCCTCACTGCGCCTCGTGCCTCCGGGTCTGCTACCGGCGGCAGGTCGGCCAGGGCGGCACTGCCCTCGCCCCAGAACTTGTCGTACTTGGTTACACGCAGGTCACCGCAGCAGGCCACCTGCGGTCGGTGCAGTACAGGCAGCAGTACATGGGTGTTGGGGCCTGGGGGCGTGGGCATGGGGATCAAAGCAATGCGTCGGCTCATGCAAACCGCCGGAGCGGATGTGAAGCTACAAGTAAATCTGCCATGCGGCTCCCGCGACCCAGGCAAAACCAGCCCAATCCATATTGACGCACTTGGCACGCCAGCCGCAGTCGCAGGTTCCCCGGGGCCGAGTGCGGCGGGAAATTGAGGCGCAGCTGCTCCGCCGTGCTCCAGGCGGCAGGCAGCACCTCGCCCCTGCGAGGCACGGCAGAGGCCGCGGGTTCAATGGGTTCAGTGGGCTCAGTAATTTCAGTTGGTGCAGTGACTTCTGTGGGCCTAAACGGCGCACAATGAGGTCGACCTTGCTGGGAACCAGCAAGCTGCTGTGGGTTATGTGGGCTGGATAGGAGGGCCGCATTCGAGGGCCTGACACCCCAGCCCCGACCCCACGGGCGCCACAACTCCCCCCGGGGCCTCACTGGATCTCCACCGCGCACGTGCCGCATGAGCCGATGCCGCGGCAGTTGATGTACACTGCGCCCTGTGTGAGTCAGAAGCCACGTACACATACGCGTTCGCATACACAGCCGGCGCCACGCCAAGATCGGTTTGGGGCAGCGCGATGGGTTGAAGTGACGCGCATATGGAACGCAAGGTTGTTGACAGATTGCCACACGCCGGGCCGCATCGGGCTGCCCACGCATCCCCACATACCTTTCCCACCTCTCCGCCGGACCCGACGGAACGTTTTCGGGGCCCCTCCAGTCACCAGTCACAACGCTTCAAGTCTGAAGCGGATGTGCATTCAGAAAAAGCCGACGCCTAATCTTCAAACGCCCTAAACACGACCCCAGCCGGCACCGGACGCGTGACTTGGCCCCTCGCGCACTCCGCGCCACACGCCGCGTGCCAACCAACCTCGCTGTGTGGAGTAAGCCCCGCCCGCAGCAGCGCCGTCCTGAGCTTGGAGCCCCGAGCCACCTCTACTTCTCTGCCTCTAAAGGCTATTTTAACAGTGTCCGCTGGTGCTATTGGGGTTGCAGCATCACATTTGATGCGAACGCATTGCCGCGACAGCTTTGAACAGGTCTTTGTTGCACATAGTCTTTGCATCATTTTGGAATGGCTCGCGAGTGTATGCCGCGGAGCTGAAAGCGCGCCTAGCATTCAATCGGAGCTAAACCGTCGCATGCACGCTGCATCCTATATTGAACAATTCCAACAAGTCGCATTGCGTGATAAGATAGTCAAGTAACCATTATTACTGCTACGTGACAGCTTTGACCAAATACCGCGGGACTTTTGCCGCGCCCCAAAGTCTTCTCTTTCCAGTCCGCACACAGCCCCAGCGCCATGGGCCTCTTAACCATCATCAAGAAAGTTAAACAGAAAGAGAAAGAAATGCGCATTCTCATGGTTGGCTTAGACAACGCGGGGAAAACAACAATTGTGAAGCGCTTGAACGGCGAGGACATCACGACGATAAGCCCCACGTTGGGATTCAACATCAAGACGATGTCTTTCAAGGGGTGAGCGGTGGGCAGCGCTCGAGGATCGGGGGTTCCGTGGAGGCGCGGCGCGGGCGTGTCGGGGTAGGGGAACACCCGGCCGCGCACTGCCCGCACAGGCGTGACATGCGGCGAGAGGGCTGCGCAGGGTTTGGGCGTCCCGATCGGTAGCTTCAGAGGTACGACCGCAAACAGGAACAGGCGTCAGGCGTCCCTGCACCTGCACGCATCACCGGTATCAAGAATTCCAGCACCCCGGCACCCAGCGCCTTTCACCCACCCCCGGCTCACGTTCCGCACTCCCCCGCACCCCGCACCCCCCAGCTACAAGCTGAACATCTGGGACATCGGCGGCCAGAAGACGCTGCGGCCCTACTGGCGCAACTACTACGAGAAGACGGACGCGCTCATCTGGGTGGTGGACAGCGCAGACCTGGCGCGGCTGGAGGACTGCAGGTGGGGGGCGCGAGGGGGGCCCGAGGGGCCGGGGTGTGGGCCGGATGGAAGGGGGGATATGGAATGAGCGGACAGGGTAGCTCGGAGGACGGAGGCGAGGAGGCGAAGAGGCAAAGACACGGGCCGGGGCTGGTTCGGTACACGTGTCGCGGAGCTCGGGAGGGGTCGGATGCCGACTGCTGTTGCCCTCACCCGCCCCCTCTCCCCATTCCTCTCCCTCACGGCCTCGCCCCACTCCTGGCGCCCCCTCTCGCCTTCAGGGCCGAGCTGCACAACCTGCTGGGCGAGGAGCGGCTGTTCGGCGCTACGCTGCTGATATTCGCCAACAAGCAGGACATCGCCAGCGCGCTGTCCGTGGCGGAGCTGGAGAAGGTGGGGAGGGCGGGGGGGTTGTGGCCCGGGGGCGGGGGCGGGAGCGGGGGCGGGGCCGGCGGGAGCGGGGGCGGGGGCGGGGGCGGGGGCGGCCCGCTTGCGAGCGGCTCGTTGTGTGGGATGGGGCGGTGCGGCGGCCGGGGTGGGGCGGTGGCTTGCAGGTGTGGGGGATGCAGGCGGCCGGTCCGTTTCATGGCCCATCAGGGTAGCTGGACGCCAGCTCACCCCACTCCGCACTTGTTGTTCCCCCCTCTGACGCACACGCATTGGTTTGGTTTGGTTGGTTTAGCTTGGGCTGGTAACTGCCACCACCCAGTGCATTCTTAATCTTGCAACCCCCAGCTTCGGCGTTGGAATCAACCGCCTCCCCCCATCCCACACCCCACACACGCACGCACGCCCCGCCAGGCCCTGGACATCGGCTCCATCGCCAAGCGCCACTGCCGCGTGGTGGCCTGCAGCGCCGTGGACGGCAGCGGCCTGCTGGAGGGCTTTGACTTCGTGGTGCACGACATCAGCAGCCGCATCTACCTCTTCTCCTAGCAGTGGCGGGCGGCAGCAGCTAGCGGCGGCGGCGGCGGCGGCGGCGGCGGCTGGCCCAGCCGTGGGTGGTGCCGCGATGTGCGCGGGTGTGCGTGGGGGGCGGGGTGGGAGGAGGCGGGGCGTGTGGTGCAGTCGGTGGCGGTTTTCTTGTGTGCGAGCGCGCGCGTGTTTGGGTGTGCATGTGGTATTGTGTGGTGATGGAGGGGAGGCACAGCAGCCGCGGCGGCGGTGGCCTGTTCGTCGTGCCTAAGTGCATAAGCGAGAGATAGGAACATGCGGCTGTCAGGCAGAGAGCGGCAGGCAGGCGTTGTCTGGAGCGCAGCCGGGAACGAGGGGACCTCCGGTACATCGCGGAGTTATGCGTGGCGTGGGATGGCGAGCGGAGCGGTACGTGTGCATGTGTACGGTACACACGTGTGCGGCGTTGAGGTGTTGGGGGGCTAGGCTCGCACCGCGCCAGCAGCAGCCCGTGCTCCGCGTGTGTGCGGGGTTGGCTGCCGGGAACCGGAGGTGGCAGAGCGGCTGCGGGGGGCTTGCCGGCGGCCATCGCAGTGTCACGTGCGTGTATGGCCATGGCCGCTTGATGGCTTGCATTGTTGATGGCCAGCGAGGACGGCTGTGCATGGGGCTCGCTGCGGCGAGGCTGTGGCCGGCCATGCCCGGTGCGATCGAGATAGCTAAGAGAACTCAACCCGATGGAACACATCATAGGGGGGGACTGCATTATTCCGCTTAACGGGGGTTTGTTTCAAATTCAAGTAATGAGCTCCCACCGGGGCTTGACGCACGGGGCGAATATATCGTCAGGTCATCTCGTGTGCCGAGGTTGCTAGCACGTTGGCGCCACCGTGTAAGTACATGCAAGTACACCGCCGCCGCCGCTGCGCAAAAATCCAATGTCACGCCAGCTGAGGTGACCAGACACGGCGAGGGACACTGCGGGGAAAGCTGCCTAACCTCGGGGTTAGGGTTGTTGCGGCTGGCGGAGTCAGGGCAGTGTCAGTGCGGAGCGGGTACCTCCCGTGCTCCGAGAGGCAGAAGGCTGAGTCATTGTCAGCCTTACTTTATCGTGCTTTTTGGGCTTGCAGGCCGTTAGGACGCAGTCCGCAGATGCCGGTGTGACGCGGCCACGGTTTTGCGTATCCGGATGAGGCGTTTCCCTCTCGGGACGCCAGTGTTATGGGGGTTCACCAGCTCGAGACCAGTTGTTCTGTCTCGAGCTGAGTGCTGCGTGGCTCACTGCCCTTGCTGAGCGCACAGACAACTTGTGGTTGATGAGATGTCGATTCCGGTATAACCTCTTGTTGTTAAACGATAATTTCCATCGGCCGGGTATAGGCGCGACGGGGTTCTGTCTCGAGCTTCTCTCTTGGCAGTCTTGCCGTTAAGCGATTTCACAGACAGGACATCAGCCAGGGCACCCCAGGAATGCGTTTTCACCCGCTAGGGCGTGACACCAAATCCATGCCTGCCTCCGCCTCTTCATCGGGGCTGCCGGCGTACCGCAGGGTGTACTGCAGGATGCCTCACGACTCAACGTACGCATGGAGGTAAACGGCTTGACGCACAGAACCTCACAGCCCCAGACAGTTGGTCGGGGCACCGCACGGCCGCAAGCGCGCGCGCTGGACACACACTCCAGTTCGCCGTCTTCCCTTGTGCTCTCTAACACACTCCAGTCGTCCTCCAGCAAACAAATTCTGCGCTCATCCCTTTCCCTTCTGCTCTCGGAGACACACCCGTCATCAGGCCCACACTTCTCCACACCAATCACAAGTCCTACGGTCATGCTCGCTCCCCCACACCCCACCCCAACGCCGCGCATCACGCTCTCCCCAGCCGCCGCCACAGCGCCGCCGCCGCCTCCCCAGCCCCGCCCCCTCCTGCACCTCCCAGCGCTGCTGATGCCAGCACAGCCTGCCCCCCAGTCCCGCCTCCCCCACCTCCGCCTCCCCCGCCTCCTCCGCCTCCGCCGCCGTCGTCGCCGCCGCCCAGCACCTCCATGAGGTCGGCGATGTCGCACACCATGAGGCCGAACAGCGCCAGCGTCACGGCGGCGGTCATGGCCAGCGCGCCCGTGGTGTCGTCGAAGCTGCGAGGTTGGGGGAGGTGAGGGGGTTGCGGTCGGGGTGGAGAGGGGTTGCGGTGAGGTGAGGTGGGGGAAGGGAAGAAGGCAGGGAGAGGCGCGAGAGAATGGGAGGCAAGACGGCACGTGCGGATGCGCGTGCAGGGACTGAGGGGCGTGTGCTGCCGCTTCCGCCTTCCCCTCCCCCATCCCCCACCCTCTCACCGCGTGGGCGCCAGCTCGTAGAAGCGGCTGCTGCGCCACACGAAGGCGCCCAGCCCGTAGCCCGCCAGCGCGATGGCGGTGGCCAGCAGCACGAAGGCGGTGGTCTCGCCGATGTGGATGGTGGGCGCCTCGGCCGGGTCGGTGCGCGCCGTGGCGGTGAAGCCCAGCATGGCTGGCGGAGGGGGGTGGTGGGGGGCGGAGGGGTGGGGGTTGAGGAGGTTGAGGAGGTTGAGGAGGTTGAGGTGGGGGGTGCGCGATCGTTGGCTTGCGGCCCCAAATGGCACCAACCACATTACCACACACACCACACAAACCTGGGGGACAACCCAGAGGCATTCTGCGCCCACCCCCACCAGCTGTAGGCGCTGCTTGCACCCGCGCAATGCCGGCCCCCACCACCAGCACTGCCCGCCCCTCCCCCACCAACACCTCCCGCACCCGTGGCGATGCCGCCCACGGTGATGGCTGTGCGCATCCACATCATGAACACGCGCTCGTTGCGCAGGAACTGGCTGGGGTCCACAAACATGAGCTGCGGCGCGTAGGCGCGGCCCTGCGGCGCGTGAATAATCACGTGTGCGTGCGCGTGTGTGCATGTGTTAGAGAGCACAAGAGCGTGTGCGTGTGCGCGCGTGGTTCTTCTTGGTGTTGGTGTTGTGGTTGGGGGTGGGGGTGTGAATACCAGCCCAAGCTGACCACGCTCCACACCTCGAACCCGGTTTCCGTCTCGTGTGTAAGTCATCAGCACCCCGCGTCTCACCGCACCCCGCACCATCCCACACACACACAGCACTCACGTGGAACGCCTGTCGCTGCAGCAGCTTGGCCTGCCAGCCCTGGCCCGCACCTGCCGGCCCGCCACCCGCGCCGCCCGCCACCGCGGCGGCCACGCGGCCCGAGGCAGAGTGCTGCGCGTTCGTACGCAAGGCCACATAAGCGGTTGCAGGGGGTGCATGCATGCATGAGTAGTGAGGATGAGAAAGGGCGAGAGAGAGCAAAACGAACAAGTTGGAACATGGCAAGCCACCCGCCGTAACACCCATACCCGGCCTTAAACCCCACACCCCGCCTGCCCACAGGCCCATCACCCAGTGCCACACTGCACTATCCTGCACGCGAACGCGCACGCGAACACGCACGCGCACGCGCACGTGAACACGAACACGCACACGCACACGCACACGCACACGCACACGCACACGCACACGCACACGCACACGCACACGCACACGCACACGCACACACGTGTTGTAAACACACCCGCACACCCTCGCCCTCCTACCTGCAGGCGGTGCAGCAGCGGGATGACGGGGCTCTCGCTGTCCAGCCGCTCCACCTCGGGCGGCAGCAGCCCGTGCCCGCAGCCCGCCTGTCCTGCTGCCCCAGCGGCCTGCCCCGCAGACCCGGCTGCGGCCCCCGCGCCATCCTCCGCGGCAGTAGCAGCCGCCGCCGTGGCTGCTGCAGCCGCCGCGGCGGCAGCCAGGTCGGCGGCGCTGGCCCCGTGCGAGACGGGCATGGAGGCAGTCCGCTGCGGCGGGCCCCGGCCCGCGGCCCACCGCCCCAGCATCCCCAGGACCCCGCGGCCCTCCACCACCTCCACCTCTGGCCCGAACCCCGGCCCCGCTGCTGCTGCCGCGCTGCTGCTGCCGGCGCCCGCCGCCCCACCTCCGGCTGCCGCGCCGCGCTTGCCCTTCGGGTCCTCCTTCGAGGCGGCGCCGCCGCGGCCTTTCGTGTCCCCGCCGTCGCCCTTCTTGCCCCACCCCAAGCTGCTGGCCAGGTTGCTCTTGCGGCCTTTCGTCTTCTCCTTGGCCTTCTCCTTGGCGGCCGCCGCCTCCAGCACGCCTTCCTCCAGCTCCGCAACCACGTTGTGGCCCGCGCGCAGCAGGTCCTGAGGCAGGCGGGGCGGGGGTCAGGGAGGGCAGAAAATGGGTGTGGCGGGTGTGGCGATGGCCGGGGCAGCAGCGGGGCAGGGCGGTGGCAAGGGTGCGGCGGGCGGAACCCACCGCCATCCTCCTTCCACACCCCTCCAAACCCCTTCCACTCCCCGACACCCCGACAAACCTCGACGCCCCTCCACCCGCCATCTCCTCGCACCGGCCCCCCCCCGCACCTGCAGGTCCTCGTTGGCCTCCACATTGGCATACAGCGACTTCTGAACCGCCTCGTCGTCAATCCACTGCGGCACCGCGCGCACCTGCGGGCGTGGGGCGCGTTGGCGTGTGTGTGTTGGGGCGTGTGCGAGTGCGTTACTTTCGGGCTCCATACAAGACAGAATATTGCGGCAGACAAGTCGTGGCAGGGCGGCCGGCCGCGGCGGTGGGGCGCCAGGGAAAAGCCCACCCAGAGGCCGCAGCACGTGCGTGTCGGGGCCTCTCGCCCCCTCGCCCCTCCCCCTCTCCCCATCGCCCCGCACCGCACGCACCATGTCGGGCAGCAGTCCGGCGCAGCCGTGCAAGAACTTGGAGAAGTCGTCCATCTGCGGTTTGATGTAACAAATGTTTGGTTACTGAAGATGATGAAGCATTTGCTTAATTCATGCATGTGAGGACGTGGTGCCGTCTTGACACCAACCAAGCCGCCGCGTACTCGGCTTCCAGCACACCTCCATCCCCGTCCCGGCCACCACGCCCCGCGGCCACCACGCCCCACGACCGCCACGCCTCACCGGCCGCAGCAGGCCGCTGGACAGCAGCTGCGGCAGCCAGGCCGGCGTCTCCTCCTCCAGCTCGGGCCGCAGGAACTGTGCAGCGGGTCAGACGCAGGGGTCAGGCGCAGCAAGGTGTGTTTTATTCCAAACAAGAAGAAAACACGAAGGACAGAATCGGTGCAGCACGAGTGCAGCACGTTTGAATGGCGGGGGTGGGCAGACAGGTGGGCGCGGAGCCAGCGACGCCACAGCCGTTGCAGGCCGGGTGGAAGTAGGTGGGAAAGTTCAACCTTCAATTCCACTCCACAAGCCGGCCCTCCACCCAGTCGACCCTTCACTAACACCGGCCCTTCCCACATACATACACCGGCTCCCACACGCACCTCCCCTCCCCTCCCCACCCCCACCCCCGCCCACCTTGAGCACGGCGTAGGGGAACTCGATGGCGTCCGCGGGGTGCTCCTGGCGCCACAGGCCGTGCGTGAGGCGTGTGGAGGTGTCGTACGCGTACTCCAGCAGCATCTGGCGTGTGTGTGGGGGGGGGGGGGGGAGGAAAGGAGACGGGGACGGGTGTGAGGGAATTGCAAGTCGATGATTGTGGAGGGGGTTGTGCATAGCAGCTAATATAGGCCCGCCCACCTGCACGTCCTCCTCCAGCAGCGCCGTCATGCCCAGCTCGTCGCAGGGCGAGCGGAAGCGCGTCTGCCGGAACCGCACCTGCAAAGGGGGTGGGTGGGGCAGGGGGGGTTGGGCGGGGCACATGTGGGCGGGGCGGCGCGGGGTTGCAAAGATGGTACAAAGACGTGTAACAAGGTAGGCGGTGGGATTGCAATGATGCTATGGCGCAAGCAATGGCTGATGGATGCTGTTGGGTTTAGAGTTGAGCCCATTACACCCTCCCGCCCGATTCCCGTACCCAAAGGGCCCCCCTCCACGCCCCCCACCCCCACGCCGCCCACCCCTACTCCTAGCCCTGCACTCCCCGACGCCTTGCCCGCCCCTACCTGCACCATGGGCTGCAGCCCCTTGCTTTCCACCAGGCGGGCCACCTCCGTGAACGTCTTGAACAGCGCGTACTCCTGAGTGGGTGGGTGGGGGGGGGGCACGAGAGCGTGTGTTAAACAAAAAATCAAAGACGGACCAAACCCGCCAAACACGCGTGCGAGAGAGAGCGTGTGTGTGCGCACGTGTGGGTTACGAGAGGGGGCCAGGGCTGTGCCGTACCAGTGGCCCGAAGGGCTGTGCCGTACCGGTACTTCGTTTGTCTGTGCAGGGCACCCACGGCCATCCCCAAAGGGCTGGCTCGGAGGGCTGTGCTTCTCTCGTCTGTGACCGCCCGCCCACACTGCCGGCCCGCACCTGCGCCAGCTTGGCCGGGTCGGCGCCGCTGCCGGTGAGGATGGAGGAGTGGTAGGAGGCCAGCCGGTCGCGGCGGCTGAGCGGCTGCGGGGCCGGGGTAGTGTGTGTTTGGGGGAAAAGGGGGAGAGGGGTGCACGTGGGTCAAACACGCGTCTCAGAGCACAGGAAGACCTGTTCCAAGCTGCACTAAGCCAGCCCGCAGCTGACCCCCCCCCACACACACACACCGTGCCACACGCAGCCGACCGGGCCAGCCCCAGCCCCAGCCCCAGCCCCAGCCCACGCCCCAGCCGACCAGGCCGCCCCCAGCCCCCCCGCGACGTGCCTGGTGCGCCGAGCCGCCGCCGCCGCCGCCGCCGCTGTCGTCGGGCATCATCAGCTTGCGCGCGTCCGCCCACGTCCAGCGCCCGTTCAGGAAGTCCGACACCTGGCGGCGCGCGGGAGAGGCAGGCAGGCAGACAGGCAGGCAGGCAGGCAGACAGGCAGGCAGGCAGGCAGGCAGGCAGGCAGGCGGGGACAGACGGGGACAGACGGGGACATGGGGGCAGGTGGGCACGGGGGCAGGTACGCCCCGGCAGGTGGGCACGGGTAGGCACGGCGGGTGGGCGCCAGTAGTAGGAGCGGCCACCGCCACGGTGCGACCCCAAGAGTGTGCGGGTGCACCACGCCATGCAGCGCCTCCCAGCCTGCATTGTTGCTCCCCTCCACCCCACGTGATGCGTCACGTCACGTTGTTGGCCCCCCCGCCCGCACGGCCCCCGCCAGCTTCCCCCGCCACGCACGCACTACTCCCCGCCACACACACCCACACGCCCCGCACCCGCGTCTCCTGGATGGGGAAGCTGTCCGCCTCGCACTCCTCCGGCCGCCAGCCCTCGTGGTGCACCTGCGTACGAGCAGTGTCGTGCGGCCGCCGTGCCGAGTGTGTGTTTGGTTGTGGGGCTGGGCGGGCGGTCCGCGGCGGACCAGGCCCGAATGCGACCGCCGTACACACACCGTGTGTGTGATCACTCATCCGCCCTTCCACGCAATTTCCCACCCCCTCGCTTCTCAAGCCATCCTTGCAACCCCGGCAGCCAGCGCCACCCCTCCGACCGAACCCCTCCCCCCCCCTCCCGCCCCCCAAGCACACACTCGCCGTACGGCTCACCTGCCGGATGATGTCCACGGTGTCGGGCAGGCGGCTGCCGTACCACCGCAGCTGCAGCACCGTGGCGTTGGGCCTGCGTGCGCGTGTGTGTGTGCGTGCGTGCGTGTGTGTGCGCGCGATCGTGTGTACACGGTGCGTGGGGTGGGGCCCCAGGTGTGCGTGGAGGCTTTGGGGGCGTACCGATATGCGGGGGCGTATCCGGATCGCACGGGTTTTGCAGCAGGGCACGCCACGTTCCGCGCGGCCACACCACCCCATCCCACCCCACCCATGCTGCCGTACACACACCTGCCGTACAGCAGGTTGTGGTACAGCTCCAGGGAGGGGTTGTCCAGGAACATGACGTTGACCAGGTCGCGGCTGGCGGCGTCGCACTCGGCCCACAGCGCCGCCGCGCCGCCGGCGGCCGAGTTGGGCGAGGCGGCGGCGGCGTTGGTGGGCGGCGGCAGCAGCGCCATGTGCTGCATGATGATGTGCTTGACCGCCGCCACGTCCTCCGCGCGCACCCAGTAGGTGTGCTTGGTGAACTCGCGGTGCGAGGCGGTGTAGATGCCTGCCTGCCGCGCCGCGGCGGCGGCCGCCAGCGCGGCGGCGGCGGCGGCGGCCGAGCCGCTGGGGCCGCCGACGGCAGACACGGAGGCGGCGTGGAGCTGGGAGAAGATGCGCGACAGCGTCACCTGGAGGGGAGAGGCGGCGGTTGTAAGCATGGTTGGAAAAGCGGTGCAGTCGGCACTGGAGACCAGCAGACGAAGTCATTACCCGGGGGCGAGGATGTCCGTTACCCGGGTGCCGGGTGGGTTCCATCTTCTGATGCGTCAGCCCCCTCCCCGCATCACCTCTGTTGTACCTGCCTGGTCCCCGCCCAACCCCAAGCCACCCCGCGACTTCAAAACACAACCCCGCAACAACCCACACAGCCCCCCCCCACACACACACCCAGGCCCCCACCTGTATGTCGTGGTAGTCGCCGCGCACCCAGGGCTGCCGGTTGATGTGCAGCTGCGCCGCGGGGGCGGGGCAGGAAGGGGCAAAGTGGGGAAGGGGCAGGGGGGCAGACGGGGAGGGAGGGATGAGCAGGCGCGGGCACAGACAGGCTCCTCGCCGAGCCTGCCCTTGACGACGCGTCTCAATCTCGGTCTCACACTGATGTACACACACCGCCACGCCCAGCCGCCCCGAAACAACCCCCTCTCCCTCCGCGCCTCCTCTCCCTCCACGCCCCCAATGGTTGATTTGGGAATTGGAGAAAACTACCCCACCCATTCCCCCCTTCCCACCCGGCTTTCCACCCGGCCCATTCCTACCTTGTAGAACTGCCAGCAAGGCGCGGAGGGGATGAGCTTGTCGTGCTTCTTCAGGATCTTCTGCAGCCCCGCGTAGTTCAGGTTCACGTACCTGCGCGTGTGTGCGCGTGTCGGTGCGTGGGCATGTGCGTGCATGTGCGTGTGTGTGGAGGGGCCCTTTGGTCCACGGGGGTTCGAAAACCCGTGGGCGGCATCCCTCCTCACGCCTTCCCGTTCGCTGCCATTGACCCCCGAACAACCGCTTCCGTTCCATTCCGCCAGCGCTACGTTTGCCCAGTTATGACTTATCCCCACACTCCACTAACCCCCTCCACTTCCTTCCATTCCCCTCCATCCCGCATCCCGCCGCCCACCGTCCCCCGCCTCCCGCCTTCCGCCCCCCCCGCCTTCAACCTTCGCCACCCGCCCGCCCGCCTCACTTCTCCAGCCGCAGGTACTCCTCCCCCAGCCGCCGCGCAATGGACAGCCAGCGCTCGCGCACCGCCGGGTCCACCAGCGCCGCCGAGCCCTCGTTGGAGGACACTGACGACCGCCGGACTGCGCCACTGCCGCCGCCGGCGCCGCCACCAGCACCACCAGCACCACCAGCACCACCACCACCTGCTGCGGCTGCGGCTGCTGCTTGTGAGCTCGGGCCCGGCCCCGCAGAGCCCGAGCCTGAGCCCCCTGCTCCTCCTCCTGCTCCTCCTCCCCCTCCGCCGCCGGCGCCTGAGGTGATGCCCACCACCACGTCCCGCAGCCGGGCGCGCAGGCCCGCGGCGATGTGCTGCAGGAGGCGCAGGCGCAGGCGCGGCCAGGAGGGGTGTTTGGGGGGTGTCAAGAGCGCTGAGGAGTGTGTTTGCTGGGGTGTTTGGGGCTTTGGAAGGGGTTGAAGAGACCTCAATGCTATGATGAGGCTATTCACGTTGGCGGCGCATCGGCGCCACGGGCTGGTGCCTGCGCCCATCGCCGCCCCGCCCCGCAGGAGCCTGTGTCCACCCGGCGTGCCAAGCACTGCGTGATACGAAGGCACCCGCCCACTCTCGCCAGCCCGCATGACGTCCAATGCCAATGCAGCATCCATTCCGTGGCCCGCCCTTCACATCGGGCCTGAGCCGCTGGTCAACTGCTGGAGCTCCTGCCCCCGCCAAAGCAACCAACTGGCCTCCGCCGCCTTTGGCAACCAGCCCAACCGCCCTGCCCAACCGCCCTGCCCAACCTCCCATTATCCAGCCAGCTCCGCGTTAACAGCCTCACCATAGTGAAGTCATTGATGCGCTTCACGTCCTCCTCAAGCACGATGAAGAACTGGTCCTGGGCAGTCGCCTTTGCGCCGGGCTTCTGCCCCGCGGTCAGCGACAGCGTGGTTGGCACATACACCGGTGCGCCGTCCTCCAGAATCTGCGCGCAGCAGCAAGGATGGTGACATGTGAGAATGCATGTCGCAGCAAGGGGTCCGTCAGAAGGCAAGCAGAGGGCAAGTGGCGAGAGCTCGCAAGTCGTGCGGACCTGCACCAGAAGCTTTTTGAGCTCGCCATAGCGGATGTAGTTGCCAAACCATGCCTCCTCCTGGTTGGCCGCTAGATACCGCTTAAATTTCATCTGCGTGGATGTCTGCACAGTCTGCGCTGTCGCATTTCGGAGGAACCTAGTTTACGAGTGCTCGCAAGGGAATATCGGAAGTGGCAGCATGGCTTCCATTGCGTTGTGATGTATATGGATTCACTCGCCGACCTGACAAAGCGGGCGCGGTGCGGCGGTTCAACTTGTTGTTCGCGAGAAGCTTCAGCACTGCCAGCTTGAGCCTGGGGTACCAGGTCGTCCATAAATATGTTTACAGATTCAATTTATTCATTCTAGCCGGCCCGGGAGACCGGACGGTACGGCATCAAAAATACCGTGTCACGTCGTTGTGCCGCCGGCGGGCGCCGTCCGTTCGTCGTGTTCAAAGCCGCAGAAACACACCTCAATGGCGTCCCACCCGCTGCGTCACGTCCCAAAACGTCTGTCCTGAGGCAGGCCGTGAAATGCCTCTAAACGCCCGTCGTGTGCGACCCCAATACCATAATACCGTACCCCCACCCGCTAGTCCGCAATCCTTCCTAGCCAATTCAGACGCCACTCCCTCCACACGCTTCACGCTCCCAACCCTTCAAGCGCCCCATGCGCCACGGCCGCCATGAGCTCCGTCTGCTGCTCATGCCACAGAGAACTCCTGTTTCAAGCGGAAGGGTGGGTCAGAACGGGTGCGCTGAAGGGTGATTTGTGATGGCAACTATGAGTCTAAGCTCGTGACGACCATTTCAGCCACCCCATGTCCGACACCCCACACCCCACGCCCCACACCCAGTCAGTCCTCACCTTGCCCACCGCGGGGTCGCGGTGCCCCACCCACGATCCGTCCTTGGCAAAGTGCCCCTCCTGCACCAGGCTGCTGCTGCTGTAGAAGTAGCTGCCGGCGGTGGGCTTGGAGTCCGCCGCCGCGCCGCCGAACTTGCCCATGAACATGGAGCCGTCCGCAAACACCCAGCGGCCGTAGGTGAAGCCGCCGTCCGCCCAGTCGCCCACCAGCTGGCAGCAGGGGCCCTTGTAGTGGTACATGCCCTTGCCGTGGCGCTTGCCCGCCCAGAAGGCGCCCTGGTGAGGAGGACGAGGAGCCGGGTGAGGGCGGGGTTGTGAACACCAGCGCAAACTGGACCGGGCAAAGTAGCCGGCAGGGGCGGGTTGGTGGGAGGGCCGGGGTATAGGCAGGGCCCGTGAGAAGGCAGGCACATCGGCAGCCGCAGACGACAACACGACCGGCGCTTGAGGAAAACCTTCCCTCCCAAGCCTCCTCCATCCCACCCGCTCACCAGTGCCTCTGCCGCGCCGCTGCTGCAGGTGCACCCGCGCCCCCACCCAGACTGGTGGTAGCCCGATCCCCAGTCCCCCAGTCCCCCAGCCCTACAGCCCCACCCGCCCCACCTGGTAGATGTCGCCGGTGGGGTAGGTGTAGGTGCCCTGGCCCTGCATCACGTCCTCCACCCAGTCGCCTGTGCGGGTGGCGGAGGCGGTGGCGGTGGAGGTGGGCAGCCGGTGAGGCGCGTGTCGGGTGGGGGTGGGGGTGTCGTGTGCGGGCAGTGAGTGAGGGGTATGGGCGCCCCATGCCTCACCGCGCACGAGGGCCCCGTCCCGGCACAGGTTCCATCCACAGGGCTTGCAGGACCTCACGCAGCAGCCACCCTCCAGCCACGAGCCTGTGGAGCGCCACTCCCCGCCGCATTGCCAGGGCTTGCCCCGGCCACCCACACCCCGCGCCCAGCGCCCAACCCAGTACCGTATTGCCAGGTCGCATCCCCGCCCATTCCCCCCCCCCCACCACTGCTCCAGCTCGCTCACCTTCATACACGCCCTTGTCAGGGTACACCATTTTCCCTTTCCCGTGCTTCTTGCCGTTCACGTAGTCGCCCGAGTACACCGCGCCGTTGACGCCCCACGTGTACGTCCCTTTCCCCGTCCGCACGCCGTGCTCCATCGTCCCCTCGAACTTGTCGCCCGGCTTCTCCTCCTCGTCGTCCTCGCCCATAGGAGGGGGAGGGTACTCCATCTTGCCCTGCAATCCCAATGGAAAGTTTGCACGTTTTGGTGAGAGTCCGAGTCAACCGAGTCGCGCCGACGGCTCCGAAGGGGCTCGGCCCATACGAGTGGAATCAAAGTTCCCGCCACCAGCGATGCGATGGGTGCCGCCTTGGCAACGAAGGGTGGTGGTGGCAGTGGGATGCGCGGTGGGAGCCGACCCCCTGGTGCCGCCCAAGCAGCTCTGCAACTGCCCACGCCGTGCCCCGCCAAATCGCTTACCAGTCCATGTGGCTTGCCGTCCTCGTCGAGGGGGCCCTCCCACACCTGCGACACCAAGGCAGCGGCCATGCTGAGCGCGGTCCATGGCTTTCGCGAACGCAAGCTGACTACAATCCAAGTGATTTGCTTCCTACCGGCTGAGGAGGAAGCTCGTCGTCAGCCATTTTGTGTCAGCGCCTTGTCGCGAAAAACGAAGAAATTATGCAAGTCCCCAAACGCGAGGTTTATAAGTTAAATTGAATCGAGTTATCAGATGCTATGTGGCGTATGTAGCTAATGATTAATGGCTTGCTGCAAATTAGCCCCGCGTCGAAGGCCTTCCGGCATGGGGACCGATTCCGAACGAGGGCGCCAAACGCGCTTTTCAATATACAGAGCATTACAAAATAGGCTGATGAATCCATTGCAGATGTAGGGCAAGCGTGCATAGGGCGAGGAACCCGGCCAACCCTCCACGCTGGACTGCCACACACCCCTGTGTCCAGCTCTGTGTGGCTGGGCTGCGGAGTATTAGGCGACCGTCGCATGGAGGTGGAGGGGATGCGACGCGACGGAGGTGCGCGGCGGGAGGGAGGGGGGCATCGGGCGGAGATAGGCGGGCCCAGAGCGTGGCCGGTGGGGGCGGGCGCGGGCGTCATCCGGGCGGGACCGCACCCCGCGGGACCAAGAGTTTAATGGTGCAAGTCAGGGAAAGTATTTGTGACTCGTTTAACAAGCGATAGAGTCTTTGGCCACAGCCGCAACTCACGCCCACAGCCGCAACTCACGCCCGCAACAACCGTGAAGCAGCGCACCCACGGAATGGCGTCGACGCAGGAAGCCGCGGCGGGCGACAAGTGCGTTCGCGTGGTGTGCAGTGGCCGCAGCCGTCCTGGCTGCTGTGCCGATTTGGCGGCGGCCGGAGCTGCACAGGGCGGGGGTTGATGCCGGTAGCGGCGGCGCCAGGTGGCCGTGCGGTCTAGTGGTCGGGGTCCGCGCCTTACCCAAGCAGCCAATGACACCCATCTGCCACCTGTCACCGCCGCTGCCGCTGCCGCCACGCTCACCCTCCGCACAGGCTGCTGGGTTACAAGGGCAGCGCCAAGCTGAAGGGCAAGGTGTGCATCGTCACAGGTGGGGGATAGGGGTGGGCGGCGGGGCGGGGCATGTAGGCGGGCTGGGCGTGGTGGGGTGGCGAGACGTCGCAGTCGTGTCGCATGCGCCCTACTTCCTCCCTTCCCCTTCCCCTTACTACTCTCCTTCAACCCCTGGCCCAGGCGCGGACAGGGGCGTGGGTCGCTACGCGGCCGCCCACTTCGCGCGGAAGGGCGCGGCGGCGGTGGTGGTGGTGGGGCCGGCAGAGGCGGGGCGGCAGGCGGGCGCGGAGGAGACCAAGGCGCTGGTCATTCAGGAGGGCACCGCGTGAGTCATTGGATAGCTCGAATGGAAAGGTTGCTGTGTATGTGTGTTGCAATTGCGGTGGTGCAAGCATGCGCAGCACTCCCGGCCCAGACCACCAAGCTCCATTCCGCACCCTCGCCGCACAAGTGCATGGCTCCGCCTCGCACTCCGCTGCTTTCCCCTTCGCCACCTTCACCGCCCTTCACTCCCTTTTACCCCCTTTTTTTACCCTCTGCTGTCCCACCCTCTGCTGCCCCCCCCCCCGCTGTCCCGCCCCCTGCTGTCCCGCCCGCCAGCTGCCTGGTGCTGACGGGCGACATGGGCGACAGCGGCTTCTGCAGCGCCGTGGTGGAGGCCGCGATCAAGGTATAGGGTGGGGCGGGGTGGTGTGAGCGGGTTGCGGCTACCAGCCCAAAAATAACCGCAAACCAGCTAACTAGGTGGGAGGGTAGTTCATTTCAGAACCCAAAGCAGCCTGCCGAGGGCGTACGTAGCAGCCAGGGAAGTTGGGCACGCACCAGCATCACATTCGGCCAGGGCACCGCTCATGCCCACCTCACACCTCATCTCAATCCACCCCGGAATGGACTCCCGTCCCTCCGCCGCGACACCGCAAACGCGCAATCGCACAATTCCACAGGAGTACGGCCGCATCGATGTCCTGGTCAACAACGGTGCGTGTGTTTGCGTGGCGGTGCGTGGCGGTGCGGTGGTGGGGGCGGTGGTTACGTGGATTGGTATGCGAATCAGGGCACGGGAGGCCGGGACGCCGCAGCCGCGACCCGTCCTGGTGTACACACACGTACGCACCCCGTGCACATGCACAAACACACACGCACTCCGCTGCTTGGGTTGGTGCTCACAGCCCACCCCTCACCCCTCTCCCCTCTCCTCTCATCCCTGTACCGCCCCTCTCTTCCCACTCATCCCTTTCTTTCTCTCCCTCTCTGCCCCCCCCCCTTTCTACCCCCGCCCCACCCCTCTGCCCCCCCCACCCCCACCCCCGTCAGCCTCTGAGCCGTACCCCATCTCCGACATCGCCCAGGTGGACCCCGAGGCCCTGCGGCGGGCCTTCAAGACCAACGTGCGTGCCGTACATGGGGGGAGGCGGGGGTTTCGAGCGATGGGCCGGCACCTTCCCCCGCCTGTACTCCAGCCCATCAGCGCCTCGCTAGCTTGCTAACGAAGGCGAGCTGTGTGTGCATGCGCTGGCTGTATCCCCTGATGCGCAGATCTACTCCCAGATCTACATGTGCCGCGTGAGTCCCTTGCATGCATGATGTCGTCCTCGACCGCAATAATCAAGATAGCGCTGAACATGTGGCGTGCTGCATCATCCGCACCAGCACGAGGGGCCGGCACACGCACACGCACACGCACACGCACACGCACACGCACACGCACACGCACACGCACACGCACACGCACACGCACACGCACACGCACACGCACACGCACACGCACACGCACACGCACACGCACACGCACACGCACACGCACACGCACACGCACACGCACACGCACACGCACACGCACACGCACACGCACACGCACACGCGCGCACTCCATACAACGCCAGACCCGCCGCACGCCGCCCCTCCTCACGCCCTCCACAGGCCGCCTGGCCGCACCTCAAGCGCGGCTCCTCCATCATCAACGCCTCCAGGTGCGCGGGTGGGCGGTGGGCGCTGGGCGTGGCGCTGGACGGAGTGCGGGGTGTGCGGGGCGGGGTTTTGTTGGGCCGCACGGGGGAGTGTGCGGCTGTTCGCTGGCGGGGGCTGGCGGGGTCTGGCGGGGGCTGGCGGGGTCCACAACCGCCCCCCCCCTGCTGTTTGTCCCCCCGTGTGCGCCCCGCCAGCCTGCCCACCACCGCCGCGGGCGGCGACGCGCTGCTGCTGGACGCCGCCACCACCGCCGGCGCCGTCACGTCCTTCAGCCGGGCGCTGCACATGAACGCGGTCGGCAGCAGTGAGTCGGGCGGTGGTGGGAGGGCGCGGGCTGGCGGGCGGGAGGACGGAGCGGAGAATCACAGTGACCAAGGCGGAAGAGGAGGGGCACAGCGGCGTGTGTGCCGCGCTCGCATAGCGCTGTGGTGCGCGGTTCTGCCGACGGTTCCTGCCGACATCGCATACCCACGCACCTCCCCCCGCTACCGTACTGCACTTGCCTGCTGGTCTCCGTCTACTTAGTTTGGCTTAGCTTGAGCTGGTATTCACAACCCCCTCCCCCACACAGGCATCCGTGTCAACGCCGTGACGCCCGGCCCCGTGCTGACCCCCGTGGGCGCCGCCCCGGCCGCCGCCGCCGCCGCGGGCAGCAGCTCCAAGCAGGAGGTGCGTACGGCCCACGGGCCCAGCAGTCATAGGGCCGTGATGTTTGGTGATGCGCGCTGTGTAGACTTCACGGGCACCTTCTTTTGTTTCCCATGCCCCACATTCCCGCCATTTTCCCCCTCCCTCTGGCCCCATCTTACTTCCCCCTTCCCCATCCATCCATCCATCCATCCATCCATCCATCCATCCATCCATCCATCCATCCATCCATCCATCATCCATCATCCATCCATCCATCCATCCATCCATCCATCCATCCATCCATCCATCCATCCATCCATCCATCCATCCATCCATCCATCCATCCATCCATCCATCCATCCATCCATCCATCCATCCATCCATCCATCCATCCATCCATCCATCCATCCATCCATCCATCCATCCATCCATCCATCCATCCATCCATCCATCCATCCATCCATCCATCCATCCATCCATCCATCCATCCATCCATCCATCCATCCATCCATCCATCCATCCATCCATCCATCCATCCATCCATCCATCCATCCATCCATCCATCCATCCATCCATCCATCCATCCATCCATCCATCCATCCATCCATCCATCCATCCATCCATCCATCCATCCATCCATCCATCCATCCATCCATCCATCCATCCATCCATCCATCCATCCATCCATCCATCCATCCATCCATCCATCCATCCATCCATCCATCCATCCATCCATCCATCCATCCATCCATCCATCCATCCATCCATCCATCCATCCATCCATCCATCCATCCATCCATCCATCCATCCATCCATCCATCCATCCATCCATCCATCCATCCATCCATCCATCCATTCCATCCATCCATCCATCCATCCATCCCCATCCATCCATCCATCCATCCATCCATCATCCATCCATCCATCCATCCATCCATCCATCCATCCATCCATCCATCCATCCATCCATCCATCCATCCATCCATCCATCCATCCATCCATCCATCCATCCACCCATCCATCCATCCATCCATCCATCCATCCATCCATCCATCCATCCATCCATCCATCCATCCATCCATCCATCCATCCATCCATCCATCCATCCATCCATCCATCCATCCATCCATCCATCCATCCATCCATCCATCCCATCCATCACGCACTGCAGCCGCCGGCCGCCGCCGCCGAGGCCGCCGCCGTGTCGGCCGGCCCCTGCTACGTCTTCCTGGCGGGGCCGGACTCCTACATCAGCGGGCAGGTGCTGCACACCGCCGGCGGCGGCGGCGTGGCGACCGGCGCCCGCGCCATGAGCGTGGGAGCCTGAGCCTGAGCCTGATGGGGCACGAGCCGCGCGTGCATCCCTGGCTGCCTGCTGGCACGTGTGGAAGGCCTGTGGCCAGGGGCAGGCCGGTGGGGCTGCATGTGGGGCTGCTGCGGGGCTGCTGCAGCGCTCCGCACCAGGCCATGCTTGTTGACGTTGCGTATTGCGGCTGCATTGCTGCGTTGTTCATTCCCAAAGCTGCACACGACGGCGTAGGCGTGTGGTTGTGGTTGTGGGTGCTTGATCGCTTGATTGATGGGCGCAGACGGAATGGAGTTCGTGGCGATGCGCCGATGCATGGCCATGGAGAGGCTGCGTGGTGAGCTGTGCGTGGCGGTAGCGGCGGCAGCAGCAGGTTGCAGCCGCGCCAAAGGCAAGCTCTTTCATTTGTGATTACATGCAGGGAAGCGAGGCCCGCCAGGGCCCGTCGGCCCAAAAGAAATAAAGGGGCGGTCATCACGGTAACATTCACGCCTCGCACCACCGCATGGACACACTCGCTATCGGTGCGCTACACACGCCCAACCAAATAATGGTGTGTCGCGCCATGCGTTTGTGTGCGTGAATGTGTGGTGCGCAACGCAGCCTGCGTCCTCCGATTTCGATCGGAATGAATTGACTACGGATATGCAGACGGCTGGACGAGTTTAGGACTCAGTTGATTTGGCCGGATTCAGTCCGGAAGGCTGGCTGCGGACTCTTATAAATCGAGTAGTTCGGATCGATCGGGTGACTGATTAGGGAGCAACCAATCGCAACCAATTGAAGTGGAGCGTCCCATGGGAGCAAGCCTACTAGCCCAAGGCACAGAGTAGGTCGTTGGCGTTGCAGGTGGCGCGCCCGAGGAGTCAGAGCAGTTAAGCTCATGAGCTGCGTCAGCAGGTCCTTCTTGTAACCAATGCAATCTGTGTGCGTGTCGGCCGGCCGGCATCAGCCCGGACGCAACCTACCAGCATGGACTTTCCCTTTTCCTGCCAAACAAAATCAAGTAAAATTAAAAATAAATCTGGGCAGGCCTGCAGAATCACACAACAGCCTCTTCTTAGGCATCCATCGGCTCCACACGCATCCATCTAATGCCCCCGGCAAGCAACCTCAGGGGAACCGCTGAGCAACCTAGTAGGTGCCCGTCAGCGGCACGGGCTCGCCGCTGGCGCCGCTGAAGGCCTGCACCTGCTGCTCGGCAGCCAGGTCGCCGTTGGCGTCAAACCTGCAGCCGCAGCGTGTGGGCAGCGCGTGCACTTGTGGCGGGGTGCGTGGGAGCAAGCCGGGAGGAAGCGGGCCGTGTGGGTGGGCTGGGTGCGTGGGTGGCTACTGGGGTGGGCTGGCTGCTGGCTGGGGTGGAGGCGGGCGTGTGCTACCGTGTTGCTGGTCGCTGGTGAGAGCGCGTGCATCTGGGGGGCAGGCGGACCACCGCATGCAGCGACCCTTGCGTTGCGTGCAGGGTGTTTACACGCGCCTGCCTAGCTACGTACCGCCGGCACCTACGCACCTTCCGATGTCTCCGGCGTAGCGCGGGAAGGTGAAGTCCTTGGCGGCCAGGGCCTTGTTGAGGGTGGACAGGTGGTCGTGGCCCACGGCCTGGGCGGCGCGGATGATGGCGCTCATGGCGTCGTAGGTGTTGCCTGTGCGCGTGTGTGTGCGTGTGTGCGTGTGTGTGTGCCGGTCAAGGAGGTATGCGTGAAGACCGATGGGATGCATGCGGTAGTAAGGGTTGATGCATGCAGGATGAGGCAGGGTGGCCAAACGCCGCCGTGTGGAATGTGTGGCTACTTCAGTACCGGACTCACTCTGGGCGCCGCCGTCCAGGGTGGGCATGTAGCGCAGCCCGAACATGGAGCGGTACCGGTCGTTGGCCTGTGCGTGTGCGACCCCGTGTGTGTTGACGGGTGTTAAAATAATGGAATGTATCCCGCCAAAAAGAGCGCCAGAGTTAATGTGTGTGCGTGCATGCGTGCATGCGTGCATGCTTTTGCTCGCGCGCACTCGTGCGTATGTCCCTTCAACGGGGATGGACACGCCTTGCAAGAAGAGGTGAGGTGTGGGAAGTAAGGCGCACGAATGTGTCGCCCAACCACCAGTAGCCACAGCGCACATGCACACGCTCACGCGAGCAGCCGTACCTTGGGGGTGGGCACATCGCCGGCCAGGTAGATGCCGTCGATCAGGGGGTAGGACTGCGTGCCGTTGGCGGCTGCCACCTGCAGGGCCGCCTTGGTCACCGCGTCCAGGCCGTTGGGCATGACCAGTGGGAAGCGCGGGTCCTCGGCGCGCGCGGTCCTGATGAACGCCACCTCCAGCTCGGGCGCGATGGCGGACGTGGCCATGAAGAAGGCGAAGCCCGGCTTGGTCGCCATCGCCTGGTGGTTTGCTTGACACGGTCGGGCCGGGCGGGGGCGGGCTGTGAATACCCGCCCAAGGCGCTTGGTGTTTGGAGGTGGGCCGGGGGCACGGCAATTTGGCGACGCGAGCGAGGTGTTAATGAACACCCCAAGCAAGCATGCCATGCACTACTAGTCTAGCAGTTCCCGCACCTGCTTCACAAGGTCCTCGACCTGCGCCGCGGTGCCGTTCTCGGCCAGGAACCGGCCCCTGAAGGTGACGTTGCCGCCGTGGGCCGCCAGGTACTTGTCAACCAGACCCGCCCAGTCCGCGCCCAGGCCGTCATCGACGACCATGGCCATCCGGCCGGTGTACTTGGGTACCAGGTAGTCCATGAGGGAGTTGACGTAGGAGGCCTGCGTGCGGTCGGGGTTTGAGGGTGGGAGGACGGCGGGCGGAGGGCGGAGAAGAGATTGGTCTTCTGTGTGGGGCGACCGAGCGGAGTAGGTAGGGCTCAGGGGCTCAGCTGGGGAGCACAGCGGGTGCGGTGGCACAGGACTTGGCATTGAATCTCCTCTCATGAATGAAGTGACGGGGGGGGGGGGGGTAGTGAGGGTTGCGAACACCCGCTAAACCAAACTGACTACGTTAGGGGGCGGGAAGGTCAACTTGGCAAAAGCGTGCATGCCTGCGCCCAGGCAGCCAGCCAGCCAGCCAGCCAGCCAGCCAGCCAGCCAGCAATCCATCAGGTGAGCAGCGGGTGCAGCCGCATGGCGGTGCGTACGGCGCGGGGTGTGTGGCCCCGGCTCACCACAGTGGCAATGGTGCGGTAGACGTAGGGCCCAGCGGCGCTGACTGCAATCGCGCCGGCGGTGGGGCTGATGGCGGGCACCTTGAGGGCGTTCACGGTGGGGGCAGCGGCCAGGGTGGTGCCGGAGCAGACGGGGCCGATGATGGCCACCACCTGGGTGTGGAGGGGTAGATTGCATTGGTTACAGGAGGGACCTGCTGACGCAGCTCACGAGCCAGCGAGCACGTACTAGTACGGACGCCCTGCTCTAGACCTCAGGGGCGCGCCACCCGCAGCGCCGACAGCCTACTCTGCGCCTTGGGCTAGTAGGCCTTGCTCCCATGGGAGCGCCACCATCTTCTAAACTCAATCTCCTTCCTCTTCAACTGTAATGAAAGTCGGCTTATTGATCCACATACTCCCGTCTTCCCTTCTTTCAATCCAAGGGTGGCCTGGTGGGATTTCGTCCCACCCCCTTGGCTTGATGCCCAGGCTCACATACGTCTGCAAACGCTCCCAAAAGTCTGCTATAACTTGCGTTTTAATCCTGCTAATCGCTGTTTCTTCTACCTTGCCTTGTTCCCCTCTGGAGGCAAACAATAGCCTCCTACCGTACTCCATGGCAGAGATCGCAGCCAGGCATACAACGTCCCAGATGGGTTGCTGGATAGCCTCGTGTGGCGGTATTACTAGCCACAGATTCTTACGCTCCACTATCAATTCAATTATGTGATCCTCATCACCTATGTCTGTCGCTTCCTGAATATGCAGCCGTAGCGTGTTAGCAATTGTGCACGTGCTGAAATGGTGTGCGCGGTCAGACTGCGCATCCGTCACCCCACATGGGCATTTATGACCTTGCCCTCTGTGCATCGAGAAGCCTGGGAATCCATCCACTGCTAGCCTCCAGAAGGCTTCTTTCTGCTCTGCTTCCCATTTAACCTTCCACAAGCGTTCATATGTGCTCGAGATGCGTTCCTTGTCCTCTACCGCCATCACTATATCACCTACATTACCACCCTTAGCCTCGTGGACAAAATCAGCATGTTTTTCTGCTAGTAGGGGTAGCGCGGGTGGAGGCGGCGTGCATGACAGCGTACACACACGGTGCGGGCCAGCATGAGGCGAACAGAGTGAATGGCACATGCGTGGGGCCGTGGGTTCATGGGTTTGCTGTGTCGTGCGGTCGTGAGGGGCGTTCTCACGACTAGCAGCCACCATTACCGTATCACGGGTGGCTATTATGAGTGCTTTGTGCGCCACTACGTAGAGTCTGCGTGCTGTGCCCAGCATCGCTCCACGCATTTGTGTTGCTGCCTGGCCAGCTCGACTGGGTTTGCCAGGCGGGCAGCAGCTCCCTGCTGCTGCCTGTGTGGCTCACCTTCTCCACCTTGACCAGGCGCTCCACCTCCTTGGCAATGTTGTCCGTGTCGCAGCCCAGGCCGCTGGTCACCAGGTTGACCTTGTAGCCTGGGGATGCGGCAAGGGGGGGGGGCGGGTGGGTGGGGTGGGTAGTTCATTCCAGAACCCAAAGCAACCGGGACCCAGAGATGGTCGGGACTCGGGAATGGACGGTTTTGCAATGTCATTTCGTTGAATGAAATGGAGTCTGCCCCAGCCCCGCCGCCTGCGCACCTCGGTCCGCCACTGCCATGTACGCGCCGTTGATCAGCGACACCGCCTCGGCCATGATTGTGGTGTCATTGCCCGGGGTGTCGATGAACATGCCGATCTGCGCACAGGCCCGGCAGCGTGTCGCGGCGCTAGCGATTTGACTGTGCATCGGGTCCCGAAGCGTGCAACATACAACGGGGGGGGGCAAGGGCACGGCGAGAGTAACCGCTTGAGCAGCACAGGCGAGCTCCTGCGACCTCTGACCGTGCAAACGAACCCTACCTTGACGGGGCGCGGCTGTGCAACAACTTGGGTTTGACAGCCACATCGCAGAAACAGCAGGAGACACAATGTCAGTCACACATCCCAGGTGTCCCGGGCCGTGGCCGGTACTGGAAATAGTCAACACGAGTGCACCGTGTAGCCAGTTAGCTCACCATGCTGTACTGTGAGAGCGAGCGCGAGAAGCGCCGCAGCCAGTTGCGCAGTGAGAGAAGCCGTCATGGTTCCGGCGCCTGAGGTTCCGGTGAATCAAGAAGACAGACATCCCAACACCAGAACTCATTTTGAATGATCTCAGCAAGTAGGTCAAACGATGCGCAGGGCCCCCGAAACAGCCCGAAAGTTTACGGGACGGGGCCGACACCAGCAACATGGCAATTGAGTCCCGGCCCAGTCGATGACCCCCGAACCTCACAGTGATCGTTCAAGGCTTTTGAAGCTTATGTGTTCAGCTGGGTAAGCGCGATCGACGGTGAAACAGCGCGATTTTTAAACTGTCCACAATCGGGCTTCCTATGCACTGGTGTTTAGCAGGATGCTGATCAGCTCATATAGTATTGGTTAGGTGTGAACTTCTATTTCAAGTTCGATTGGAGACTATTACGCCATTTGAAGCCCCTCAGGGAACGGCGCGCCAACCGTCGCGATTAAAACGGTCGGACAATGCCGTAACTCCGCTTTCTGAAATAAAAACGTATGCTGACCTACTTCTAGTAGCAATATGTTCATAACGCAAGCTGGGCTCCCTGGAGGATCATCCCGCGCTCGGGATGTGCGCACGCTCGAAAGTGCCCCCGAGCTAGCAGCTGCTGCTGCTGCTGACGGCACACGCCGGGTTGGCAGGCCAGCTCTTGCGGAACGGAGAGGGAAACGTGCCATTGGCAACACAGCGCCGACCCGCCCCACTGAAGCCGACCCAACCTCACCGCAGCGTGCCGCACACGGTGCCGACTGCCTGTGATGATGGAACTGGTGTGCACCCAGGTGCAGGCGTGTTGGCTGCTGCAGCGTTCAGATGCCCATAGGCTGAGACCTGCTGAGGGACGGGAGTTGGCGAAGCGGATGGCGCGGGTGCGGTCGCATGCAGGCTTGCTGCGCCAGGCTGCGCGCGGGGGCTGTGTTACGGGCCCTGCTCGGATGTGGTTCGGGCCGCTCCAGTGCCTTGGAGTTTTTGCTATGCGCCTGCGCCCCCCCCCCGCGCCAAGCTGATCCAGTTACTAAGCTATACAAGCACTCCGGCCACAGGGCGGCCTGGCACCCAGCCACCCCGCAAGTTGTCCTGCGCCTCGACGGGCGCGCCACGGGCGCAGCTTGGGGCACAGTGCCCGCGCGGCGGCCCCACAAATGCTCCGGCATGCTTGCGTCAGCCATGTGACCCTAGATGCATGCTAGGAGCTACCCGGTCGAAATCGGCGCTCGCCCCTGGTGCGTGTGGAGGCATGCGGACATGTTCGGCGAGCCTGCATTTCGTTAGGATTCGGACTACCCCCACTTGAAGGCAGGTCGTTTGCAGCCATTCGGGCCTGTATATATGCTAGTAGGGAAATGGAGGAACCGACGCCAGGAAAGTGGCGACTTTTAGCCTGGCCCTGAGCTGCTCGCGCCCAGGTCGGTCGAAAAAAGTGCTGCCGCGCGTCTGGTCGCTGTGTGCTGCTTGCGCAGCGTGTAATGGCAGTAAATGTATTTTTGTAATTATTCTCATCGGTCACTTGCGCCACGGCCGAAGTGTGCCGGGTCGTGCCGCTACGCGCTGTCTGTGGCTGTCACGCGCTGCCCTCGCCTAGCTGCCCCCGGCCCTCCCGGGGCCGGTGGGCCGCTCTGCTGCAGCTCCCCTCTACTCCCGGGCCTCCCGGCGCCTCTATATAGATGATCTGTGCTCAACAGGGTTACCGTATCCCTGAAGCATGCGAGTCGCACATGGACGCCCCTGGCACGGCGCCCACACCCAAGCCCGCGCCCAGGCTGCAAGCACGCCCGAAGGTGGCCCCCGAGCTGGCATGCAGCGGCCAGGGCTGACAGCACACGTCCTAGTGTTTTCTCTTGCAGCTGCAATTGACTCAGGCGGAAACGCTGACAGCTGGTAAATACGGCAGCGAAGTTCTTGGCATGAAGAATCTTTGAACACTGCAGCCTTGCCGGGCGGGGCAACGGGCTCCCCTTGGGGCTACCCAAGAAACAATTCAGGCAGGTTTCTGTGTCCCCTAAACCGTGCAAGCCTCGATTCAAGTGTCACTCGATACAGCACAACACAGCACGCGCGATTCAGGTCGCCTCCATATGTATAAACGCACAGCACCATGTTTCCCGGTTCTGAGTAGCGCAGTGGAGCCTTACTTCCAAAGGCAGGCCACTGGAAGCGCCACCGCCCCATTACTTGGTTGCACTCCTTGATGCAAGCCCCAGTGGGCCATGCGGTCGCTCGGGCTATCGCCTCGAGCGTAGGCATGCGCAGTTCCCGATCCATGCACCTCTCCATGCACATCCCCATGCACATCCCCATGCACTTCTCCATGCCCTATCCCCATGCATCCATCTAGGGCACCACCAGTTCCTCGGCGTCGCCCGTGGTGGCGTTGAAGACCTGCAGCTGCGCACCCACAGCCAGGTCGCCCGCGGCGTTGAACCTGCGCGCGGTGGTGGCGTGTGTGGTGTGGCGGGTTTGCGTGGCGGGTGTACGGCAGCCCCGTGAATGCGCTGGCATGCAACAGGTGCGTGCAAAACGGGCATCCGTTACGTTCCATCCTCTGCAACGGGCACACCGCCGCCAGCCTACGGAGTTGCCCGTGCCCAGCGCACCTGCCCGTCTCCCCACCAAAGCGCGGAAAGGTGAAGCTCTTGCTCGAGAGCTCCTTGTTGATGTTCTTCAGCTTGCTGTAGCCGGCCTTCTGCGCGGCCACGATGATGGCGCTCATGGCGTCATAGCCCGAGCCTGCGTGTGGCATGGGAAGTGGGGGGGGGGGGGAAGGGCGTGTGTGTGGCAGTAGTGGGGAAGGGGCACGGGGTGATCAAGTAGCGGGAACACATGACGTGTGCCACTGAACGTGCACAGTCCCTCCACTGACGTTCTGAAAGGCGGTCCGGCGAAAATTGCGCACACCGCACGCGCTGTGTGTGTCCAGATAGCAAGCGAGCTATGCCCAGCAGCTGTGCCTGGATGGGTCCCTCTGGGTCCCTTACCGTAGGAGCCGCCGCGACCGAGCTCGGGCATGTACTTGAGACCGAACATCACCCTGCATGGAAAGAAGCGCCGTAAGGAGTTATGAAGGCAGTCACGTGGGGGTGGGTGCCGAACGCATGGGGGCGCTGGGCGCATGCGGACACACGTGTCCCCAAGTCACTAATACGGATGTACACGGCGCAGTGCCACCGGCGGTACCACTGGCCCCAACGTGCATGCGAGATTTTAGACTGGAGATCTGAGACCGATTCGTGTTCGGCACACCACTTGTAGGCACGTGGCCCATCCGCTCACTTGTAACGCTCGGTGTCCTGTCGAGGTAGGAAAGAGGGTGGGGCGGGCGGGCGGGGGCCGCTACGGTCAGGTGGCCAGGCATGGGGAAATGGGGATTGCGTGTGCGTGTGTCACCAGAGAGCAGACAGCAGGCACGGGCCGTACGCACCTTGGCGTAGGGCTTGTCACCGGCGTAGTAGATGCCGCCGACCAGCGGGTAGGACTTGGTGCCGTTGGCGCCCTTGACCTCCAGAGCGTCCTTGGTCGCCTGGTCAAAGGCTGTGCGCAGAAGATACAGATGCGGGCAAGACGAGAATCCAGCAGCAGTAGTCAAGAACAGCGGCGCTAGGTGAATTGCGTGGCGTGCGTGTCTCCACGTACTCTGGTGCCCTGAGTTGAATGAACTAAACCCCCACCTTACCCCACCCAGCCCTACCCTCATCCATGCCTAACCCCCGCCGCCGCGCTGGGCACCCACCGTTGGGCATGACGACGGGGAACTTGGGGTCCACAGCCCGGGCGGTCTTGATGAAGGCGGTCTCCAGCTCGGGGTTAACCGAGGACGTGGCCATGAAGAACAGCAGGGAGGGCTTGCTCGCGAGCGCCTGTTGGTTTGCATGTCAATGTGGGGGCAAGGGGGCGGGAGGACACAGCCACTTTCAGGTAGGGGCAGCAGCTGGCAGGGGGGTAGGCAGGAGGCTGGAAGAGAAGGGGGGGCGCCTTCCCCGCGTTGCACGCCTTATACCTCGCAGCAATCCTGCCTGGGGCGAAACCTATCCCCTCCGCACCACACCATACCACCCCAACCCACACCACGCCCCCACTGTGCCCACGCACCTTCCTGGTGAGCTCCTCCACCTGCGCCACGGTGCTGTTCTCCACGCTGAACATGGCCTTGTAGGTCACGCTGCCGCCGTGCTGCGTGTGGAAGCTTTCCGCAATGCCCGTCCAGTCCCGGCTCAGCAGCGAGTCGTCGTACACCATGGCGATGGTGGGGAACTGCGGCCGGGGGGGGGAGAGGTGGGGCGGGCCAGCAGTCAGTAATCACAGCAGGCGACTTGCCAATGCATGGCAGATCGAGGGCTGAGCTGCGCTAGTCATTACGCCAGCAGAGCTCCTGCTACTGCTGCTACTCCTGCACGTATGCTGCGACTGCGATTGCTGGAGCCCGAGTGAGCTGCGCGCAGCGACTGCTTGCCTTGGGGGTGAGGTACTCCATGATCGTGTTGACGTACGACTCCTACAAGCGAGCGAGGGTGGCGTTGCAGGGTGGGCACAGGTAGGGATGACAGCGTAGGAGAGCAAGGTCGGGTTGGTTGGAGCAAGGCAGTCTAGACAGGCATCCTCGGCGGGGCGAGCAAGTGAGCGGTGAGCCGGCGAGGCGGAGACGAGGATGCGGGCAAGCCAATGACACACCAAACGCACACCAAGGATAACGGCTGTCCATCGGGCTTAAGGAAGGGCCTACCTACCGCAGTGGCGAGCGTGCGGTAGACGTAGGGGCCGGCGGTGCTGACGGCGATGGCACCCGAGGTGGGGCTGATGGCGGGCACCTTGAGGGCGTTGACGGTGGGCGCGGCGGCCAGGGTGGTGCCGGAGCAGATGGGGCCGATGATGGCCACAACCTACACGACAAAGCAAGTCAGCGTATTACAGAAGCCCGACGCGCATACGCTGACATTGACGCAAAAATGCCTCATCTGTCAAACGCACTGCCTGGCCAGCCGGAATGGGTTGCCTGCTGACCAAGGGGGCAGCAGCTCCCTGCTCGCTGCTGCATGTGCGGCTCACCTTCTCCACCTTGACCAGGCGCTCCACCTCCTTGGCAATGTTGTCCGTGTCGCAGCCCAGGCCGCTGGTCACCAGGTTGACCTTGTAGCCTGGGGAGGGCGAGCGAGGGGGTCCCGACGGGGCGCGCGTGCGCGATCATTCCTGGCTAGGTATAGTTGGAATGATGCGTGGGTGGGACTCCCGTTTCGCATTAGCCCCACTCTCCCAGCAGCCTTCCAATCGATGCGCTACCCACGCCCAGGTTGCAAGGCATACGTCCATGCGGGTGTGGGCCCAGCCCACCACCCTTGCCAACACCACTCACCACGGTCCACGGCCGCCATGTAAGCGCCGTGAATGATTGAAATCGACTCGGCCGCAACCGAAGGGTCATCCTCCGCGCTGTCGGTGATCATGCCCACCTGCAGAGGGCACACGCAAGGCACTGATGCATGCGATTCAACAGAGAGTGACAGCATGGGCCTGGACTACCACGTGGACCAGCCGTCCATCCAAGTATGTTGTGGTGCGCCCACGGGAACCCCTGGGTGCGCATGCCGGGGGGTTACGGAGTTTGCGACCCAAAACCCGGCATGCGGAAACCCGCTTCTGGCGGCAGACAGCAGGGCGGTCATGCGGTCAACCGCCTGCGCGGAAGGGAGCGTACCCGCCCTCAGCTGCCGGAAGGAGGCTTGCCTAAGCTGTCGGCATCAGGGTCGCGACTTGCCTTGATCGGGCGTGGCTGCGCGTTAACTGCGGCACAGATGTTCACGCCACGAAAGGATGTTAAGAGTTTGTCAAGTTGCGGCAGCAGGGCGCATTGCAAATCCCAGGCCTGCATTACTGGCTTCAAGAATGCGACATGTAGGAGCATTGCAATATTACGAAGGCCTCACCATGCTGCGCTAGGGTGAGCGCGAGGACGAACGCGACCGCCAAGCTGGCGCGACCCTGGGAAGACCGCATGATGCGCCTGCGATAGTAATACCGTTTATTTTAGGATACATACAGCATGCATGATGCGATGGCGGCAATCGGCGCTACGAAGAAAGATTCACACACATGCGCGCGCATTTCGACACGAGGGCCTGCTGCTGCGCCCGACGCAGCAGCATTTGATGTCGGTCAAGGAGGCACACGTCGACCTGTAACTCTTTAAATAAGTCTGCAACTCGCCTCGTGAACCGCCGCGACAGCAGAGCTGGGCCAACGTTGGCGGGCCGTGTGTCAAGGCGTCGCGTGTCTCTGCGCGTGTAATACAGGTCAAAATGGCAGGCAAAATTGTATGGATTGTAGTTTGCAAAGTCTGAATTTATATCAGGCCGAGCACGCGACCAACCGCCCCCCATTGAAACTCGGCGGTTGGTTAATTTACTTAGGAAGAAGGAAGAATATGACAAAATGAATTACGTTTCTCCACCCGTTCTTTATGGAGTATCTATTTTTACATCCTGCTAGCATCCAGACATCAGTTTTGCACCAGCTTTGCCACTGTTTGCGTGAGGTCGCTGTCCAACACAGTGCCGCAATTTTGTGCATACGCAATAAGGTGTGAGAGTCAGGCTGCCAAGTGGGAGGAATGACACGTGTTCACCCAACTCATGCGCGATGACAACCTGGCCACACCCGGCACGCTGTGCCCGAGTCCGCGCAATTATTGTGGAACATATCCTTTGGTTACAACGGTGATTGTAGAGGCCGCGGTCAGTGCACGTCAGGACTGCCTGCTGTCAACCGCCTCTGCGGCGGGGCAAGTTCCCCCCGGGGCCCCCACATTGTGCCCTTGCTTGTCACCCCCGGTCACCCACCATCTACGTATTGCACTCGCAGCAGTCGTCACCTTCTGCACGCCACAGTCTTGATGGCCGGGTAACTCTCATCTACGGCGTGCTTGCGAGCACCAGCTCTCGGGCATCCCCACCACCTAAACAACCGTGGGCACCTAAAACCCGTGCGCCGCCGCTCGACCCATTGTCTCTCAGTGATATCCAAACCCACCGGTATATCTATCCATGCAGCCACGCTCCACACGCGCTTCGTCCGCTCCATCAGCATCCAGGGGTTCATCCAGGCGCCAGTCTCTACCTACGCTGCTGGCGTGACCGGCAGGTCTGGCACGGGGTAGGAGGCCGAGATGGGCAGCATCTCGAACACGAAGGCGCTGTCCCGCAGGTTGAGGGGCGCCCAGTAGAGGCTGCTGTAGCCGGGGCAGGCCAGCACGGAGGCCAGGTAGCGCTCGCTGCAGTTGCGGCCCGCCGCGCGGATGCGCACGCCACCGCGCCGGCCGGCCACCGGCTCGAAGAACACCTCCTGCTGGGCACCCGTCCAGTTCGCCACCCTGTGCGCGTGTGTGAGAGGGAGTGAGGATGCATGTGGCGTGCCGTGACCCGCTGCAGCAGTGCAAGTAAGGTGGCGGCATGTGCAGCAGTGGTTGGCATGCCCAGCCACACGCACCCCCAGGTAAGGTCCCAACCCCAGCGCCTGCACTCACAGGTCGATGTCGGTGTTGCCGCACTGCGGCAGGAAGTTCCACACGCTCCGCTCGCAGGCCGGAGTGGCCACTCGCGACCGGAAGTAATTCGTGACCGTGTATGTGTCACGGCCCCCGGCAGCCTTCCGCACGACCCATGCTTGGTGTGAGCCCCCAGAACGTTGCAACGACAACTGTCCGGTCCAGTAGCAGTTGACGTTGGCGGTTATGAGGTTGGCGTCGGGGCAGGCGCGCGGCATGGGTCCGGCGGCGCGGATGAGGTAGACGTCTTCTTTGGGACCCTGGCCCGGTGCGTCTGTTGGCACGTGGCAAGTGGCGGCATGGGCCGTGGTGGAGTTAATGGTACCCTATCCAGTGTGGGGGCACGGTGTGGTGGTGGGTGGGTGCGGTACGAGTGGTGCATGGAACTCATCCCCAAACGCGCCCTGCCAAACCTGAAGTGTGGGAGCAGCGACAAGCTGGCGCTCCGGGGATGAAAGGCACACGGCGTGCATTGAAGCAACCAATACTCACCAGGGTCAAGGCGCATTGGTGGGGGCGCTGGAGGGGGCGGCGGATGAGGTGAAAGACCTGGGGCAACGGAGTGGGCGGTAAACGACACGGGCTGATCGTCGTCAGCGAAACTCACTGAGCTTACAGTAGGCACGCTAGCGAATATACGTGTCGCTGTGCTCTCCTGCATGTTCCTTCCGCTTGTGACTTCAGCCCGAATACGTGCCCCTGCCCAATCGGTGCATCTCCGCCTCCCCAAGCCGCAGAGTCACCGTGCCTCGGCCCCAGCCCCAAGCGCCGTCTTTGCTCAGGGGTCCCCACCAAGCGCACAGCCACTTCACACTCACTTTGGATGTCGGTTTTGACGCACGACCTCACGACCTGTTCACTAGGACCGGTGTTGCCGGAGGAGGGGCGGAAGGCGTCACGACGGATCTGACACACGCCGTTGGCGTACCACACGTAGACCGTGCAGGCGGGCAGCTCGGAGCACAGGAAGCGGCAAACCTGCAAATCAAGCAAGCCAAGCGAAACATGCAGAAAACTGGCTTGTGTTCGGCGTGAGAGACCAGGGGGCACGAAGGCCGCTGACGCCCGGGCTTGTGCCTACGGCTAGATAACGCAGTCTCGCAAACCGGGCCGCCGTACTGCGCTATCATGTTGCCTCACCTCGTCATTGAAACCCATTCCATAATAGTACACAAGGTTGGTACCGGCGATGTCCCACTTGTTCTGACACTGTAAAGAGGCGACATCCGTGCGCACATGCACATGAGGCGCATGAGTGGCTGCAGCCGCGCGAGAGACCCTGCATGTCCGGGCCGCCCTTCAAAGCCCCCATGCTCGTATAGAGCTCCAAGCAGAGTCACCTTAAGTCCCTGCTGCTGCTGCTGCCGCCAAGTGCCAGCACCCTTGCATGGGATCCAATCCCAGGCTCGCCCCCAGGAACAGTCGCACCTCAAAGTCGCCGTCCATGTACACGCCGGGCAGCTGCGACTGCGACCACGCGCCGGGGGTCTGGCTGGCGAGCAGCCAGGTTGCAGCCGCAGCCGCTGCCAACATGCGCAGCGCAAAGCCGTGTTTTCCAGGGCCACCTGCGGTCGGTAATAGTGCACCAAGGGGGGAACATGATGTGTAAACCGTGAAGCTAGAGCCAGGGCTGGCGTGTTAGGTGCGCGGGCTCACGAGGCCGTCCAAAGCACAAGGCGCGGGGGGTGAGGTTGACGGTGTATGTCACACGGCCCATCAGACCCGCGGCCCCGCACGCACATCGTGCTCGCCGTTGTGACAACGTTCGGCTTCTACTACCACGTCGCATGCCCGTCATCTTTAAAGCCGCCTAAGCGAGGGTGTTCGGTCGACTAGTGCCGATGCGGCACAACGAATTGAGGAATGGACGGGTTGGCTGTGTGCGAATGTCGATGTGCGAGTCGTGTGGACGTAGGATTATAGGTCATCGCATCACTGAGTGAAAAGTCTGCTCAGGTGCGCGTTCGCGGCCCAACCGATTCGAGGCTTCAACCGCCCCGGTACGGCGAGTGCACCTGTACGGCGTGACGCTGCGGAACCTGGACCCCCGACAAGCTCCTTTCAGCTGGCGGAGACGTTGAAGATGCTTCCATTCGATTTGTTGAACCAGCTGTCCAAGCTCAGGCCCGGCTCCGCAGGCCCGCGCAGGCAGCAGTCCGCACATGGCCATGCCGCGGGGGCAGTCTCATGTCTCAGATTTGAAGTTTGCGTCATTCCAGAGCTGTCGAGCGAGTCGCTCATTTGTTTGAACGGTTTGGGAACAGAGCGGGCTGAGCATCCAAAGATAAGAAAGTTCAACAAGGGCTGGACGGGTGAAGATTCGTGGAGCGAAAGAAAAACATTCCACCACATGTAAAATTGCCCTGGTGTATTCAGCTCATGCTTGCAAGGTGGAAGCCAGACGAGCCCATGGACCTTCTTGCATATTCAAGTTAACATCATGATACATACATTGTATTGTCAGAAGGCGTATACGCAGAAGAAGCCTCTGGTTGTGTGTCACAGGTCTGCGCACGATCGGCACCGAAATTTGCATGCTCAGCTGCTCTTATGTTTGGCAACTGCAACGCGTTCTCTTCACTTGGCCGTAGTTCTATTTTTGCATGCCAGTGGGGACCAACACTTCAACTTTGCCCGCGAAGCGACGCGATTGACCGCCGCTGTCGTTTTCACTTGAGACCGGCCTTTTATTGCCGATACGTATGCTCTTTGTCTTGGGCTACGGGGACACGGCATGGCTGCTATCGCACTGGCGGGCTTTCGCGCTTCGATTCTAGTAGGTTTTTTACAGTGGGCCGTGGGCGTCTTCCAATGACGCCTGTCTCGCCCCGGCGTGACCTGTTCCCTGTTAGTGGCGTAGCCATTCCGGAACTGCTAGGCACAATGTCCTCGGGCACGCGCCTGGCAGGACCAGCAGCGGTTGGGCGCCGTACGGCCTGGCAGCTGGGAAGGGGCGAGGTCGGGCCGCCCGCCCTCGTACGCTGCAGCAGCGCAACGCGCAGTGGCCGGGATACAAAGCGGGAACACAGCGCCAGCAGACATAGCAACACTACTTGCGTGCGGCACAATACGGTACACCACACAGCGAGCGAGGCCAAACATCGGACGTTCGCCTTCAGCTCCCATCGCAAGAAGCGCAGAGCGGAGCGCCGCACGTCACCGTGGGCTTTGTGTGCTGTGATATATCTGGCCACTAATCTCATATTACTCGTGGCCGGCAAGTCGAGCGGACGCCTTGAGCAGCGGAGCGTTTGAACGGGGCGGCATGCGGCCATCGACACGCGGGTCCAACGCCGGCAGGGCTCTAGCAGCAGGTGAGGGCAGGGAAGGCCTTGCAAACGAAGCTCCGGACCCGGCTTGCGCTACTAACGCCCCCAGCCGGACTTCCTGACGCCGATGGCTGCTGCCCGAGTTCCCTTCGCACGCGCCAGCACGCGCCGACCGTGCCGGGACATCATGCGCCGGGCAGAAACTAGGACGCTTTGCCAGCAACGCACACTGCTCTCGTCGTCCCGTTATACATCTGCGCATCGTTGCAGGCCTTACTCTGCTGCTGGCGGCCACCTTCGCCATAGCGCAGGCCCCGTTGCCAGCGGGCATGTATGTGGACGGGCCCTACCAGGTGGGTCCAGGTGGGTCGGCGCACTGCCCGTGCGTCTGAGACTCTGAGTCAATCTTGGCATTGGGCACCCGGGCATAGACGTGGGCAAGAGCACTGGGGTGCGTGCCACGCTAGCCACGCTAGCCACGCTAGCCACGCTAGCCACGCTAGCCACGCTAGCCACGCTAGCCACGCTAGCCACGCCAGCCTTGCTAGCCACGCTAGCCACGCACCCGCCCAGCGTCTGACAGCCGGCACACAAGGAAGAGATTGTGAACCTGCCTGTGCCACCTCCTGCTGTTCCGCAGTGCCAGGATAAGTGGGACATTGCCGGCACAAACCTCGTGTACTACAGCGGAATGGGATTCAGTGACGAGGTGAGACAACATGACAGCGTAGCACTGAGCGGTGTGGCAATCGGTGGTAGGTGCACGCCACTGCCATCCCTCGACAAGCCCCGCCCGCGCGCGTGTTAGGGTGGTAAGGAGTTGGCGGCACGTACGGCATGCCTGTTTCCCGCCGGCCTCATGCTCGCGGCGTGCGCGATCGGTAAGAGGTGCCCCTCATTGCTGGCTTGCTTGATTTGCAGGTTTGCCGCTTCCTGTGCTCCGAGCTGCCCGCCTGCACGGTCTACGTGTGGTACGCCAACGGCGTGTGCCAGATCCGTCGTGACGCCTTCCGCCCCTCCTCCGGCAACACCGGGCCTAGTGACCAGATTGCGAGGTCGTGCGTCAAAACCGACATCCAAAGTGAGTGTGAAGTGGCTGTGCGCTTGGTGAGGACCTGTGCGCACGACGGGGTAGAAGGGGCGTGGCCGCGTGGGCGCAGTTACGTGCGCACATGCAGCCCCCCAGGTGATGCCCCGCGTGTACCGTATATCACCATGTGTCACCGTGCCCTGTTTCACCTCCCGCATGCAGCCCTGCCACCGCCGCCTCCCCCGCCACCATCGCCCCCGCCGCCCGTCTGGCTTGTCGGTGAGTTCATGTCCAGTGCCATACGTCAAAAGTGCCGTACACTACCGTACTTTGCACTTGCCCGGACTCATTTTCAGTATTTAAGCCCTTGGCTCCTGACACACGCACCTCGCTCGTCACAAACAACCCGCGCGCAGACATGAACGGGCAGCCGCCAAAAGAAGACGTCTACCTCATCCGCGCTGCCGGCCCCATGCCGCGCACCTGCCCTGACGCCAACCTCATCACCGCCAACGTCAACTGCTACTGGACCGGACAGTTTGCCCTAAAACCGTTCGAGGGCGCCCACCAGGCCTGGGTCGTGCGTCGTACAAACAACAGCAGCGGCAGTTACTACGTATCAAACTACCAGCGGCAGTACATTGCCAGCCCGGCCTGCGAGCGGAGCGTGTGGAACTTCCTGCCGCAGTGCGGCAACACCGACATCGACCTGTGAGTGCAGGCGCTGGGGTTGTGGCCTTACTGGGGGTGCGTGCGGCTGGGCATGCCAACCACTGCTGCACATGCCGCCACCTTGCACCGCTGCAGCGGGTCACGGCACGCCATATGCACCCTGGCTCCCTCTCACTTGCGCACAGGGTGGCGAACTGGACGGGTGCCCAGCAGGAGGTATTCTTCGAGCCGGTGGCCGGCCGGCGCGGCGGCGTGCGCATCCGCGCGGCGGGCCGCAACTGCAGCGAGCGCTACCTGGCCTCCGTGCTGGCCTGCCCCGGCTACAGCAGCCTCTACTGGGCGCCCCTCAACCTGCGGGACAGCGCCTTTGTGTTCGAGATGCTACCCATCTCGGCCTCCTACCCCGTGCCAGACCTGCCGGTCACGCCCAACCCCTCCCGCACACCCAGCCCCAGCCCCAGCCCTGCGCCTACTCCCTCTCCCACCTCTAGCCCCAGTGCCAGCCCGGCGCCCGCCTCCGGCCCCGGCTCCAGTCCCGGTGCCAGCCCGGCCCCGGGCTCCTCCCCCTCCCCTGGCGGCTCTTCCCCCACCACTTCCCCCGGCTCCTCCCCTGCCGCCTCCCCGGGCCCCGCCCCGGCCCCCGCGCCCGAGTGCGGCCGCGGCATGCTGACCGAGGCTGGCGGCTTCGTGCGCGCCGGCCCGCCCACGCCCAGCCAGCCGCAGAATGTGGTGCTGGCGATGCTGGCCATGGGGTCCTACCCCTGGTTCTGGGGCAAGTCCAACGTGCTGGTGAGCCTCCTCCGCCGGTCGCCAGCTCTTGGCTGCTCTTAGCTAGCCATCGTGCCCCCTGGCGCTAGGTGCTAGGGCAAGCGTGACTTATCGGGCATGGAACCGTGTCCCACGCAGCTCCTCGTGCATCCGCCACCACATGCCTCACACCGCCACCCGCCGCCCATCCCCCGCGCCCGCTGTGCCCGCACCCGCACAGGGCGTGGCGCCGGACCTGGTGTTCAGCGACTGCTTCGCGCAGCACGGCTTCGTGGGGACCCTGCAGTACACCCGCGTGCCCGCCAAGGTGGTGCCGGGCGACTCCAATGTGTACGTCGCCCGGACCGACCGCGACGTGTTTGTGATCGTGCGCGGCACGGACAGCAAGGCCGACTGGGTCAGCGACTTCGTGGCGGTATGGGACGAGGCCAACACGCTGTTCGGGATCACGGGCAGCTCGGTGAAGCTGCACGCGGGGTTCAAGGACCTGTACGTGTCCATGGCAGACTGGCTCATCCCCACCGTCAACAACACCGTGAGTCGTTGGGGTAGTGGTAGTTGGCTGCATGCAGCCGCAGCCAGCAGCCAACAGGGCACGCACGCACACATCCTACTGTTACCGGGTCGGCCATATCAATCTGCACATCATCCAGTTTTACGCCTTCCTCCACAGCCTCCTGCCCCCCTTGCTCCTCCCCATCCCCCACCCCCCACCCCCCATCCCCAGTACAACGCCCTGCCGCCCGGGGCCAAGATCTGGGTCACGGGCCACAGCATGGGCGGCGCGGTGGCGCAGATCGCCTCGCTGCACCTCGCTACGCGCCTGGGCGCCGACAAGCTGGGCGGCGTGGTGGGCTTCGCCTCGCCGCGCGTGGGCGACGCCGGCTACCGCGCGCTGTACGACAGGCTGCTGGGCGGCCGGCACCTCAAGTTCCGGGCCGGGTCCGACCCCGTCAGCAACGTGCCGCCGGGGGCGCTGGGCTACAACGACGTGGGCACCAGCGGTGAGGAGGGCTGGGGCGCGTGGGAGCAGCGGGCTGGGATGGGATGGGATGGATAACATGGATTTGCTGAGGCGGCCCTGGGGCCCGTCTACTGCTGGTGACGCTTACCTACCACACTCAACCCCAACCCAGCGTAACGATGGGCCTCCCTGCCTCCTGACCTGGCGTTTGTTCTCGCTTCTGGTTCCGACACGCCTGCCTGCTGTCTCGTGCCGCCGCCTCCCCCTGGTGCAGTGATGCTGTGCCCCGACGGTGTGGTGAAGACGGCGGGCCCCAGCCAGCCCCAGAGCGCGCACGACGCGCTAAGCTGCGAGGGCCTGCCGCTCAACCAGAACTTCCACTGGCCGCTGCAGGTGGGCGGGCGCGTGGGATGCGTGTGAGGACGAGGGAGGTCTCTTTGTTAATATTGGTGCGGTCTGGCCATTCGGCAGCTTCTGCTGGTGCAGCGCTGCCTTCTGGCGAAAGGCATGGCGGCTTCACATTGAACCTACTCCCGCCCACCCACCCAACAAACCAACCCCAACCCGCAGTACATGCACGGCATCCAGCGCGTGTACGGCAACGCCTGCACGCGCGCCGCCATGGAGCTGCCACAGTGCGACGTGCAGGAGAACTGCCGCCTGACCACCGACGACTACAAGGACTACTGCACCGCCTGCACGCAGCCCGGGGACTGCGACTACTATGGTCTGGAGGTGGGCGCGGCGTGGCTGTGGGGGGGAGCGAGTGATTATGGGCTGTGCCTGCTGCCTGTTGGCGCGTGAGCCACGCTTCGTTTTGGATTCTCTTAACACACACGTGCACATCAGCACACCGCCACCGCCACCACCACCTGCAGAACCAGTACTGCGACAACATGGCCCCCCTGGTCAGCTCCTTCACCTGCAAGACCAAGGCGCCCGTGGGCACGGCCTGCCTGTACGACCGGGTGTGCAGCAGCGGGCACTGCGTGGCGGGCTTCTGCCGCGCATGCGGCGAGGACAAGCACTGCGGCCTGGGCGAGTTCTGCGAGCTGTCGCTGCTGCAGCCCACCAGCCTGTGGACCTGCAAGTGAGTGTTGGCGCGCATTTGTGTGCCGTATCCTAGCTAGCTTGCATGTTGCTGCTTTTGTCGACTGCTGCATTGGCAGCGGCAGTTGAGACTGGTGACTTCGATGCAGTGCGTGGGTGTGAACTTGGACGGAGGCTGTGGAGCACACGGGACACGTACGCCTGGAGGCCAACTCCCATCGGCTTGCCACCGTACTCCTCGTCACTCACAAGGCTGTCCCCTGCTGCTTCCCCTGCACGCACCACAGGCCCGACATGGCCGTGGGCGACGCTTGCGAGCGAGACAGCCAGTGCGGCAGCGGCGTATGCGACCGCCTGGCCTGCCGCGAGTGCCGCAGTGACTCGCAATGCAACGCCCCTGGCGAGAGCGGCCGCTTCTGTGACACCAACCCGCTGCTCGTTGACAACACGTACGGCAAGTGCCGCTGGCCCAAGCCCACCGGCTCCATGTGCGCCGCCGACCGGCAGTGCGGCAGCGGGCACTGCGTCACCGGCTTCTGCCGCGCGTGCAACGCGGACTCGCACTGCAGCGGCGGCGCCTGGTGCGAGCTGGCGGTGGTGCTGCAGCCCACCACCGCCTGGACCTGCAAGTGAGCAGCGGAGCGGGGAAGGGGAGCGGCGTTTGCAGGGGGGGCGGGGATACGTTGGGGTGGGCTGGTTCACTCCGTTGGAGAGCGGAGGTGCATGGAGGGGGGAGACCGGGAGAGGGAACTCACCTTGTTCTTGGTGATGAGAGCAATCAAGGCAGTTGTGCGCACGGAGGCCAGCATGGACGCACAGTAATGTGGACACGTCCACGTGCCATGAATACCTGCCCAGGAGAGTACACACACACACGGACACGCACACCGAACACGCGCTTGCCCCGCCACGCCACGCGCTTGCCCCGCCACGCCACGGTGGCCGCCCCGTCAAGGCACTCATGGCCGCCACCATCGCCGCTTCAATGGAATCTGCGCAACCAACCAGCGCCTGCCCCATCCACGACTCAGGTCTGGGCCGTCACACCGCACCCAACGCCACTGAGTGCGAGACCCTCCTGGGGTTCTGCGGCAGCGTCACTGACATCCCCGACTGGTCTGAGCAACAACGCAAGGCGCAGCTGGTTCGTGCCACCGACGTGTCCTACCTGGCCAGCATTATCGCCATGGGTCGGGTGCTTGCTGATGATCACGCGTCTTCACTGCCCCCTAGCGCGCCCGTCGCGCTCGCCTCCGCCAGTGTCCTACCTACCGCCGGCCTCGCCAGCGTGTTCTCATGTCAGCCCAACAACGCCTGCGCCACCATCACCGCTGCGCTGATCAGTGCTTCTCTCGAGACCGAAGGCAACAGCACAGTTGCTGACGGTGACGCGTGGTCTGACGAGGCGCTTATCTCCTACCTGCGCTCAGGCAGCCTCCCCGACGGCAGCTCCGAGGCCGAGACGCACCGCATCAAGAGGCGTGCCACGCGCTACCGCTGGCAAGCCGACCAGCTACGCATGGTTGGTCTCGATGGACGCTCACGTGTGGTCCCACGGCCCTCGGAGCGTGGTGAGCTCGTGCGCAAGATGCATGAGCAGTCAGGGCACTGGGGCGTCCGCCGCACCTGTGCTCTCCTCCTTCACTCCTACTGGTGGCGTGGCGTCAAGGATGACGTTGCTACCGCTGTGCGCCACTGCACCGCCTGCGATCGTGTCAAGGCAACCTTCACCGCGCAAACCCCAGCTCTCAACCCTCTGCCTATCGGCGGCCTGTTCTACCGCTGGGGTGTTGACCTGTGCGGCCCCTTCACCGAGACCGAGCGCGGCAACCTGTACGTCATGGTGTGCGTGGAGCATTTCAGCAAGTACGTGGTGCTCATTCCCCTAACCTCCAAGACTGCCGCCGAGACCGCCAGCGCCTTCCGTCAGCATATTCTTGGTATGTTCGGTGCGTGCGCCGAGGTGTGCACCGACCAAGGCAGTGAGTGGAAGGGCGATTTCGCACGCCTGTTGATGGAATCCCTCATCGACCACCGGCAGACTTCGGCCAACCACCCTCAAGCCAACGGTCTCAGTGAGCGTGCCGTGCAAACCTGCAAGAGGGCGCTCGCCAAGCTGGCGCACGGCGACGCGGGAATCAAGCACTGGGATGACCAGCTCCCCTCCATCACGCTCGGCTACAACTGCTCCGTGCAGAGTGCCACTAAGTTGTGTCCTTACACCATCCTGTACGCCACCGACCCTGTCATCCCGCCAGCAGTAAAGCCCCGTTTTGAAGAAGAAATCGACCTCGACAACCCTGAGACGGCGGCTCGCTCAGTTATGCTGCGCGCTGCAGCCGTGCGCAGGCATATGGTCATCGCCGGCGGCAACCTTGCCACCGCCCAACACCGTGACAGCCTGCGGTATGCCCGCCTCCGTGGCGGCGGTTTCGACCCAAAAGTCCGAAAGTTTGATATAGGCGACTACGTGTATTATCGCAACACCACCGCCCGCACCAGCCTGGAAGCCCAAGCTCGCCCCGAGATTCTGCGCGTCTCTGACATCCGACAGTCAGGCGTGGTGGAGCTAGAGGGGCGCTGCGGCACCAAGATCACGGCGCATATCACTCACGTCGCGCCGTGCCATCTGCCCATCACCGACCATGATGTTGACCCCCGCCTTGCTCGTCCCGCGGCTACCCTCTCCTGCCAAGCCTGCAAGCTGCCCGACAACGAGGAATGGATGCTGCTGTGTGACTCGTGTGGCGACGGTTGGCATACCTTCTGCCTCGCCCCGCCGCTCGACGCCATCCCTGAAGGCACCTGGATTTGTCCGCGCTGCTTGGACAAGGGCATCACGGCTCAGGCACTACGCGAGAAGGCGGTCAAGCAGCGTGCGCAAGGTCACACGCCTGCACACCTCCGCCACTTGCAGGGAGCTTTTGCCATGCGTGAGTCCAAAGGCCGGCGTGGGCGCAAGGTCAGCGATTCCGGCGTAGTCAGCTACGCCGGTCAACGGCGCCGTGTTCATCACTTCCTTATTGAATACTCTGACGGTACCAGTGAGATTGTCAGTCTTCCCCAGCTCCGCCCTCGCCTCGTCTCAAGCACCAACAAGGCGCGCGCGGCGGCGGCCACCACGGCGGACCCGGCGCCCCGTGACCTGACAACCCCCCAAGGCGCTCAGCGCGCTCTACAAGACTCCATGCCCGGCGCGCACGGCATCACCAAGGCCGAGCATCTTTCGGCCAGCGCGCGGCTGGGCAACGCTGGTCTGCATCTGTCTACACCTTCTGAGCTGGATCAGCTATCGACGTTCGTGGAGCTTGCCCTCGCCTCCAGCGTCTACGCGCCCTGGGGCACTCCCGCCACCACGGCGGCCTGGATCCGCCAACAAGGGTGCCGCCTGCGCCGCGGCCTGCCGACGCGTGGACCCGAAGCTGCGTCTACCGAGGCTCTCAGTGAGGCACAGCGTAGTGAGGTGGACATGGGTGTGGTGTGGCTGGAGTGTGTTCCGTCTGCGATAGATTTGTGTATCGAGGAGGCAGTAAGCCACGCCCGTGAGGCTGTCATTGCGCGCGCCCCTGCCGATTATGTCACTTGTGCTGACAGAGCACGCCTTGCTTGGCTACGCTCACGCAGCGAGGAGGGCCGGCTCATGGTCATTGCGTGCGCCACCTGTGTGTGGATTGTGTATTTTGCATCAGGCAAACGCCGTCACGGTTTCGTGCGTGACGAACTCGTCAGCACTCTCTTTGTGTGATTAACACTAGGCATTCCATCAAGGCGGCCCTCATACCACCAGGGCTTTTGCCGTCTCACCGTACCTCGAGCGCGCCATTTAGCTGGTAGGGTCAGAGACTGACGTGTGCGCAGCACATGTGTGATTCCGATGGCAACCCGTACTGCTCATTTCGTCACTGGGCACTCGCGACGCCCGCCCTGCAATCGCGACCGGCTCGCCGGTAAAATGGTGGCACGCGACATGCGTGGTTGTGCCGCTCTCTGCATGTTTCGGATACCTGTCTGAGTGGCGCATAGGCTCATCAGCGCTCGTGCGCTGCAAGGCATATTGCATGATGTGATTTGAGTTTCCGTGATTTGTGTGCTCCGCCTTTCTTTGCCAGACCACGGCTTCCTACTGCGCCGTGGCTGGGGGGGGACTAGTGCGTAGGCACACCAGAGCAGCGTCAGCACACGGCAGCTCGTGACAGCTGTCGTGATCTCCTGTGTTACTGAACCCAGCGTGTGATAAGGCGCGGGTTACGCGGGAAAACCGGGCGAAGGGTTTTGCCGGTTCGTATAATGGGTTTCTTCGTCACGGACACGCGTGGAAGGTGACTCCAAAACCCGTGGCCTGACGCCGGGTATATGCGAGTGTGTTAGTAGCGTGTACTTTGCGGTCGTCTTTCCAACTGTGTCTGAGTTGTGCACGCGCCCTGCGCGGACTGACGTTGGAGGTTTGTGCGCGCCTCTGGCGAACTTCATAGCTATGTGTGCACCTTTGTTCTGCCTTTACGTCTGTCTTTACGCCGTGTGGAGTGGTGCAAGTTGGGTAAGTGCCCTTTGCGGTGACGCGGTGATGACGCAGTACGACGCTTGAGGCAGCTTTAGAACGCGCAGCAAGAAGCCAAGCCTTGTCTTGCTTCTTGCTCTCTCATACAGCCTGTGAGTTAGCCGTCCCTATTGCAAGACCACGCTATCTGTATCAATTTGCTCATTGTCTCCCGTCAAGACAGCGCGGAGCGCTACTGGCAAACCCTGCAAGGGTCAGTCTGTAAGCCGCAACCTGTCGTAACCTGCGTTCCGCTTCCCTGCACCGCGACTTCATCCGAGGACTGTCGTCGCGAGACTCGGCTACAACTGCTCCGTGCAGAGTGCCACTAAGTTGTGTCCTTACACCATCCTGTACGCCACCGACCCTGTCATCCCGCCAGCAGTAAAGCCCCGTTTTGAAGAAGAAATCGACCTCGACAACCCTGAGACGGCGGCTCGCTCAGTTATGCTGCGCGCTGCAGCCGTGCGCAGGCATATGGTCATCGCCGGCGGCAACCTTGCCACCGCCCAACACCGTGACAGCCTGCGGTATGCCCGCCTCCGTGGCGGCGGTTTCGACCCAAAAGTCCGAAAGTTTGATATAGGCGACTACGTGTATTATCGCAACACCACCGCCCGCACCAGCCTGGAAGCCCAAGCTCGCCCCGAGATTCTGCGCGTCTCTGACATCCGACAGTCAGGCGTGGTGGAGCTAGAGGGGCGCTGCGGCACCAAGATCACGGCGCATATCACTCACGTCGCGCCGTGCCATCTGCCCATCACCGACCATGATGTTGACCCCCGCCTTGCTCGTCCCGCGGCTACCCTCTCCTGCCAAGCCTGCAAGCTGCCCGACAACGAGGAATGGATGCTGCTGTGTGACTCGTGTGGCGACGGTTGGCATACCTTCTGCCTCGCCCCGCCGCTCGACGCCATCCCTGAAGGCACCTGGATTTGTCCGCGCTGCTTGGACAAGGGCATCACGGCTCAGGCACTACGCGAGAAGGCGGTCAAGCAGCGTGCGCAAGGTCACACGCCTGCACACCTCCGCCACTTGCAGGGAGCTTTTGCCATGCGTGAGTCCAAAGGCCGGCGTGGGCTCAAGGTCAGCGATTCCGGCGTAGTCAGCTACGCCGGTCAACGGCGCCGTGTTCATCACTTCCTTATTGAATACTCTGACGGTACCAGTGAGATTGTCAGTCTTCCCCAGCTCCGCCCTCGCCTCGTCTCAAGCACCAACAAGGCGCGCGCGGCGGCGGCCACCACGGCGGACCCGGCGCCCCGTGACCTGACAACCCCCCAAGGCGCTCAGCGCGCTCTACAAGACTCCATGCCCGGCGCGCACGGCATCACCAAGGCCGAGCATCTTTCGGCCAGCGCGCGGCTGGGCAACGCTGGTCTGCATCTGTCTACACCTTCTGAGCTGGATCAGCTATCGACGTTCGTGGAGCTTGCCCTCGCCTCCAGCGTCTACGCGCCCTGGGGCACTCCCGCCACCACGGCGGCCTGGATCCGCCAACAAGGGTGCCGCCTGCGCCGCGGCCTGCCGACGCGTGGACCCGAAGCTGCGTCTACCGAGGCTCTCAGTGAGGCACAGCGTAGTGAGGTGGACATGGGTGTGGTGTGGCTGGAGTGTGTTCCGTCTGCGATAGATTTGTGTATCGAGGAGGCAGTAAGCCACGCCCGTGAGGCTGTCATTGCGCGCGCCCCTGCCGATTATGTCACTTGTGCTGACAGAGCACGCCTTGCTTGGCTACGCTCACGCAGCGAGGAGGGCCGGCTCATGGTCATTGCGTGCGCCACCTGTGTGTGGATTGTGTATTTTGCATCAGGCAAACGCCGTCACGGTTTCGTGCGTGACGAACTCGTCAGCACTCTCTTTGTGTGATTAACACTAGGCATTCCATCAAGGCGGCCCTCATACCACCAGGGCTTTTGCCGTCTCACCGTACCTCGAGCGCGCCATTTAGCTGGTAGGGTCAGAGACTGACGTGTGCGCAGCACATGTGTGATTCCGATGGCAACCCGTACTGCTCATTTCGTCACTGGGCACTCGCGACGCCCGCCCTGCAATCGCGACCGGCTCGCCGGTAAAATGGTGGCACGCGACATGCGTGGTTGTGCCGCTCTCTGCATGTTTCGGATACCTGTCTGAGTGGCGCATAGGCTCATCAGCGCTCGTGCGCTGCAAGGCATATTGCATGATGTGATTTGAGTTTCCGTGATTTGTGTGCTCCGCCTTTCTTTGCCAGACCACGGCTTCCTACTGCGCCGTGGCTGGGGGGGGACTAGTGCGTAGGCACACCAGAGCAGCGTCAGCACACGGCAGCTCGTGACAGCTGTCGTGATCTCCTGTGTTACTGAACCCAGCGTGTGATAAGGCGCGGGTTACGCGGGAAAACCGGGCGAAGGGTTTTGCCGGTTCGTATAATGGGTTTCTTCGTCACGGACACGCGTGGAAGGTGACTCCAAAACCCGTGGCCTGACGCCGGGTATATGCGAGTGTGTTAGTAGCGTGTACTTTGCGGTCGTCTTTCCAACTGTGTCTGAGTTGTGCACGCGCCCTGCGCGGACTGACGTTGGAGGTTTGTGCGCGCCTCTGGCGAACTTCATAGCTATGTGTGCACCTTTGTTCTGCCTTTACGTCTGTCTTTACGCCGTGTGGAGTGGTGCAAGTTGGGTAAGTGCCCTTTGCGGTGACGCGGTGATGACGCAGTACGACGCTTGAGGCAGCTTTAGAACGCGCAGCAAGAAGCCAAGCCTTGTCTTGCTTCTTGCTCTCTCATACAGCCTGTGAGTTAGCCGTCCCTATTGCAAGACCACGCTATCTGTATCAATTTGCTCATTGTCTCCCGTCAAGACAGCGCGGAGCGCTACTGGCAAACCCTGCAAGGGTCAGTCTGTAAGCCGCAACCTGTCGTAACCTGCGTTCCGCTTCCCTGCACCGCGACTTCATCCGAGGACTGTCGTCGCGAGACTCAGCAAGAAGCAAGACAAGGCTTGGCTTCTTGCTGCGCGTTCTAAAGCTGCCTCAAGCGTCGTACTGCGTCATCACCGCGTCACCGCAAAGGGCACTTACCCAACTTGCACCACTCCACACGGCGTAAAGACAGACGTAAAGGCAGAACAAAGGTGCACACATAGCTATGAAGTTCGCCAGAGGCGCGCACAAACCTCCAACGTCAGTCCGCGCAGGGCGCGTGCACAACTCAGACACAGTTGGAAAGACGACCGCAAAGTACACGCTACTAACACACTCGCATATACCCGGCGTCAGGCCACGGGTTTTGGAGTCACCTTCCACGCGTGTCCGTGACGAAGAAACCCATTATACGAACCGGCAAAACCCTTCGCCCGGTTTTCCCGCGTAACCCGCACCTTATCACACGCTGGGTTCAGTAACACAGGAGATCACGACAGCTGTCACGAGCTGCCGTGTGCTGACGCTGCTCTGGTGTGCCTACGCACTAGTCCCCCCCCAGCCACGGCGCAGTAGGAAGCCGTGGTCTGGCAAAGAAAGGCGGAGCACACAAATCACGGAAACTCAAATCACATCATGCAATATGCCTTGCAGCGCACGAGCGCTGATGAGCCTATGCGCCACTCAGACAGGTATCCGAAACATGCAGAGAGCGGCACAACCACGCATGTCGCGTGCCACCATTTTACCGGCGAGCCAGTCGCGATTGCAGGGCGGGCGTCGCGAGTGCCCAGTGACGAAATGAGCAGTACGGGTTGCCATCGGAATCACACATGTGCTGCGCACACGTCAGTCTCTGACCCTACCAGCTAAATGGCGCGCTCGAGGTACGGTGAGACGGCAAAAGCCCTGGTGGTATGAGGGCCGCCTTGATGGAATGCCTAGTGTTAATCACACAAAGAGAGTGCTGACGAGTTCGTCACGCACGAAACCGTGACGGCGTTTGCCTGATGCAAAATACACAATCCACACACAGGTGGCGCACGCAATGACCATGAGCCGGCCCTCCTCGCTGCGTGAGCGTAGCCAAGCAAGGCGTGCTCTGTCAGCACAAGTGACATAATCGGCAGGGGCGCGCGCAATGACAGCCTCACGGGCGTGGCTTACTGCCTCCTCGATACACAAATCTATCGCAGACGGAACACACTCCAGCCACACCACACCCATGTCCACCTCACTACGCTGTGCCTCACTGAAGTCTCGCGACGACAGTCCTCGGATGAAGTCGCGGTGCAGGGAAGCGGAACGCAGGTTACGACAGGTTGCGGCTTACAGACTGACCCTTGCAGGGTTTGCCAGTAGCGCTCCGCGCTGTCTTGACGGGAGACAATGAGCAAATTGATACAGATAGCGTGGTCTTGCAATAGGGACGGCTAACTCACAGGCTGTATGAGAGAGCAAGAAGCAAGACAAGGCTTGGCTTCTTGCTGCGCGTTCTAAAGCTGCCTCAAGCGTCGTACTGCGTCATCACCGCGTCACCGCAAAGGGCACTTACCCAACTTGCACCACTCCACACGGCGTAAAGACAGACGTAAAGGCAGAACAAAGGTGCACACATAGCTATGAAGTTCGCCAGAGGCGCGCACAAACCTCCAACGTCAGTCCGCGCAGGGCGCGTGCACAACTCAGACACAGTTGGAAAGACGACCGCAAAGTACACGCTACTAACACACTCGCATATACCCGGCGTCAGGCCACGGGTTTTGGAGTCACCTTCCACGCGTGTCCGTGACGAAGAAACCCATTATACGAACCGGCAAAACCCTTCGCCCGGTTTTCCCGCGTAACCCGCGCCTTATCACACGCTGGGTTCAGTAACACAGGAGATCACGACAGCTGTCACGAGCTGCCGTGTGCTGACGCTGCTCTGGTGTGCCTACGCACTAGTCCCCCCCCAGCCACGGCGCAGTAGGAAGCCGTGGTCTGGCAAAGAAAGGCGGAGCACACAAATCACGGAAACTCAAATCACATCATGCAATATGCCTTGCAGCGCACGAGCGCTGATGAGCCTATGCGCCACTCAGACAGGTATCCGAAACATGCAGAGAGCGGCACAACCACGCATGTCGCGTGCCACCATTTTACCGGCGAGCCGGTCGCGATTGCAGGGCGGGCGTCGCGAGTGCCCAGTGACGAAATGAGCAGTACGGGTTGCCATCGGAATCACACATGTGCTGCGCACACGTCAGTCTCTGACCCTACCAGCTAAATGGCGCGCTCGAGGTACGGTGAGACGGCAAAAGCCCTGGTGGTATGAGGGCCGCCTTGATGGAATGCCTAGTGTTAATCACACAAAGAGAGTGCTGACGAGTTCGTCACGCACGAAACCGTGACGGCGTTTGCCTGATGCAAAATACACAATCCACACACAGGTGGCGCACGCAATGACCATGAGCCGGCCCTCCTCGCTGCGTGAGCGTAGCCAAGCAAGGCGTGCTCTGTCAGCACAAGTGACATAATCGGCAGGGGCGCGCGCAATGACAGCCTCACGGGCGTGGCTTACTGCCTCCTCGATACACAAATCTATCGCAGACGGAACAAGGTTGAGTCTCGCGACGACAGTCCTCGGATGAAGTCGCGGTGCAGGGAAGCGGAACGCAGGTTACGACAGGTTGCGGCTTACAGACTGACCCTTGCAGGGTTTGCCAGTAGCGCTCCGCGCTGTCTTGACGGGAGACAATGAGCAAATTGATACAGATAGCGTGGTCTTGCAATAGGGACGGCTAACTCACAGGCTGTATGAGAGTCAAGCCCTGGCAGGGCTAAGGTACGGCTGACTGAGGTGCGGCACGCTGTGGTGCAGGTAGGCGACTGCGGCCTGCTGGTTCTACTGATGAGCGATGCAGATGAACGATACAACAGAAGCTAGTGATAATAGCACGATGCTGATGCCACGATACCGCTAGACAGACGGTGTTGCCCAGTACAGGTGACCAGACGTAATACCCGTAGTCTGACGTTGATGACTAACCAAAACCCCGCACGCAAAACTTACAGGCTCCGTGAGGCTACGTCACGAGGTGAATGGAGCCGAAGTAGTTGGTGGATGGAGCCAGTTAGTACAAGATGCGCTGGCGACCGGAGTCGTGGCTTGAAGGCGGCGGTGGGCTGGAGGGTTGGCTCACACGCCGGACGGAGTAGCCTTTGCCGGCGGACAGCTGGTGCACGCCCAGCTTCTTCTCGAAGGTGTCGCGAACAGCACGGAGAGCGTTGCACTCGGAGGTGGAGTGCTTGGCGCGGAGTCCGTGCAGCTGGCACCCGTAGCTGCGCTCGCAGCGGTACGGACCCTCGTCGGGCTCAGGGGTGACGGCGGCGCGGATATAGGCGGTCTTGGACGCGGGGTCGGAGGCGCCGTTGCCGAACACCTTTTGGAAGAACACGGCGGGGTCCTCGAGCTCAAGGGATAGCGTAGGCGCTCGGGGCGCGGGCTGCGACAGGGGCGCACGGGGCGCAGCAGAGGCGACGGAGGTCTTGGGGCGCTTGGCCGCGGGGGCCGGGTTGCTGTCGACACGAGGGTGCCACCGGTCGGGACCGGAGCGATGCTTGATGGCGTAGTCGAGGGACTCGCCAAGCAAGTGAAACGTGTCCGGCTTGGAGCCGGTGTGCTCGCCGGGGGCGGCGCACGAGATGGGGTAGCGCGACTGGTCGCGATCGGCGAACTTGCCGGACTCGGAGCTGTAGTCGAAGGAGTAGTAGCGCTTCACTGTGGCTCGAGGAGAGCAATAAAGCAGGCAAACAAAACTCTCAGTGCAGAAAGACAAGATGGCCAATCGAGTTCTCTGCACTTCAAGTTGCGAGGCTGCTCCACAGTTGAGGCTGAATATAATGCGATGTCGGTCGCTCAATCGCTAGGACGGCAGCAAAAAGGTGGCTCGACAACCAAGAAGTTGTTGTCGCGGCCCGGCCCTTAGAGCTCTGAGAGGCGAATGCGGGGACGGACCCCAAAACCGACTAATCGTAGCCCTGTCTTACTTGCAGCGAGAGCGGTCTCGCGAAGCAGAGGCGAGGGCGAAGAGGACGAGGATGTGACCGTAATGCGAGGACGGCGCGGGGCGAACGGGGCTCCGCGGTCTTGCTTCTTGCTGAGTCTCGCGACGACAGTCCTCGGATGAAGTCGCGGTGCAGGGAAGCGGAACGCAGGTTACGACAGGTTGCGGCTTACAGACTGACCCTTGCAGGGTTTGCCAGTAGCGCTCCGCGCTGTCTTGACGGGAGACAATGAGCAAATTGATACAGATAGCGTGGTCTTGCAATAGGGACGGCTAACTCACAGGCTGTATGAGAGAGCAAGAAGCAAGACAAGGCTTGGCTTCTTGCTGCGCGTTCTAAAGCTGCCTCAAGCGTCGTACTGCGTCATCACCCGCGTCACCGCAAAGGGCACTTACCCAACTTGCACCACTCCACACGGCGTAAAGACAGACGTAAAGGCAGAACAAAGGTGCACACATAGCTATGAAGTTCGCCAGAGGCGCGCACAAACCTCCAACGTCAGTCCGCGCAGGGCGCGTGCACAACTCAGACACAGTTGGAAAGACGACCGCAAAGTACACGCTACTAACACACTCGCATATACCCGGCGTCAGGCCACGGGTTTTGGAGTCACCTTCCACGCGTGTCCGTGACGAAGAAACCCATTATACGAACCGGCAAAACCCTTCGCCCGGTTTTCCCGCGTAACCCGCGCCTTATCACACGCTGGGTTCAGTAACACAGGAGATCACGACAGCTGTCACGAGCTGCCGTGTGCTGACGCTGCTCTGGTGTGCCTACGCACTAGTCCCCCCCCAGCCACGGCGCAGTAGGAAGCCGTGGTCTGGCAAAGAAAGGCGGAGCACACAAATCACGGAAACTCAAATCACATCATGCAATATGCCTTGCAGCGCACGAGCGCTGATGAGCCTATGCGCCACTCAGACAGGTATCCGAAACATGCAGAGAGCGGCACAACCACGCATGTCGCGTGCCACCATTTTACCGGCGAGCCGGTCGCGATTGCAGGGCGGGCGTCGCGAGTGCCCAGTGACGAAATGAGCAGTACGGGTTGCCATCGGAATCACACATGTGCTGCGCACACGTCAGTCTCTGACCCTACCAGCTAAATGGCGCGCTCGAGGTACGGTGAGACGGCAAAAGCCCTGGTGGTATGAGGGCCGCCTTGATGGAATGCCTAGTGTTAATCACACAAAGAGAGTGCTGACGAGTTCGTCACGCACGAAACCGTGACGGCGTTTGCCTGATGCAAAATACACAATCCACACACAGGTGGCGCACGCAATGACCATGAGCCGGCCCTCCTCGCTGCGTGAGCGTAGCCAAGCAAGGCGTGCTCTGTCAGCACAAGTGACATAATCGGCAGGGGCGCCCGCGGAGGGCTGGAGTACGGGAGGAGGAGGAGGAGGAGGAGGAGGAGGAGCAGGAGGTTGGGTGCCAGAGGCGGAGGCGTCAGCTGGAAGGGGAGCAGGTGGGATGAGCTGCTGCTGGGGCTGGGCCTCGGGCTGCTCAGCCGGTGACGCGGTGCCTGCGGTGGCGGCAGGCTGCTGTACGGCCTGCTGCGCCGCAGAGATTGCTCCTGCGGCTAGCTGGAGTGCAGCACTCGCTACCGTGCGCGCACCGCTAACTCCAGCGGAAACAAGCTTGCTTGGCGAGAGTAGGCCGGAGCCTTGGCGCTGCCTGCTTGAAGGAGAGCCTTGGCGGGAGCTTGAAGGAGTACCCGAGGGGGTAGCTTGCTGGGAGCTGCGCGAGGTTGCGGCCTTGCTGCCGGACCTGCTGGTGCCCGCGGCGGCGCCTGAGTTGAAGACGGTGCCGGAGCGGGTGGTGCGTACAGATGGGTCGGCGGCAGCAGGAGGTTGAGCGCCTGCGGAGGTGCGCTCGGGTTGAACCGGAGAAAGGATGGGCAGAGGTGTGCGTGAGTCTTTATCCAGTGTAGAGAGTCAAGCCCTGGCAGGGCTAAGGTACGGCTGACTGAGGTGCGGCACGCTGTGGTGCAGGTAGGCGACTGCGGCCTGCTGGTTCTACTGATGAGCGATGCAGATGAACGATACAACAGAAGCTAGTGATAATAGCACGATGCTGATGCCACGATACCGCTAGACAGACGGTGTTGCCCAGTACAGGTGACCAGACGTAATACCCGTAGTCTGACGTTGATGACTAACCAAAACCCCGCACGCAAAACTTACAGGCTCCGTGAGGCTACGTCACGAGGTGAATGGAGCCGAAGTAGTTGGTGGATGGAGCCAGTTAGTACAAGATGCGCTGGCGACCGGAGTCGTGGCTTGAAGGCGGCGGTGGGCTGGAGGGTTGGCTCACACGCCGGACGGAGTAGCCTTTGCCGGCGGACAGCTGGTGCACGCCCAGCTTCTTCTCGAAGGTGTCGCGAACAGCACGGAGAGCGTTGCACTCGGAGGTGGAGTGCTTGGCGCGGAGTCCGTGCAGCTGGCACCCGTAGCTGCGCTCGCAGCGGTACGGACCCTCGTCGGGCTCAGGGGTGACGGCGGCGCGGATATAGGCGGTCTTGGACGCGGGGTCGGAGGCGCCGTTGCCGAACACCTTTTGGAAGAACACGGCGGGGTCCTCGAGCTCAAGGGATAGCGTAGGCGCTCGGGGCGCGGGCTGCGACAGGGGCGCACGGGGCGCAGCAGAGGCGACGGAGGTCTTGGGGCGCTTGGCCGCGGGGGCCGGGTTGCTGTCGACACGAGGGTGCCACCGGTCGGGACCGGAGCGATGCTTGATGGCGTAGTCGAGGGACTCGCCAAGCAAGTGAAACGTGTCCGGCTTGGAGCCGGTGTGCTCGCCGGGGGCGGCGCACGAGATGGGGTAGCGCGACTGGTCATGTCCGCCGCCGACCAGCCTGGAAGCCCAAGCTCGCCCCGAGATTCTGCGCGTCTCTGACATCCGACAGTCAGGCGTGGTGGAGCTAGAGGGGCGCTGCGGCACCAAGATCACGGCGCATATCACTCACGTCGCGCCGTGCCATCTGCCCATCACCGACCATGATGTTGACCCCCGCCTTGCTCGTCCCGCGGCTACCCTCTCCTGCCAAGCCTGCAAGCTGCCCGACAACGAGGAATGGATGCTGCTGTGTGACTCGTGTGGCGACGGTTGGCATACCTTCTGCCTCGCCCCGCCGCTCGACGCCATCCCTGAAGGCACCTGGATTTGTCCGCGCTGCTTGGACAAGGGCATCACGGCTCAGGCACTACGCGAGAAGGCGGTCAAGCAGCGTGCGCAAGGTCACACGCCTGCACACCTCCGCCACTTGCAGGGAGCTTTTGCCATGCGTGAGTCCAAAGGCCGGCGTGGGCGCAAGGTCAGCGATTCCGGCGTAGTCAGCTACGCCGGTCAACGGCGCCGTGTTCATCACTTCCTTATTGAATACTCTGACGGTACCAGTGAGATTGTCAGTCTTCCCCAGCTCCGCCCTCGCCTCGTCTCAAGCACCAACAAGGCGCGCGCGGCGGCGGCCACCACGGCGGACCCGGCGCCCCGTGACCTGACAACCCCCCAAGGCGCTCAGCGCGCTCTACAAGACTCCATGCCCGGCGCGCACGGCATCACCAAGGCCGAGCATCTTTCGGCCAGCGCGCGGCTGGGCAACGCTGGTCTGCATCTGTCTACACCTTCTGAGCTGGATCAGCTATCGACGTTCGTGGAGCTTGCCCTCGCCTCCAGCGTCTACGCGCCCTGGGGCACTCCCGCCACCACGGCGGCCTGGATCCGCCAACAAGGGTGCCGCCTGCGCCGCGGCCTGCCGACGCGTGGACCCGAAGCTGCGTCTACCGAGGCTCTCAGTGAGGCACAGCGTAGTGAGGTGGACATGGGTGTGGTGTGGCTGGAGTGTGTTCCGTCTGCGATAGATTTGTGTATCGAGGAGGCAGTAAGCCACGCCCGTGAGGCTGTCATTGCGCGCGCCCCTGCCGATTATGTCACTTGTGCTGACAGAGCACGCCTTGCTTGGCTACGCTCACGCAGCGAGGAGGGCCGGCTCATGGTCATTGCGTGCGCCACCTGTGTGTGGATTGTGTATTTTGCATCAGGCAAACGCCGTCACGGTTTCGTGCGTGACGAACTCGTCAGCACTCTCTTTGTGTGATTAACACTAGGCATTCCATCAAGGCGGCCCTCATACCACCAGGGCTTTTGCCGTCTCACCGTACCTCGAGCGCGCCATTTAGCTGGTAGGGTCAGAGACTGACGTGTGCGCAGCACATGTGTGATTCCGATGGCAACCCGTACTGCTCATTTCGTCACTGGGCACTCGCGACGCCCGCCCTGCAATCGCGACCGGCTCGCCGGTAAAATGGTGGCACGCGACATGCGTGGTTGTGCCGCTCTCTGCATGTTTCGGATACCTGTCTGAGTGGCGCATAGGCTCATCAGCGCTCGTGCGCTGCAAGGCATATTGCATGATGTGATTTGAGTTTCCGTGATTTGTGTGCTCCGCCTTTCTTTGCCAGACCACGGCTTCCTACTGCGCCGTGGCTGGGGGGGACTAGTGCGTAGGCACACCAGAGCAGCGTCAGCACACGGCAGCTCGTGACAGCTGTCGTGATCTCCTGTGTTACTGAACCCAGCGTGTGATAAGGCGCGGGTTACGCGGGAAAACCGGGCGAAGGGTTTTGCCGGTTCGTATAATGGGTTTCTTCGTCACGGACACGCGTGGAAGGTGACTCCAAAACCCGTGGCCTGACGCCGGGTATATGCGAGTGTGTTAGTAGCGTGTACTTTGCGGTCGTCTTTCCAACTGTGTCTGAGTTGTGCACGCGCCCTGCGCGGACTGACGTTGGAGGTTTGTGCGCGCCTCTGGCGAACTTCATAGCTATGTGTGCACCTTTGTTCTGCCTTTACGTCTGTCTTTACGCCGTGTGGAGTGGTGCAAGTTGGGTAAGTGCCCTTTGCGGTGACGCGGTGATGACGCAGTACGACGCTTGAGGCAGCTTTAGAACGCGCAGCAAGAAGCCAAGCCTTGTCTTGCTTCTTGCTGAGTCTCGCGACGACAGTCCTCGGATGAAGTCGCGGTGCAGGGAAGCGGAACGCAGGTTACGACAGGTTGCGGCTTACAGACTGACCCTTGCAGGGTTTGCCAGTAGCGCTCCGCGCTGTCTTGACGGGAGACAATGAGCAAATTGATACAGATAGCGTGGTCTTGCAATAGGGACGGCTAACTCACAGGCTGTATGAGAGAGCAAGAAGCAAGACAAGGCTTGGCTTCTTGCTGCGCGTTCTAAAGCTGCCTCAAGCGTCGTACTGCGTCATCACCGCGTCACCGCAAAGGGCACTTACCCAACTTGCACCACTCCACACGGCGTAAAGACAGACGTAAAGGCAGAACAAAGGTGCACACATAGCTATGAAGTTCGCCAGAGGCGCGCACAAACCTCCAACGTCAGTCCGCGCAGGGCGCGTGCACAACTCAGACACAGTTGGAAAGACGACCGCAAAGTACACGCTACTAACACACTCGCATATACCCGGCGTCAGGCCACGGGTTTTGGAGTCACCTTCCACGCGTGTCCGTGACGAAGAAACCCATTATACGAACCGGCAAAACCCTTCGCCCGGTTTTCCCGCGTAACCCGCGCCTTATCACACGCTGGGTTCAGTAACACAGGAGATCACGACAGCTGTCACGAGCTGCCGTGTGCTGACGCTGCTCTGGTGTGCCTACGCACTAGTCCCCCCCCCAGCCACGGCGCAGTAGGAAGCCGTGGTCTGGCAAAGAAAGGCGGAGCACACAAATCACGGAAACTCAAATCACATCATGCAATATGCCTTGCAGCGCACGAGCGCTGATGAGCCTATGCGCCACTCAGACAGGTATCCGAAACATGCAGAGAGCGGCACAACCACGCATGTCGCGTGCCACCATTTTACCGGCGAGCCGGTCGCGATTGCAGGGCGGGCGTCGCGAGTGCCCAGTGACGAAATGAGCAGTACGGGTTGCCATCGGAATCACACATGTGCTGCGCACACGTCAGTCTCTGACCCTACCAGCTAAATGGCGTGGGCTCAAGGTCAGCGATTCCGGCGTAGTCAGCTACGCCGGTCAACGGCGCCGTGTTCATCACTTCCTTATTGAATACTCTGACGGTACCAGTGAGATTGTCAGTCTTCCCCAGCTCCGCCCTCGCCTCGTCTCAAGCACCAACAAGGCGCGCGCGGCGGCGGCCACCACGGCGGACCCGGCGCCCCGTGACCTGACAACCCCCCAAGGCGCTCAGCGCGCTCTACAAGACTCCATGCCCGGCGCGCACGGCATCACCAAGGCCGAGCATCTTTCGGCCAGCGCGCGGCTGGGCAACGCTGGTCTGCATCTGTCTACACCTTCTGAGCTGGATCAGCTATCGACGTTCGTGGAGCTTGCCCTCGCCTCCAGCGTCTACGCGCCCTGGGGCACTCCCGCCACCACGGCGGCCTGGATCCGCCAACAAGGGTGCCGCCTGCGCCGCGGCCTGCCGACGCGTGGACCCGAAGCTGCGTCTACCGAGGCTCTCAGTGAGGCACAGCGTAGTGAGGTGGACATGGGTGTGGTGTGGCTGGAGTGTGTTCCGTCTGCGATAGATTTGTGTATCGAGGAGGCAGTAAGCCACGCCCGTGAGGCTGTCATTGCGCGCGCCCCTGCCGATTATGTCACTTGTGCTGACAGAGCACGCCTTGCTTGGCTACGCTCACGCAGCGAGGAGGGCCGGCTCATGGTCATTGCGTGCGCCACCTGTGTGTGGATTGTGTATTTTGCATCAGGCAAACGCCGTCACGGTTTCGTGCGTGACGAACTCGTCAGCACTCTCTTTGTGTGATTAACACTAGGCATTCCATCAAGGCGGCCCTCATACCACCAGGGCTTTTGCCGTCTCACCGTACCTCGAGCGCGCCATTTAGCTGGTAGGGTCAGAGACTGACGTGTGCGCAGCACATGTGTGATTCCGATGGCAACCCGTACTGCTCATTTCGTCACTGGGCACTCGCGACGCCCCGCCCTGCAATCGCGACCGGCTCGCCGGTAAATGGTGGCACGCGACATGCGTGGTTGTGCCGCTCTCTGCATGTTTCGGATACCTGTCTGAGTGGCGCATAGGCTCATCAGCGCTCGTGCGCTGCAAGGCATATTGCATGATGTGATTTGAGTTTCCGTGATTTGTGTGCTCCGCCTTTCTTTGCCAGACCACGGCTTCCTACTGCGCCGTGGCTGGGGGGGGACTAGTGCGTAGGCACACCAGAGCAGCGTCAGCACACGGCAGCTCGTGACAGCTGTCGTGATCTCCTGTGTTACTGAACCCAGCGTGTGATAAGGTGCGGGTTACGCGGGAAAACCGGGCGAAGGGTTTTGCCGGTTCGTATAATGGGTTTCTTCGTCACGGACACGCGTGGAAGGTGACTCCAAAACCCGTGGCCTGACGCCGGGTATATGCGAGTGTGTTAGTAGCGTGTACTTTGCGGTCGTCTTTCCAACTGTGTCTGAGTTGTGCACGCGCCCTGCGCGGACTGACGTTGGAGGTTTGTGCGCGCCTCTGGCGAACTTCATAGCTATGTGTGCACCTTTGTTCTGCCTTTACGTCTGTCTTTACGCCGTGTGGAGTGGTGCAAGTTGGGTAAGTGCCCTTTGCGGTGACGCGGTGATGACGCAGTACGACGCTTGAGGCAGCTTTAGAACGCGCAGCAAGAAGCCAAGCCTTGTCTTGCTTCTTGCTCTCTCATACAGCCTGTGAGTTAGCCGTCCCTATTGCAAGACCACGCTATCTGTATCAATTTGCTCATTGTCTCCCGTCAAGACAGCGCGGAGCGCTACTGGCAAACCCTGCAAGGGTCAGTCTGTAAGCCGCAACCTGTCGTAACCTGCGTTCCGCTTCCCTGCACCGCGACTTCATCCGAGGACTGTCGTCGCGAGACTCAGCAAGAAGCAAGACCGCGGAGCCCCGTTCGCCCCGCGCCGTCCTCGCATTACGGTCACATCCTCGTCCTCTTCGCCCTCGCCTCTGCTTCGCGAGACCGCTCTCGCTGCAAGTAAGACAGGGCTACGATTAGTCGGTTTTGGGGTCCGTCCCCGCATTCGCCTCTCAGAGCTCTAAGGGCCGGGCCGCGACAAACAACTTCTTGGTTGTCGAGCCACCTTTTTGCTGCCGTCCTAGCGATTGAGCGACCGACATCGCATTATATTCAGCCTCAACTGTGGAGCAGCCTCGCAACTTGAAGTGCAGAGAACTCGATTGGCCATCTTGTCTTTCTGCACTGAGAGTTTTGTTTGCCTGCTTTATTGCTCTCCTCGAGCCACAGTGAAGCGCTACTACTCCTTCGACTACAGCTCCGAGTCCGGCAAGTTCGCCGATCGCGACCAGTCGCGCTACCCCATCTCGTGCGCCGCCCCCGGCGAGCACACCGGCTCCAAGCCGGACACGTTTCACTTGCTTGGCGAGTCCCTCGACTACGCCATCAAGCATCGCTCCGGTCCCGACCGGTGGCACCCTCGTGTCGACAGCAACCCGGCCCCCGCGGCCAAGCGCCCCAAGACCTCCGTCGCCTCTGCTGCGCCCCGTGCGCCCCTGTCGCAGCCCGCGCCCCGAGCGCCTACGCTATCCCTTGAGCTCGAGGACCCCGCCGTGTTCTTCCAAAAGGTGTTCGGCAACGGCGCCTCCGACCCCGCGTCCAAGACCGCCTATATCCGCGCCGCCGTCACCCCTGAGCCCGACGAGGGTCCGTACCGCTGCGAGCGCAGCTACGGGTGCCAGCTGCACGGACTCCGCGCCAAGCACTCCACCTCCGAGTGCAACGCTCTCCGTGCTGTTCGCGACACCTTCGAGAAGAAGCTGGGCGTGCACCAGCTGTCCGCCGGCAAAGGCTACTCCGTCCGGCGTGTGAGCCAACCCTCCAGCCCACCGCCGCCTTCAAGCCACGACTCCGGTCGCCAGCGCATCTTGTACTAACTGGCTCCATCCACCAACTACTTCGGCTCCATTCACCTCGTGACGTAGCCTCACGGAGCCTGTAAGTTTGCGTGCGGGGTTTTGGTTAGTCATCAACGTCAGACTACGGGTATTACGTCTGGTCACCTGTACTGGGCAACACCGTCTGTCTAGCGGTATCGTGGCATCAGCATCGTGCTATTATCACTAGCTTCTGTTGTATCGTTCATCTGCATCGCTCATCAGTAGAACCAGCAGGCCGCAGTCGCCTACCTGCACCACAGCGTGCCGCACCTCAGTCAGCCGTACCTTGACTCTCTACACTGGATAAAGAATCACGCACACCTCTGCCCATCCTTTCTCCGGTTCAACCCGAGCGCACCTCCGCAGGCGCTCAACCTCCTGCTGCCGCCGACCCATCTGTACGCACCACCCGCTCCGGCACCGTCTTCAACTCAGGCGCCGCCGCGGGCACCAGCAGGTCCGGCAGCAAGGCCGCAACCTCGCGCAGCTCCCAGCAAGCTACCCCCTCGGGTACTCCTTCAAGCTCCCGCCAAGGCTCTCCTTCAAGCAGGCAGCGCCAAGGCTCCGGCCTACTCTCGCCAAGCAAGCTTGTTTCCGCTGGAGTTAGCGGTGCGCGCAACGGTAGCGAGTGCTGCACCTCCAGCTAGCCGCAGGAGCAATCTCTGCGGCGCAGCAGGCCGTACAGCAGCCTGCCGCCA